>CAKNXH010063394.1:576730-600260 GCA_932178445.1 Andricus quercusramuli
TCAATGGCCCCCAGTAGAACCGCGGTAAAATACACCTATGGCCACGTCTCACATCCGTGAGATGGGTGGTCACAGGGCACGACGAAATCACAACGACAGGCCGGCGAAACCCTCGTGTGTCTTGAGGACACGAAGCGACCCAAGGATGACAGCTTTCTGCATCCATCTCGCAAGAGCCTTGGCATATTTTTGGCACGCGGGTATGGCTTTAAGGTTACGAACCAGCGATAATTTCACACCTCCGAGAGCACCTATCACAAGAACAATTACTCGTACCGAATATTTTGGGTACAGTCGACGCAGCTCTCTTTTAAGGTCTTGATATCTCTCCTCTTTTTCTTTCTCCTTTGCAGTGATGTTGTATTCGGATGGAGCCGAGAATTCGATCACGAATATAGTTCGTTTCTCGAAGTCTTGGAGAACAATGTCAGGCCTCGAGTGCGCAACGGAGACTGCTGCCCGAAAATCGTAGTTCCAGAAAATCTGGCACTTCTCGTTTCGGACAATTGACTCTATATCCCTTGGAGCGTTCGGCAGGGCAGGGTCGCGACCAACACCGTAAGAGCGACAAAGGTGGTAATAAAGTACTCTTAGGGCCGCATTATGTCTATAGATATACGTTGTTCCTGCGTGGGTCGGACACCCCGATAGTATATGTTCTAGGTACTCAGCGTGTGCATGACACGCTCTGCACCTATCACTGGGAACTTCTTGACATAAAATGCGGGCGCGGTATGCTAAGGTGGAGATTACACCGTCCTGGCATGCGAAAATAAAGCCCTCTGTACCTGAATTGAGCCCTGATGATTTGAGGAAAGCAAAAGTTTGCTCCTTCGACAAGGACTGTTTTTCTACATTTCTGTGAAAGTTTCCGTGCATTTGCTTGTCGAGTAGCTCTTGGTGAAATTTTTCAACCTCTGCTTTCTTTACTTCGGCTTTTAGACGTGAAGCATCTAGATGGAGTAATGCACTTTCCTCACTTCTGATGTTAAAATTCAGGCCAAGGGTCTCAGCAGCTTGCTCCGCGGCTTTGTAAAGGAACGCCCCTTCGCCAATCATCTCGTGGTTTCTGACCATCTTTAGGAGAGGATCTCTGCCATTCGCAACGATGTAAGCTGTACTCAAAACAATTCGGTTATGAAGACACTGGAGATTCAGAAGTCCGCGTCCGCCTTGCTGGCGTGAAATGTATAATCGCGGAACTGACGAATTGATATGCAAGCTTTTATGCATACCCGAGTAAAAATCATAAGTATGGGAGTGATCAATCATTGACTTCCCAAAGTATAAAAAATGTATGGTAAATGAGACGATCCCATACTTCAAGTATATTGAAATAGTATAGATAAAGTATATCTAAAGTATAGCTGATGTATGGCTGAAGTATATCTAAAGTATAGCTAAAGTATAGCTGAAGTATGGGATATACTTCTTCTATACTTAAGTATAGCTGAAGTATAGGATATACTTCATCTATACTTAAGTATAGCAGAAGTACAGATTATACTTCATTTATACTTAAGTATGGCAGAAGTATCGGACATAGAATTGTACTCATTTGTTCTTCAAGATATCCTAGCAACGTGATAAAACACAATGTATCATGAATGACAGCTCGTCTAAAAATTTCAAAAGTTCGCGATTGAAATTGATTTCGCAAGTCAACTATATTTTGAATATTGTTCGTGAGGATATAAAATATTCAACGGATACATAACGGACTACTTATATGACTCTTATGTCATATATATTGGTAAGAGATCCAGAATCTTTGAATCCTATAAACATAATATTAATAGCATTTTAATTATTTTAGAATTTTTAAACAATATCCTTTGAAATTATGAAAATCATGATTCTGGATTTCTATTTTCATGTATTTCAGATATCTGATTATCTATCATCAGCAACGATATGGCTGTACCTACTGTAGCCATACTTTTTCTATACTTTAGACATGAAGTACATACTTGAGCTATACTTAAAAGATATACTTCAGCTATACTTTGACTGAACATCAGCTATACATTATCTATACTGCAGCTATACTTCTCAGATATACTTTAAAAATACTTCCCCTATACTTCAACTATACATTTTTATACTTTACCAATATTTGAGCTATACATCCACTATACTTCATTCAAATATACATGAAGTATGGGATCGTCTCAAATGGCATACTTTTACTATACTATCTGAGAGATCACTCCCATACGATTTCACAGATGTTTTCCTAGATCAATCCCATACCAAAATTTTTTTACCCGGGTATGCATGATCTTACGCGTGGTGACATCAAGGGCCTTAAGCTCGTTCTTCGTCCATTGAACTACCCCAAACGAGTAGAGTAGAACCGGGACGGCAAGCATGTTAGTCGCAGATACCTTGTTCAACGCCGACAGATTGGAAGACCAAATCTGTCGAAGAAGATGCTTGTATCTGCTTCGGAGAGACTCCTTCACTGATGTTACGTCCTGAATGCGGCTTTGAGGCACGCCCAGGTACGTATAGGTCTCTCCAGTGTTAAGATGTCTAATAACACTTATATCCACAAGCTCAGGGTCCTTGGGAACGCCAGTAATCTTTCCTTTCTTCAAATGAATTTTGGCACACTTGTCCAAACCAAAGTCCATCCCAATCTCTCCTGTGTAGTTCTTGACGATATTTAAAGCAGTTTGAAGTTTGCTTTTACCAGCGGCATAGATCTTCAGGTCATCCATATAGAATACGTGAGTGACCTTATGCTCACGCTGATTAGTGTCGCCACAGAGGTATCCAGGAGAATTTCGTAGTGCAAGAGATAGAGGCAAAAGTGTGATGCAAAAAAGCAAAGGGCTCATACTATCCCCTTGAAAGACGCCCCTCTGGAAGGTGACGTTGTTCGTCGTCAGACGATAATTCCTAGTTGAGATGGTAAATCTAGTTTTTCAAAGAGGCATCAATCTCTCTATGCATCTCACTATGTGTCGATGTACCTTCAAGCTTTCCAACAGACAGATGATAAGTCTATGAGAGGTTGAATCAAAAGCTTTCCGGTAGTCAATCCAGGCCATTGACAGGACGCGCTGATGGACTGTAGCGTCTTTACAGACACACCTGTCAATCAGCAGGTTCTCTCGACAGCCTGCTACACCTTTTTTCGAGCCACGTTGTTCGTACATCTCTCGCCATACAGGCTCAATTCGTCGAACAATTCTGTTGTTTAGGATAGCTGTAAAAATCTTATACAGTGTGTTCAAACAAGTTATTGGCCTGTAATTCTCTGGTTTGGACAAGTCGCCTTTTTTCGGTAGGAGTATAGTGCGTCCTAACACTAGCCACTGCGGAATGGGCATCTCCGACTTTAAATATGAGGTGAATATGCGGGCCAAATGTTGGTGTGTAGAAGTAAACTTCTTCCACCAAAAGTTCTTGATACAATCTGGTCCAGCACCGGAAAAGTTCTTCGTGCCTCTAAGTGCTTTTTTCACCTCTTCGACAGTGACTGATGGGCACTCCTCCTCAGATTTTATGAGGCTGTCGCAAAACTCCTTGAAGCGAATGATATTGTCAGTATCTTCCTTCAACTCTAGTGTTTTCGGGATCTTGTACACCTCTCTCCAAAAAGTCTCTACCTCCTTGGGCTTGGGTGGATTTTTTACAAAAACAGGGGGATCACTGAAGAGGCGCGATGGGTCAGCGAGAAACTGTTGATTCTCTCTGATCCATCTCTCCCTCTTCTGTATCCTCCTCCTGTTATCTGATAACAGCCTTATTTTGTCAACAATATGCTGCTTGATTGTCAGCAGCTTTGACTTGTTTAGTGTGTGATTCAAGGTCCTTAGTTCTTGGGCGAACTTTCGAACCCTTTCCGTGAACGGTCTACCAGATGTTATGTAGTCAATCACACATTGAACACGGGACGCATTCTGTCTTGCCCATCCAATTTTTTTGTTCAGTTGATGCAAGCGTCTTCTTGTCTTTTGATCCATCGTCGGATTGAGCCTTCGATTTGAATCAGCCAAAGCTCTCGCAGCACCATAAACTGAGCAATTGATGGTCCAGAGGTCGGACTCTTGCGAGATATCTCCACAAAGGGAGGCATCCATTTCAGCCAGATCTTGGGGCTTAAAAGGAACCTGCATGTTGATGTTCCTCCTTGTACTGAAATTGCCATCATCTTCAAGAAGGTGCCTACTTTCTGCGGTTGGTCTTAATGTCGTTTCATCTTCGTCTGCAGCTTGTTCAAGCAGCGGTTGAGGAAGCGCTCCGCGTACATATCCATTTTTGCGGAGGTAGTCGGCTTGATTTCGCAAAGACTGATGCGAAACGTGTTGAAGCTCTGGGTGTTTCTGGCACCACAGAGTATGCATACGCGCCATAAAGCCTCCACGAACAGGGATAATACTGGCATCGTAGCAGTCTAACACATCATTCTTAAGTTGATCCGTCCACTCAATGTGGGCGTTTCGCCGGTTCGTCGTTGTGTTTCCATCTAAATTATTTTCAGCACCCCGAACTCTAGGATGATCGGCATTGTTTGCCGATCCATTGTCGGGTGCTCTGCGCGTTCGATCGTTTTGAACCGCATCTACAACATTTTGGTGGTTTTTTGGTTTCATTGTTGTTCCCACGAGCAGCTAGGGAAAGGGTTCGTCCATCCTTGTAGAGCCCCGCGTGCAAGGATAAGGCTATTACTCTGAGACATCGCCCGATATCCCAGAGTCACCGTTAAAGACACCTCACCCAGGTGCCATGCAGCTTTCGGCACGGTTCGCACACCTTCGCTTAGGGGTTATTCCTTCGGGACCATCCCTGGATAATTGTCCGCGACTGCTTATTAATTATTGTATCCATATTCAGCAGAAACCCTTGGTACGGGGACCCTCTATCCGCAACCCAAGGACGCGTTCGGTGGCTTTGTCATAAGCTCTTCGGTTCTATTGCAAGGGAATCGAAACCGAAACCGAATATATATATATAATTAAAAAAAAAGTTAAACAACCACCGCAGGGTACCACTAAGAGCAACTGCCATCTGGAAAAAATGTCAATGGCCCCCAGTAGAACCGCGGTAAAATACACCTATGGCCACGTTTCACATCCGTGAGATGGGTGGTCACAGGGCACGACGAAATCACAACGACAGGCCGGCGAAACCCTCGTGTGTCTTGAGGACACGAAGCGACCCAAGGATGACAGCTTTCTGCATCCATCTCGCAAGAGCCTTGGCATATATATGGCATATATATATATATATATATATATATAGTGGACATGACAATGATATTTTTTATTTGTTTTTTAATATTTCTGTGGAAAACAAATGAAAAATATCAGCTTTTTCTCCACTATATATAAATTATATATAATTTTTCCACCTGGAATAGTAAGTTGAGCTTTAAAAGTAGTATAGCATAATTGTACCCCTAAACATTTTTTGTAAGGATTGTTAAAATTCTGGCACATTCCGCATGGAATAGAGAAAGTATATATAATAGAGATGAGTTAAAAATTTCATGACCTGGGCAGAAATAATATTTCGAACCAAATTTTCCTTTAACAAGGCAATAGTTAGAGAAACAATAGTTTCTCCATCAATAAAATTTGATGAAATATCAATATACATAAATACGAGACAGGAAGAAAAACTTAATTGATATCAAATCATTTTGCATATTTTCTAATTACCAGCAGGAACATACATTTGAACAATTTACACTTCTCTTATTAGGAAAAATGTTAGAATGTGAGAATGAGTATGAACTTAAGCGAGTTTTTGTGTTCTTTGCTCCTCAAGTCAAAACTGATAAAATTTAAATAATTGGTGGTGACATTTTACATATTCTATTAGCGAAATATGAGTTACCACAGGTTATTAAAAATTACTAATTCGGTTATTCGAGATATTTCTTAATTAAAAAGTTGTGTCAAAGATTAATATAAAAACTAAAAAAACACACTTCTGGTCATTAATGGTTTTACTTATAACTGGCACACACCAAAAATATAGGATAGGGCTAATTTTATAATCTGATTATATTTCCATGAAAAACAGCATTGCTTTCTTACAACAATTTTTAATTGACACCCATTAAAACCAAATGCAGCGAATAGTGAACTGATAAAAAGAATTTCGGAAGTGATCAATCTAATCGCTGAGTAATAAAGTTTATTCTAAAATTGTGGTAAAAAAACAATGTTGTTTTTAATGGAAATATAATCAGATTATTAAATTAATCTCTTTACTTTTAGTGTACTTGTATTTGCTCTGGGGTAAATGGTCATGTGACGTCACTTTTCGTCTAGAGAATTTCTATGGCTACAGCAGGGCCCAAACAGAGGACTTAGGAGGACCTATAGAGGGCTAAATTTTTATTAAATCAGGCCCTCTTTTAGCCCTGGAAGTGAGGAAAATGGACTTTTGTGCCACTTTGGAGGACTTAAAGAGGGCTTAATCTAATACAAATTAAGACCTCTGCAAGCCCTCCTAAGTCCTATTAAGTCCTACAATTGAGAGGTCTAAAAGAGGGCTAAAATTTTGACTCGGGCTGTCGGCTATTGTAAACCAAAACGTTGTTTGGAAACATATTTTGAGGCCTTTCTATGCAATTCTTTTTGCATATTTTGAACTTTTTGAATATGTTTTTTCAAAATAACTGCTTTTTGGATTCATAATGTTTCTGAGCCTTTTTGTTCAAAAATATAATTTTTGCACAGATTGACTTGATGATATTGTGTTTCTAAAATTTTTCTTACACAATTTAACAAACAGATACATTAAGCCTTAGACCTTGATATTTGTTCTTTTGAGTTTGGATTTTAATGCCTTTCTCAGGGAATAGGTTTCTGGGTCAACCCTAAAAGTAAATTCCTGTTCATGACACTGTGTTCGGTAAAATGGCGCCGGCCGACTCAAGTCGAGTGCGCGCGCAGCAATAAAAATCGCTCGTATCTTTTGAAAAAAGACAACGATTTGGCTTAAATTTTGTCAAAGTTTTCCTTTAACATCAAGGAACATCTTTGCCACTGAAAGTTTTTTCGTCCGCGAAACTTCCCTGGAGACTTTTTTCCGTCAAAGTCTGAGGAAACAATTCCTGGTGGTAATGGTTTGCAATAATTTTGTTGTTGGGGATATCCAAAGAAAAGTTATTTTTGAAACTTTAGAGGGCAACGGCAGAGGTTTTTCTATTTGGGGAAATAAACGAGATCATTTCGTCGAGCAGAAGCCGAGTTTTCGCGAGTTTGATTTAAAAAGTCATTTATATCAGTAGAATAAAAATGTGCGGTTTTTAATTTTTAATGAGAAAAATATCAATTAGATAATTAAAATTTCTCAATAAAAGTTGTGCTGCTCGTCGAGCTGCAAGTTGTCGTATTTTGTTCGCAGCGAATTTCCCAAGTTGGTCATTTTTGGAAATTTATCCGCTTTTGTCAACTTACGAGGTTTTGGGAGAGCGAGACATATAGCCTAAGGACGTTATGGAAGAAGCTCCTGAAAAGGGGAGTGGGTTGTGACCGATCACAGAATATTACACTTCCCCTCACTGAACCCCATTGACCGATTACTTTCATGTAACGACCACACGTCGCACAATGGTCCGGATCGTTGGAAAGGTGGTCAAAAGTCAAAAAATGAGTTTTATTTTTTTTAATGAAATATCGATGACAATCCATTAACGAGTATCTAAAACACATGAGAGTACAAAAATATTAATAAAATATTATTATTTTAAGCAATTTTTCAGGTTTCAAAGTTCATCAAATTGGTGAAATCGTTCTTAACGCCTAATGTATACATACCCTTATATACCTCGACTTTAGGAGATCCTGTATGAACACCAGTAAAAAATATTTAAAAGATGGTTATATAGAATTGTAGTGTATGATCTCCTTTAATTGATTCACGTGTTAAAAATTTCATATTTATCAACATTGATAATTTTTTTACATTCTCATTCTAATGAGAAGGTATTGGTTTTATGTAAAATTTGACTTGGTCGGTTTTCATCTAATCTCCACGTTTTGAGACCCCTTAAAAAAAGGTAAAAAAGGTTTTTAAAAAAGGTCTGTCTGTCTGTCTCTAGGCACGATAACTTTCGAAAAAACAATCAGATTGGGTTGTGCTTTGGCACACTTCTTTAGGGCCTAAAAAGAAAGAACAAGTTCGTCAACCAGCTGATTTTGATCAAAATTCAAAAAGTGAGCGCATTTTGAAAATTTTTGAGACCATTTTTTTTTAAATTCAAAAATTCTATGTACGGTTATTCATAGTACTCGAAAACTCCAACAATTTATCTCAATGACTTTTTCGGATAAAAAAAAATTACCGGAGTTATAGCATTTTCAAAATTACAAAAAACAAACGTAAATGAACATTTTATACCGAAAAACGCACGATATGTAAAAAAGTCAAGAGGAGAAAGATTTTTCTTTTTAAACACCCTACAATATTTTCGTAACAACTTTTTGAATTTTTTGAAAAATCAAAAATCTCAATTTTGATCACACAAAAAAATAATGAAAAATCAATAATTTCATTTTGCTGTCAAACTATGCAAGATACGACCAAAGATGAATGAAACAAAATTATGCACCCAAAAAAGATCTCCAAATTTGTTATTGTTCACTTTTTGATATGATGCGTAGTTTTTGTTTTATTCGTAAAAGACAGCATTGGAAATAGTAAAATTAAATTTTCAGGCGAATAACACAAGCTACGAGAAAAATGACAGGCACAAAATTTGTTCATCCAAAGAAGAGGTACGAATTTGTTATAAATCATGTTCTGATAGGATGCGTAGTTTTTGTTTTATTCGTGACTTTTTCATTTCTATCATACGGTGCACAGAACCGAGCGTGGAACGCAAGGTTCAAATTATTTCCAAATCACATATCGAGCGCGAAGCGCGAGTGTCTGGATGAGAATATGTTCCTTAAGGTCGATAGAACCTTGATTAAATAAATTTCCATTTCTTTCTAAAATAAAAACAAATTTAACAATCACTTCACATGTAGAGGTTTTGATAATTTTAAAATATATGCAAATAAGCTTTTTTTCCATCAAAGCCGAACACGAAATTCAAAAATCTAGAGAAACCGAGCGTAAAGCGAGCGCGTAGCGCGAGGTGTATACATAATCGAGCGCGAAGCGCGAGATAAATATATGATCGAGCGCGAAGCGCGAGATCCAACAGTCGCGCGCCCTAGGAGAATGTGCCCGCGAAGCGGGCAGATTTTTTATTAATGTTTTTCGGGTAAAAATATTTCTCATTTAATCAGCCCGTGCAGAAATTGCCCCGGTTGGCCCTACTACAACAAGGTTTCTGGCCGGATCCCGGACGGGCTACCCCTGGTTGGGTTTCATGGCCGGGAACCGGTCGGGAGCCGGCCGGTTACTGGCCGGGCCAACCCTAGTTATATTTCATGATCAGGAGCCGACCGGGCACTGGTCAAGATACTTTTTTTGTAGAAATTACACATTTTTTGAGAGCCATGACATCATCAAAGACGTATGGGTTTCTAGATGAATTATTCTTTGGAAAGTATGATTTGAACATTTATTAGATCAGTAAAACAGAAATTAGGTTTTTTAAATTCTTGAAAATAAACATTTGATTCTTTCCAATTTTTTACCTTGTTACATAAATCTGTTATCGATTCTGTAATGTGCAACAGCAGAACTGTCACAATTTTCACAATTTTCCGTATTTTAAGACAATTTTTAGTCTGTACACTTTAAAATTTACCGCCATGTCAGACTGCGCAAATAATTATAATTTTACATTAAAGCATAGTGTTGTGTAATCATTTTTTCCTTTCTTCCTTCCTAACCTCAAAACACCACGTGATTTGCAAAATAAAACAATTGCTAGGAGATTGTTAGCATCAGTGATTTAAAATCGACTCTAATTTCCTCGCGCGAATTAGTTTACTTGATTTTACAATTAGAGTTCACCATATTCTTCACGATGAACCTCACAAACTAAGTTACCAATTTCTCGCCTGAAGAAAAACAGTTTTTAACCGCTCTGTGGCCGGGTTACCCGGCCGGATCCCGGCCGGTACTGAAGCCGGGATCCGACCAGATTACCGTGACGTTTTTAGCCGGATCCTGGCCAGTTTCCCCGGCCAGCGCCCGGGTAAAACCGGGGCTACCTGGCCGGGACCCGTCCGGATTCCTGATTGAATTCTTACACGGGAGCTTTCGATTGAAAAATATTAAGTTGACGGGCTTTGCCGCGATATGTGGAAACGCTAAGTTGTTGTGAAAGAATTCATAAATTGATTTCCATGAAAGATTTTTGCGGCAATTTGCGACTGTTCAAATGGGGCGCTAATTACTAAGGCCACGCAGGCAGGAATTTGCGCGAGTTGAGGCGCGTATTTGCCTATTATAACAATTTAATGAAATAGTAATTTTAATTTACACAGTTTTCAGTATTTAGCTATTTAGATATTCAATATTCTATTTCGTTAATTTTTTTTTTTTTGTAAATTAATTTATTTTAAAAAATTATCAAATATAAAGGAAAATCTTCTCACATGGTAACTCTAAAATGATTCAACAATGGTACTACAACCACGGACTAGGTTTTCTTGATAGAAGTGAAAAATATAGGTGTTGGAGGTAATTCCTATAATGGACTTGTTACCTGGGTATTGTGACAGGTGCCTAAGAGATCTTTAACCGGATGAGTGCCCCACGACTGTAATAGCTATTTACTTGGCAAGTGTGGAAAGTAGGCAATTCGCGATTAGGGTGAAGGTGGCGTCACAAGCCGAAGGCGAGTGATGGCATCACACGAATCGGGGATTGCCTGCTTCTCACATGTCAAGTACAATACTTTTCACATCGAGTCTAAGGAAAAAGTTCGATTTTCGGAGTGAGCATACCTTACAAACTCTAGAGGTGTAAAGTGAGAAGCTCAGAAATTGGCAACTTTCCAGAGTCTACGGAGGCACGGAAAATTGAACTTTCCGCAGACGTACTGTGAAAAGAAAGTTACATCAGGTAGGTTAATAAGGTTGATTTTCCAAGGCAGGGACATGGAACCTCAAATAATGGAAACACAGCCAGATGATTCTTCGCAAATCCTAAAGTTTTTGCTGAAATTACATTTGAAAATTCATTTTTTTTTTGTCGAATATTCATTATTTGAGGTAAAAATTGATCTGTTTGGTTGAATATTTCACTATTTTGTTGAAAATTTGTTCATTTTGGTTTGAAAATTAATTTCTTTGGATAAAAATTTCATGTTTCTTGGTTAAAGGTGCGACTTATAAAAATTAATCGGTTTTGGTTGAGGATTTTACTATTTTGTTGAAAATTAAACTATTTGGTTGACAATTCGTCCGTTTTGTTGAAAGTACAATATTTTCACTGGAAATGTTAGGAATTCAAAATGTTCCAACATAAATTTAATGTAATACACACAATAATTTTATTCAGAAGAATTTATTACCCTATTTCGTGGAAAAGCTCCTTATTTTTTCTGTTTCTATAGCATTTTGTCATGTGAAGTCTGTTATCGAAGTAGTTGAAAAAAATGTGTTGGCTTCTTCTTGTAAGTGTGTATGTGTTGGGTCCGAAGTATGAAAAATGTTAAGCCCTGCTTCATTTGGTTTCCAATCATGTCTTTGGGTTTGAATATTTATCTGAAAAACTGAACTATGTGAACTTAGTTTAAATACAAAAAAAAAGAAGTTGAAAAGGATGGTCAGTTTACCCCAGGGGTATGTCACGCCAGCCATTGCAGTCTATAGACAGTTGGTTCCCGGCTTGACTCAGCGGGCAAAATGTGAAACTGTGGCGCTGATTGCCTTTCGCCGCGTCAGTGATGTATATTTTTGATATTTTAACATTTTATTGAATTTCGTCAAATACATTACATCTAGGTAAAATGCCTATGAAAGTGAGCTATGTAATAAAAGTTTACAAAGTGATGTTTTGCCATGGTATTTAATAAAAATAAAAAGTGTAAACTATGGGAGGCCATCGTTGCATTGTTCTACATTGCGACTCGGGTTACGATAAAAAGGACGAAAAGGCCAAAAAAGCAAAAAGTACAGATCGTGATCTGGAAAACTCGAAAGAAGCTGAAGATGACCAAGAAATATACTTTTTTGCCGTTCCGAAAAATAGTGTTTCTTTGTGGCAAAATGCTATAAATCGAGAAAATTTTGAAGTGAAACCCAACCAAGTCGTTTGCTCCAAGCACTTTGGTAAAAACGATATACTTGACCGGAACATTGAGTTATTATTCGTAGGTACTTTCAACAGGGCAAAAAAACCAGTAAATGCAAGTAACAATTTTGTACGAAAATTTGTGTTAATTTGCATAAATGTGTAACCAATTGTTATTAAATAAAAACGAATTGATTTCCTAACTTAACGCCTCCTTTACATTTCAATCATTATTTTTAAGAACCATTTTTTAATTTAAGGTAAGTGCACCGCAGTTCAGTGTACGCAGCACAAATATTTTCGCTGCAGTCACACACTTCGTTTATTCAAATATTTTTATTTAAAAAATGTCACTACAATAATTATTAAATTTGAATAAAATTTGAAAAGAGTCAAATTCATTCTCATATGATATTCAATCTCCTAATTTTTTATTTAATTTTTATCCACAAAAGATATTTACGCTTCTTCCACCATTGATAAATTAAAAAAATATCAAGGAATAGTTAGATTTTGATTTGAAATTTAAATCAACAATTGGGCGAAAGGCGATGAGCGCCACAGTTTCACATTCTGCCCGCAGAGTAAAGTTGGGAACTATAATCATGATAATCGTGTCAGCACGAAGCATGAAGCACTCATTAACGCTCAATTACTGGATTTTTAAGAAAATGAACTTTTTGCAGAGTTCTTCAAGGGGAACAACTTTTCCCTATGAATGTTTAACGTCTATCGCATATTTTTCGAGAAAAAAAAACTAAATTTTGATTTTGACTGAACTGGCCGCCAATTTATTAATTTTTGAAAATTTTCACAGTTTTATTCAGATTATTCAGATAAATACCGTATTTTCAAGAAAAAAAATGTACATCCCATCTTCAAACTCTTTTCAGCTTGCAAGCAACAAATATATGCCTAAAAAAATCCGGAAAATCCTGATTATGCAATTTCCTGTGATTTCTATTAAATTATCGCCTATGCGAAATCAGCTTTCGCGATAAAAAAGAGAATGAGAGAAGCCACATTTTTTATCCGTATATATGATGAAAATGAATGCCATCCTAGATGTCCAAGCTTTTGCTAAATATACAAGAAAGAAACGAAATATTTCCTCCGAAAAGGAGGAATGCAATAATATATAATAAAATATTATTATATAAAAAATATTCACGTCCACCCTTTTTAAGTACATAATGATAATTATTATATTGTTATTGCAAGCACCTTTTTCAGAGAGAATTATTTCACTTTTTTTAGTACATTTTAATCAACGCTTGTTTAAATGGTGTTTTCTTAATTATACCTTTTATTTTTTCCCAACATCTCATGTAAAGCACTACTTCCCTCCTCAAACTTAACAAAACAAGAAAAAACAGCAGTCAAAGAACTCGATCGGAATAAAGACATCATAATATCATGCACCAGGTATGCGAACAACATCTTCTTCGAGAAAATTATGCTACCCACGTCAAAACCTTGCACCAACTTTGGGTTCCTCGAGGACACGAGATTGCACCAATTCCCCAGGTGTAAAAAAACATCTTCTCGGAGGAAGTCTGGTTTTTACAGTACTTTAAAGTCCCTGGAGTGAGTTACTCGAAGGCACGAGATTGAATCAATGCTCCAGGTGCAAAAAACAAATAATCTTCGGGGAAGTCTGGGTTTTACAGTACTTTAGGGTCCCTGGAGCGAGTTCCTCGAAGACGCGTAGATTGAATGAATGCCCCTGGTGTAAAAAAAACATTTTCTCCGGGAAAGTCTAGTTTTTACAGTACATTAGGGTGCCTGGAGTGGGTTCCTCGAGGATACGAGATTAAACCAATTTCCCAGGTGTGAAAAACACATCTTCTCGGGGGAAGTCAGGTTTGGACAGTACTTTAGCGTGCCTGAAGTGGGTTCCTTAAGGACACGAGATTGAACCAATGCCCCAGGTGTGAAAAACACATCTCCTCTGGGAAAGTCTGCGTTTTACAGTACTTTAGGATCCCTGAAGTAAGTTCCTCAAAGACACGATGTTGAATCAATGTTCCAGGTGCAAAAAACAAATCTGCTTCTGGGAAGTCTGGGTTTTACACTACATCAGGGTGCCTGAAGTGGGTTCCTCGAGGATACGAGATTGAACCAATGCCCCAGGTGTAAAAAACACATCTTCTCAGGGGGAAGTCTGGTTTTGACAGTACTTTAAGGTCTCTGAAGTAAGTTCCTCGAAGACGCGTAAATTGAATGAATGTCCCAGGAGTAAAAAACACATCTTCTCCAGGCAAGTCTGGGGTTTACAGTACTTCAGGATCCTTGGAGTAAGTTCCTCGAAGACACGAGATTGAATCCATGCCACAGGTGAAAAAAAAAATCTTTCTCGGGGTAGTCTGATTTTTGCAGTACTTTAGGGTCCCTGGAGTGGGTTCGTCGAGGACAAGAGGTTGAACCAATGTCTCAGGCGTAAAAAACACATCTTCTTCGAGGATGTCTGGATTTTACATTACCCTGAAGTACTGTAGAAAACAGACTTCCCGAGAGAAGATTTTTTTTACACCTGAAGTATTGATTCAATCTCTTGTCTTCGAGGAACTTACTCCTGGGACCCTAAAGTACTGTAAAGCCCAGACTTCCCCGGGGAAGATGTGTTTTTTAAACATGGGGCATTGACTCAATCTCTTGTCTTCGAGGAACTTACTCCTGGGATCCTGAAGTACTGTAAAAACCAGACTTTCCAGGAGAAGATGCGTTTTTTATACCCAGGGCACTGGGTGGCTCTCGTGTCTTCGAAGACCGTACTGCAGGGACCCTAAGGTACTGTAAAACCGAGACTTCTACGGAGAATATGTGTTTTCCACGCCTGGGGCATCAGTTCAATCTCGCGTCCTCGTGGAACCCACTATAGGCACCCTAAAATACTGTAAACCCCAGACTTCCTCGAAGAATATATATTTTTTTTACACCTGGAGCATTCGCTGGAACTCTTGTCCTGGAGGAACCCACTCTAAGCACCCTAAAGTACTGTGAAAACCAGACTTCCCAAGGGAAGATGCGTTTTTTACACCTAGGAAATCGGTGCAATCTCGTGTCTTCGAAGGAACTCACAGCAGGTGCAAGGTTTTGACGTGGGTAGCATAATTTTTTCGAACAAGATGTTGTTCGCATACCTGGTGCAAAGGTGTGATTTCCTGAGTGTGATTTCCGAGAGAGTTCATCACCGGAATTCAAGCTTAGTCCAAAATTGGTTTGTAGAAATGTTTGTACAATTTCCATATGGAATTCCCACATGGAATTTCCGTAGAACGCTAGCTAGGTCTCGGATATGAAAAAAATGCATCGGATATTGATGTATTTTCGTAAGTAATCTGAGAACTTTGAGAAAGAATTGACGAACTCGATATAAAAATTCTAAAACGGTTCATCACTTTTTTGTACGTGAATGATTAAAAAAATATTACGAGTGATTGGGAAAAGATTCTCAGAGTACTCACGAGCTTGCCCGACAAATCTGGGAGCTAGGAAATAGGTTCGCCTGTACGTGGCCGGCACACACGCTCGCCCAAACGCGCGGTGCGTGTGTGTGCGCGTATGTGTACTTCGAGATCGTCGGATAAGTGGCTAGAAGTTTTATAATACCTACTTTGTTTGGCCTCGATGGCTGCGCGTATTTATACAATCCTGGTTTATGTTAAGAAACTTGGTCAGTCAGCAGTCTTTGAGGGTTCGAACCTTCTGAGTAGCGTATGTGTAAATTTAAATAAATTGAATCGCACAAATAAAATTCTTCCTTTTTATATTTCAGTCTGAAATTTTCAGAAAAAAACCGTGTGGGCGGCCACCCAAATATCCACAAAACCAACATTCCACTCAGACCGATCGTCAGTGCAATAAACTTTCGACACAGTATCTCTCTTTGCGAAAGTACCAATCTCTGATACAATCGATATTATTAAATGCTTTGCGAATTTTCCCTCCGATCGCACACTTCTGATAGAACAGTGTCTCAACAATACTGACTTCTCTTTCAATAACCAATTCTACGCATATACCTCAGGAGCAACAATGGGATCGCCAATCTCACCTCTTCCAACATCTTCATGGAACATCTATAAACTAAAACCTTCAACCAATTGAAGCTAAAACCGGAATTTTGGTGCCGTTACTTTGAAGACACTGTTGTCGTCTGGAGACATGGACTAGATGATCTACATAAGATTTCCGATTTCATTAATTGATTGCACCCCAATATCCAGTTCATTTTTCATATTGTCCAGACCATGTGAAAAATGAACGTCTACGTCTTTTTAATGTCAGAACCAAATGATGGAATAGTCTTATTTGCACCCATTGATATATAAATCTGTTGAAAACTTGAGGTGACATAAACAAGCTATCTAAATAACCACTGGAAAAAATCTAATATGTGATTTTGCGTGATTCTTGGTTTTCCTAAACAAATGCAAAATAGCGGAATACAGGTCTTAATATTTTTATTTTCATTTTTTCCAAATTTATTCGACATTAAGCGGAAATTCTCAAAAATAAGTTTTATAGTGTTCTTCCTCATATTAGCACAAAGAACAGTTATGAAAGAAATGTCAGGCTACGAGAAAATTCATTGGCTCATCTCAACCCCTTTGCCCATCTCGCCCCATCCTACCCTAAATTTGAGATGAAAATTTAGAAAAAATATTCATAAACAAAATTAATGGGATTGAATGTATTTAACAATTAATTATTTAGATAAGCGAACTTATGGATAAGGTTACTGAACAAAAGAGATGACAATAAAAGGAGATGCTTCAGGTTTCAATCGTGTGCAAAACTACGAATCTTGTTGAATTTTCATGAACATTGCAGTTCATTTTTTCAGGACTAACTACTCTCTGTGATGCCTGTGATTGACCAGAGTGACCAACTGTAAAGACTGGTCGAACTTGATGGGCCAATCAAGTCTTTTTTTCAAACCCGGGAGAACGGATAGCCAAATCGAATATGTGTTATGTCCATTGTCCCTATTGATTTTATTAGGGTATTTTAAGATTTCGTTTGCTTCTCTATGTTTTCTTTGAAAAATATTGTATGTTCTTGCAATGACGGTTCTTTTGTCAAATGAAATCCTATGTTCTGTGTCGATATGATGCTCAGCTAGTGCTAATTGCGTGAAATGTTTTAGCCTGACTTCACTCTCATGTTTCTTCACACGTTGGCTTACCGCGTTCCCGGTTTCTCCAATATAGACTTTGCAACTGAGAGGTGCTTTTTTATCTTCAGGTTTATTTAGAAATCGTCCTATTTTCGTAGGTGGTTTAAACATGGTTTGAATGTTGTGTTTGTTAAGAATTCTTCCTATCTGTTCTGTTATACCTTGAATGTAAGGTAGAATGGTGGTCGTTTTTGTCTCACTTTCTTTAGTAGGTTGTGTTGACTTGTTTTTTTTTTTTTTTGTGTATTTTCTTATTACTCCATCAACTTGTTTGTTTGCATAATTGTTATGTACTAGGATTTGTTTAACGTTTTGTAATTCATTTTGTAAGTTATCTTTAAATGTTATGGAGACAACTCTGTATACAAGGGAGTTGATGACCGATTGCTTTTGAGATGGGTGGTGGTGGGAGGAGGCATGTAGGTATCTGTAAAAGGATATAGTTCTTTGGTGAGGAAGCGTGCTAGGTTGTAAGTAGGTCAGTTTATTGCGCTGACGATCGGTCTGAGTGGAATGTTGTTTTGTGGATTTTTGGGAGACCGTAAAGTTTAGGAGAGATGGGATTAGTAGGTATTGATTTAGATATTGTTTTTCTGTCAAGTTTATAGTCTGTTAGAAGGGTTTTTGTTTTGCTGCCTGTTGTTTTTTGGGGGTCCTTTTCAAGTTTTTCATATGCATCGCCAATTAGAAGGTCCATGATTTTGTTTTTATAGTCTTCTTTATTCATTATTGCTGCCGTGCTGCCTTTGTCTGCGAGTAATATCATGATGTCTTTAATCGGATTGAGTTCCTTGATTGTTTTTTCTTATTTGGTTCAGTTTTAGGAGGCAAGTTGTGCTTGGCGTAAGATGTTGGCCGTCCCACCCCGTATGTCATTCGCTTTTTCGGGTGGAAGGGTATATATTCTGGATTCCAAATTACTGATGATTTCTTCCTTCGGGATTTTGGAGGAAGCTACTGCAAAATTATCTTCTTTGGATAAGGCTGAAATCATTTCATTGCTAATAGGCTGGTTCAAGAAGTTTTTTTCTGTGTTAGTTAGTGGTGTGTGCCTTACTGGAAGTAATTTGCCAAATTTATTTTTTTTTTCTGTGGAAAGATCTCTAATCCGTTGGGATTGGTAAATTACATGCGGTCCAATGTAGACCAAATGTCACATCTGAGGATGTTTGATAGGAAATTATGACGCTTAAATTGTTTTTTGGAGGTAGTGTGCAAGACAAATTTGGTATGTTGTATTTTTTCTTCCAAGAGAAGCAAACTTGTTTTATGTAGAATTTATTTGCATTTAGATATTCCCAAATGGTTCTTCAATTGTAAAAATTTTTGGACGATGCTGTTGTCTCCACATCGTGTCAAGAAAGCTGAAGATGTTAGTAGCTTAGCTTGAGAAGACATAAGCTTACTAAAAGTGTTAGTTTTAGTATAAAGAAAAACTCTCCCCGTAGAGTTATTCAGTAATAGGTTTGATGCTTTCACGATGATACGTTATAATAAAACAAGGTATTTCGGGTTTCAATCGTGTGCAAAACTACGAATCTTTCCGACGCTTCGCGAACACTGCAGTTCACTTCTTCAGGGCTAACCTAAAAGTTGTTCTTATATATGCTCTCGAAGGTGCCTGTGATTGGCCAGATCGCTCTACCGCACCGTGGAGGTTGAAGAGACCCAAGATTGACCAATCAAGTTCGACCAGTCTTCACGGTGCGTTGGTGCGCTCTGGCCACTTACAAGCATCGTAGAGAGTATATATAAGAACAACATAACCTGAAACATGATCCTTCACCAAACGTCTGCAAGATTCGCGGTATTGGACACGATTGAAACCCGAAACACCTCCTTTTATTATAACCTAATTATAACTGAAAAGAAACCGTAAAATAAAGATCCTTTAGCAGAAATGGACTGACTGAAAAAAATCAAATGAATGTCTCTGAAAAGGGGGCTTGCGAGAACAATATAATAATAATAATAATAAATTTTGCCATAGGCAATGGTTACAAGGTCCAGAGGAAGAGTGTATACTAATTACTGCTGAACAAGTAAAGAAAGTTATCGCTAGAACTAAGAACTTTTCAGCGCCAGGGCCAGATAAAATCAACAACTTTTGGTGGAAGAAGTTTACTTTTATGCACCAACATCTAGCTCGTATATTCACTACTTTCTTAAACGGAGATCAAACCGTCCCGCAGTGGCTAGTGGAAGGACGCACGGTATTGATCCCTAAGACCAGATATTTGTCAAGTCCAAAGAACTACAGGCTCATAGCTTGTTTGAACAACAAGAGAGGGCTGGCAGGTTGCAGGGAGAACCTGTTAATAGACAGGTGTATCACCCCGGGGCTCGATCAGGTATCGACGCAATCTGTCCATGGCTTGGACTGACTACCGTAAGGCATTCGATAACACGAACCATGAGCTACTTATTAAGCTCTTTGAGTGTCTGGAGGTGCATCCAAAAATTGTGAGATGCGTGAAATAGCGTATAATTTTGTGGGGGGACAAGATTTTTCATAACATCTGATGAAAGACAAGTGACTACATGCTATATCATATATAAGAGGGGGGGTCTTTCAAGGAGACTCTCTAAGTCCGATACTTTTCTGCATCTCCCTCTTGGCTCTATCTATTGTGCTCGGAAGAAAAAGCTCCAAATACCTACGCAGCCCGCCGAACAGAAGAGAATGAAAGGTCAACCACATTCTATACATGGACGACCTTAAACTCTTTGCTTCCTCGAAAGAGGACCTTAACATCCTTGTGGAGGCGGTAAATAGGTACTCTCAAGCGATTGGCATGAGCTTCGGACTGGACAAGTATGGCTGCGTCCACCCATACCAAGGAAGACTGGAAACAGGATGTTCAACTCATGGTTGGAAATACCATTCAACATCTTGGTATTAGAGAAACATATACATATCTTGCAATACCGCAAGCGGAAACGCAAAATGTGCGTGTGTTAAAAACGGCCCTTGGAAAAAGGTATCGCGAAATTCTCAGAAAAATTTGGGCTTCCGAATTATCTGGAAAGAATAAGATCCAGGCGACCAATATGCTGGCCTTTCCTATATTGCTCTACACGTTGGCTGCAGTAAAATGGAACGTCGATGAGTTGAAGCAACTTGACCGAAGCACACGCAAGATGATGATAATCCATCGAAGTCTTCATCCTAGATCTTCCGTACCTCGAATATATCTCCCTCGAGATAGAGGGGGTACAGGTTTACTGAGCTGATAGTGTCTTCATCGCAGAACGGTTCTGGCCAGTGGGGGCGGTGGGGCGGTCCGCCCCAGGTGCCAGCCTCGGGTGCCAAACACCAAGGGGAGCGAATAAGGGGTGCAAAACCAAAGTGTCACACTGCAACCGCCCCGGGTGCCAACCCATGCTACGCCGCCCCTGGTTCTGGCTACAGCCTGCTCAGTTCTAAATAGCACAGATTCTCTTATGCGACTCGTACATCAACATGAAGTCGTCAATGCTGTGGCGTTTCTATACCGTGCCGCAGATAGGGCCGCAGAGGAGCCTGGCCTCTCATTTGATTCCAGCGATACTACACATGGCCTAGCATCACTAACACCTTTGGTGCTCAAAAGACGTATACAGGAAGAAAAACATACGCTTCTACTAAGAAAACATGCTGACAAACCTCTTCATGGTAAATTCTACGGTATTATACGTAGAGAAGAGTTCTAGATGGGTCTATCCAACATGTTTCCCAGGTCTGCTGGATTAAAATCGGAGACTGAGGAATTTCTTTTTGCCTTTCAGGACGGTGTTATAGACACCTTAGTTTACCGCGAGCACATAATGAATGTACCTGTAGGCGATACCAACTACCGAGCGTGCAAACAAGACCCAGAAACACTTGGACATCTTCTCAGTGGATTCTTGAAATATGCACGCTACGGGTACACAGAGAGACACAATGCGGCTCTTAAATTGTTATATTACCTTCTTAGACACTTCTATGATGTTGATCTATTGCCCGTCTTGCCATACGCCCAGGGGGAACTCGAGTTCGTTATGAAGAATGATCAATGTAAGATCTACTGGAATTTCTCATTCTCCACGACACAGCGTATCAATTCTACGAAGCCTGATACTGTCCTTCAACATCCGAAGAGCACGATCATTTACACGATTGAATTCTCGGCATCAGCCGATGGTAATTTCACAGCAATGGAGGAAGAAAACCGGGCGAAATATCAAGCACTTCTTTCCGAGCTAAGCAGGCTGTACCAAGGCTACAAAGTCCATCTTGTAGTTCTCATAATCGGCTGTGTTGGAGGTATGAAAGCTCCATTTATTAGCCAACTTAACAAGATTCCGGTTTGCCAGCGTCAGGCTCATTATATCGCGAACCGGATGCAAAAGGCTGTTCTTCTGGGATCACTTCATCTGGTCCGTCAAGACTGTTCCTCATAACATTCTTTAAAGATTGGTAGCTCTAAAAAAGTATCCAGAGGTGAAAACTTCATCTCCAACTGTCCCGTCTGCCTCGTAAGGTCATCCGCGGCCAGAGACCTGACTCCAAGAAACAGTGTTGCCCGACGTTATCTCGCATGAATTTCCCGCTCTTGCTTCCCTTTTAGGACAGAAGGAGCAGAAGCGAATGAGTTACATGTTCCAGCAGCGTCGGGAACGGTTGCTTTGAGAAACCATGATCGTAGCTTCCAGAGCCTACAACTTCTCATTAATAACGCTACCGAAAGTGTTCTCGCGTTGGCGTCGCTACTGAAAGGGTTTCCCAAGGAACATTTCGCTTGCCCCACCACCCACGCGAATTCAACTTTTTTTCGGCCAAATATTTATTGCAGAATTTGTTCAAATTTGTTCAACCAAAATTAGAATTTGTTCCACACCAGAAGTACCTGATAACTCATAAAAACACTGGCGGGCCAGCGAAACGTTACGCTGGCCGCGACATTATCCAGAATCAACTTTATATGAGCGTATCAATTTTGTCTTAATTTGTTCAAATTTGTGCAACCAACTTCACACCTAAAAACTAGTCCCTATGCAGCAAACATGATGGCGGGGCCAGCGGAACGTTTCGCTGGCCCCGACATTATCCAAAATCAAATTTATATTACCGTATTATTTTCGCCTCAATTTGTTCAAATTTGTGCAACCAACTCCATCCCCTAATAACTATCCCCTATGCAGCAAAGATTTTTTTTATTATAAAAAATCAACTTCATTATCAATTATTCAATTATATTAATATAATTATTCAATTATATTAATATAATTATATTCAATTATAAAAATCAACTTCATATGAGCGTATTATTTCTACATTAATTTGTTGAAATTCGTGCAACCAACTCCAACCCCTAAAAACTACCCCCTATGCGGCAAACATGCGGAACCAGCGAAACGTTTTCTGGCCCCGACATTATACAAAATCCACTTCATATGAGCGTATTATTTTTGCATTAATTTGTTCAAACTTGTGCAACCAACTTTAACTTCTAAAAACTAACCCACATGCGGCAAACATGATGGCCGCGCCAGCGAAACGTTTCACTGGCCCCGATATTATCCAAATTCAACTGCATGTGAGCGTATGATTTTCATCTCAATTTGTTCAAATTTGTGCAACTAACTTCAACCCCTAAAAACTACCCCCTATGCGGCAAACATCATGGACGAGCCAGCGAAACGTTTCGCTGGCCCCGATATTATCAAAAATCAACTTGATATGAGCGTATTATTTTCGTAATAATTTTTTCAAATTTGTGCAACCAACTTCAACACCTGAAAACTACCCCCTGTGAGTATAACATCATGGCATGGCCAGCGAAATATTCCACCAGCCCCGGCATTGTCCAAAATCAACTTTATATGGGCGCACTATTTTCGCCTTGAGTTGTTCAAATTTGTAAAACCAACCAACACCTAAAAACTCCCACTGAAAGGCAAAGGTTTCTCTGGACCCGCTTTCATGTTTGCTGCATAGGGGTAGTTTTGAGGGGTTGGAGTTGGTTGCACAAATTTGAACAAATTAAGACGAAAATAATACGGTCATATGAACTTGATTTTGGATAATGTCGGGGCTAGCTAAAGGTTCCACTTGCCCCGCTATCATGTTTGCCGCATTGGAGGTAGTTTTTAGGCTTTCAGTTGGATGCACAAACTTGAACAAATTAAGGCAAAAATAATACGCTCATATAAATT
>CAKNXH010063394.1:600270-614093 GCA_932178445.1 Andricus quercusramuli
GCCATCATGGTGGCCGCATAGGGGGTAGTTGTAGGAGTTAGTGTTGGTCGCACAAATTTGAACAAATTAAGACGAAAATAATACGCTCATATAAAGTTGATTTTGGATAATGTCAGGGCCAGCGAAACGTTCCGCTGGCTTCGCCATCATGTTTGCCGCATAAGGGGTAGTTTTTAGGATTTCAAGTTGGTTGCAAAAATTTGAACAAATTAAGGCGAAAATAATACGCTCACATGAAGTTGATTTTGGATAATGTCGGTGCCAGCGAAACATTTCACTGGCCCCGCCACCACGTTTGCCGCATAGGGGGTACTTTTTAGGGGTTCAATTTCATTGCACAAATTTGAACAAATTAAGACGAAAATTATACGCCTCATAGTATATTTCTGCCCTGCGATCGCTAGCTTTTATCGTTAGAATGATGCGTGGACATGAAAATTTAAGATCACTTGTTACTTGTTTATCTTATAAACAAGTGATGTAAACAAATGCACATTTGGGGCGATTTTGAGCGAAAAGAAATCATTTTTTCTCCTTACCTCGCTGAAATTACATTGCCAATGATTTTTTCTAAAAAAATGATTCCAACCCATCAATATTCGTTCATTTTATAAACAAATTATATAAACAAATGCACATTAAAAACCGTTTTTTTTTCTGTGTTTGCTCAAATTATTCTGGCAATAACGTTTTCTGGAAACATTTGTCCCACCAATCAATATTGGTTTATTTTATAAACAATTTATATGAACAAATGTACATTGGAAATGTAATTTCGGCAAGATCAGAAGAAAAAACGATTTCTTTTCGCTTAAAATCGCCCAAAATGAACATTTGTTTATATAATTTGTTTATAAAATAAACAAATAACAAGTAATATTAAATTTTCATGTCGACGTATCATTCAAACGGTGAAAGCTAGCGATTGCATAGGCGAATAACCTCTAATGTTGATTATTTTTTGACAAAATTTCTTTATAACAATTAACTATGCAAGTTAACAATTTTTTTTATCTTGCCTATACCCTTGTGCATCAAACCCAATGGACGAGACGTATGAGAAATATTTTATCTAGAAGAAAAAAAAAATTCAAAAATCGACATTTTTGCCGTTGTTTGCATTAACATAAAAATTAAATAAACAAAATCATGTGAAATCTACTCTCACCATTTTTTAAAGAATTTAGTTCTGAGTTATTCAAAAAAAAACTGAAATCGGAGCAAAATTGGGTTCTAAATGTCATTTTGAACCTCGATTTCCGATTTCACCCCACTGTGCGCCCCTGGAGTCACCGCTAGGGGCCACAACACGCGGGTCGGTGGTGATGGTGAGCTGCGAGATGGTCAGGCAGATCTCACTAATGAAACAGCTGGCCAGAAAGAACATCTGCAACATACGGTAAGCAGTGCAACATCAGCTGTGCCTGCTGAGGACGCTTTGGCGAGCGCTAGCTATTTGCAGCCAACCACCTCAACAGGAATAACGTGGGAGAGCATCAAGTGGGATACCACAATGAATAAGAAACTGGTGCGTCTCTATTATGAAAGTGCGAAGTTCAAAACTCCACGCGAAAAATGATACAATTTTAGAAAGAAATTTGCTGCAAAGCATCCTCAAATAGAGAAAGTTGCACTAAGAGATCTTATCGTTAAGGTGAAGGACATCAGGGCTAAACTACACATCTCAGAAGATCGAGCAATGGAGACTAAACAAAAGGTTGATCTGACTTAGAAAAACGACGAAAATAAACATCAGTTGAAGGAAGCCGCGTCACACGAACAAGCAGCGGCAATTGATGTCCTTCCTCAACCTGGTGATGATCCAGCACCATCACATCCTCCAGAGGTAGAAGGTCTAATACAACCAGAGCTGTGTTCAACAACCAAGAAGGCGATTAAAATGTACATACCATATTAATAGAGATGTTGTGCGCTTTTATTTTCTGGCAGAGTGAAGTGCGCAAAGTATAAGGAGAGAAATTCATCGACTCTTCTTACTTAAGTACCCAGAACTAGCCACAAGAATAAATTAGCAGAATCTAGCGGATCAAAAACGCTAAATATCTGTAAACAAAATGTTTTCGGCTGTTGGAATAGCTGCCATCGAAATGGAAGTGGAAAACAGCTTCCTATTGATCAACTTCCCTTGGAAGATGTGGACAACGAACACCTGATTGAAGCTGAAGGTACAGGTGCGAGGGATAATGAACATCTAGGACCGGATCAACTAGAGCCACATTAGGACATTAATAACGATGATCTGAACAGCGAAATCCTAGACAAAATACAGCACCTTTGAAGGCATTTTGGTGATGCTTTACTAGATTTCAGACATGAAAAACCAACGCAAAGGCATTCTCTGTCTAAGATAAACATCACAAATCATATGCGTGCACTAATAGAATACCTGAACAGCAAGGTTTTATCGTTCCATTTGAACGCAACATAACCTGCGTTATGGGTGCAAGCTCTTGTATACTGTGCTGCTTTGGCAAGCGTTAGAACGTTGGGCCGCAGAACTAGGCCTACAAATGCAGTCTTTCTCCAGGAAGGAAGCTTACTGCTATAATGCGTCAGTACAAGAAAAGTAGTGCAAGAAGGCAACAAAATCCAACCTTTCAGGCAGATGAAAGAAGGTTCTATCGTGAACTGAGTGCAAAGCAAAATAACCAACAAGACACCGAAGTCCCTCAATTGGAAGACATGACTAACTACTGGTCGGATGTTTGGGGAAAAACTAACAGAAGCAATTTGGATACTGTGTGGTTCCAACTAGAGAAAGCAAGAGTAAGCAATCACTCTGAAATGGAGCTGACTAACATCAAAGCTTTAGATATTTCAGCGGTTTTGAAAAAAGCAGGTAAATGGAAAGCTCCAGGTCCGCGCATAGTGCACAACTTCTGGTACAAGTACCTGACTAGTGTGCATCCTGCATTTGCAAGGTGTTTTCAGACAATCATCAAACACCCAGATCTGATGGCAGACTGTATGCTCCAGGGTACTACATATATGTTACCTAAAAAAACCAGGCGCTCAAAATCCATTTAAATTTCGACCGACAGCCTGTCTTCCAACAATATCTAAATGTCTTACAGCTATTATAGCAGATAAGGTATATTCTCACTGCGACGAGAATGACAGCCTTACAGAAGAACAAAAAGGATGTTTTAAAAACTCACGAGGCAGTAGAGAGCTAGTCACCATAGACGCTGTTGCCATGACGCAAGCTCATAAACATCAAAGAAATCTACACATGGCAGACATTGACTAAAAGCAAGCGTTTCCTTCCGTACCACATGACTATTTGCTTGAAGTCTTGAAAGTATACAAAATTTTCTCACACATCATTGAGTTTCTAAGTCGTGCGATGATGCTTTGGAGTACAAGAATCAAGTTTTTTGATCATGGACAACTAAGGATAACTAGATCAATACGCATTGCGACGGCGATATTCTAAGGAGACTCCTTCAGTGCATTATGGTTCTGTTTAGCGTTAAACCCACTGAGCAAAACACTAAATAGCATGTATCATGGGTTCTGAGTACATGATAACGAGGATGGTCATCAAGTGACCATCTTCTTTACATGGATGACCTGAAGCTATACGCTTATACGTTTGAGGATAGGATATACATTTTTTTCTTGAAAATCCTATATTTATAAATAATTAAGATAATCACCTTTTACTTTTCGATTCTTTTGAAGGGTTTCTTAGGTTTATCAAATCCGAATAAAAATATGAAAAATTTTGAAAATTTACAAAATGGCTTTTTTCTTGAAAAATATCCGATATACATTAAAAAATCATGAGGGAAAGTTGTTCTCCTTGAAGAACTCTGCAAATACTTCATTTTCTCAAAAATCCACAATTTGAGCCTTAATGAGTGCTTCGAGTTTGACCCGCTAAACGTTTAAACTATACGAATATTTTCTACATTCAACCGATTTCACATTTAACCTGTAGAAAAGTTCATTCGGGTAAACTGACCATCATTTTCAACGTTAGAGGTTAGGATTAAGGATTTCATCATTTCAACGATAAATACTTTAAATAATCTCACTTAGAAATGATATATAATAAGTCATTTAATTAAGTGGCTCATCTCGCCCAAGTGCCTAGCCCATGCCGCCACAGTGCCTGGCTCGTCTCATCCCAGGCATGGGGCGATATGAGCCAAGCGCACCACTTTTTCATTTACGTTTCTCATTCCGCATATACGTTTTCATTTACCTCTATCTTGGCAACATTATGATTAGAAATGTTTGTAAAATATATATAAAGACTTACTTTCAAGCAATGAATTAGCGGATTTCAAATAATGACGTGAAAAAGACAACTATGCCTATTTCACCCTCCCTACCCTAAATTCTAAAACAACACTGAGAAAAATTATGTTTGAATACTTCTTATCAATTGCTGTTTTTTTTTCATTTCACATGGCCATCTTTGATTTCATAACCTCATTTGATTGTACTTGGCCAAGTATTTGCATCGTATGTGTTATGTGTGTGTGTTACTATATAAACATTCACGTGAACGTTTTTGGTTATATTTCAGTACTTTTTGGATCAAATATATACAGAAATATTATAAATTAAATATTCACAAAAGTAATTCTCATGAAGATTTCAATTTTCAAATAAAATTGTTACTTTGATATAGAATTATTACTTAGAGTTATAGATTGATCTGAAAAAGTAGGCTATTCGTAGCAAAATATCGATATAGGAATAGCCATAATTTTGTGGTAGCGATAGATATTTAAATTAATAAATACAATTTTATATCATAAAATCTATACAATTTCACAAACTGATGATAATATTATAAACTATTAAAACATAGTACTAAAAAATTGTACTGCTCACTTCCAGTTCCAATTTTGTATAAAGAAGACCAGTAGATTCAACTACACCCGTGCAAGTTTCGGCTTTATAAGAAAAATATTTGAAATTCCTAAGAATTATCTTCAGAAATTGCCTGTTCTCAAGCAGGGCCCACCAATAATTTAAATTTTCGTATTCAAATATTTGCGGAATGGCAGAGAGCCACAGTCAGTGAAAAAATCCAGTGAACAAATAAAATAAAATTCTCAATCGATTTTTTTCCAAAAAAGGCTTGAAGTATATTTTCATTTTTATTTAAAATATTTTCCTTATGGCAGAGAATAGTAATAAATTAGAAAATCTAGAGAAAAAAAATATTAGGCAACGTTAACTTTCTCTTTATAGAGAAATTTTTACATGAATATTTTAATTTTCGTCTTCAAAATTTTTGGGATGGTAAGGCACCTGCCGATCTTTCTCGGAAATCATTACGCAATTTCCTCTGATTCGTAAATAACTAAAATTATGTACCCACATATGAAAAACTTTAACGCCATCTCGGATGTTCGAAAATGGTCGTCTATCAACTTTAAAGATAATGAATAATAAAATTCTCAAATCATAGAAACATTAATATTCACATCGCACTGTTCTGAGGTTTAAGACAATTTTTGGTTGCAAAAAGTTTCGCAAATTCTCTTATTCCACAATTTTTTTTTTTTCAAACAAAAAAAAAGACACATATCAACATTTTTTTTGCCGTGATAATTTTTGTCGCAGAAACATTTTTTGTAAATAAGTAACATCTCGAAATTTAAATATTTTAAATGTCTGATTACTCGTCAAGCAAATATACAATGGTCTAGTGAACTTGGTCAACTTAAATTCACTTATTGATTATTGACTGAAATCACTAAAGAATTAGTCAATGTTTTCACAAGTTGACTTAATAAACTTGTGATTTTGCTACTATTCCATAAGTAAAATTCTAATATATTACTATTTTATTACCCGAACACTCAATTATTGTTAAACGATCACCTGTTTCCTACTGGAAAATTTTCATTTTATGAATTGCCAGTTAGGATTGCATTACTTTGATGAAATTAGTTTTCTCACTCACTCTCAGAATTTCATAATTATGAATTATCAATTTTTTGATTGTCTCGTCCTGAAATTCGGGATGAGTAATGAAATATTCTTCATAAGCTTGGCGAAATACACACAAAAAATTGTTGCTTTAAGAAAGAACTAAAAAATCGTCTGTAACCTTTTTCTTATGGAACTCACGATTTTTGTTTTAAATATCGAAACTGCCATTGAAAAATTGAAAAATCAAATTTTCAGCCAAACAGTGTGATATATGAAGGATATCTACATAAGTAATTAGTGTATTTACAAAGAACTACAAAGTCGTCTCCAAATATTTTTTGGTAAGACTCACCGTCCATCTGTCAGACTTCAAGAATACTATTAAAAAATTAAAAATGTAAATTATCAGCCAAAAAACGCGAAGTACAAAAAAAGTTCAACTTAAAATTGTTCCTTTCAAAAACATCTACAAAACCTCTTGAAATTTTCATTATTGAACTCACTGTTTTTCTTCTTAACATTGAAAATGCTATTGACAAATCTCACATTTTCAGCCAAACAACGCAAGATACGAAATAGTCCAGGCATCTGGTACTTTTACAAAGTATTAAGTAGGTAATGCGCGGTTTTTGCTAGAACGGTTAATTGAGGGGTCCTGACGGAAATTCCAAGTTTTCTAGAAATGACTACGATGCGTCCCGGAAATATTTTTGGAAGAAGTTCCAAAAATCTTGTTTATGTAGACTGACCCGCCCCATTGCATTTTAGAACAAAATGTTCAACAACAGAATTAAACTAGAGGAAATTCTGAGAAAGATAAAAAAAGAACGTTCTATCTCCAATAGATGCCGAGTTGTGATTCTTCAAAGAACCAGGATTTAAAAAAAAAGAGACGAGAAAACCCAATTCTGAAGTTTGTATCTGCACTTTGGAACCTGCTGATTTTACGAACAAATGTTCTGGATTTTAATTGAAATAGACGCTATTTCGAGTAATTCTAAAAAAATGCAATTGACGATTGCAATTATTCAATGAATAAATAAAAATGCAGTTACAATCATTCATCAATTCAAGTACAAAAAGGGAGATTTTCAATAATAACAAAAATAAATAATAATAATAACAATTTTCCTGTATACAACCAATAATTTAAAAAAAAAGTTATCAATGCAATTCGCTCGTCACTCCTAACACACGCACACGACCATATTGCATCTATCCGCTAACAAATCAGTCGTTCGGCCCTTTAAAAGGGCATGTTACATTTTACGATCCTCTCTGACAAGTCACTTGTACCCGAGCTTGTACCTATTTCAGATTTGATGACTCCATGACTCCTTTTAAAGAAAATCCGTAAAACATTCCCACCATTTTTTTCCTCTAATTTCTACCTCACAACAAGATACACCCGCCAAAAATTGCATACTTCAGTCAGTTTTGCCTATATCTCTCAAGGCATAGCCGTTTCTAGAAAACATAAACGCAAGAAAAGTTTCTAAAAAGTGTTCAGTGATCTAATTACTATTTTGAAAAGTGTTGAATGCTCTCATACATTATTTTCAACCTCCTTCTTAAGAATCTGTAAGGTGAATTTCTCCTCCGATTGATTAGACATACAAATTTTGATAACTTCTGTAATTTAATTAAATGCAATATTTTTATGAATTAACCATGTACAACTAACTTTAGTTTTTGTGTTAGAAAATATTTGTCTTCATTTAGATCTCTATAACAATTAATTCTTTAATCAACGCAAATAATTTTATTGTCTTCACTTACATCTCCAAAAAATTAATTTTTTACTATCACTGATGAGGGTCCATAATCGAGGCCGAAACGACTAATTCAATGATAAATTGATATCAATTTGTTGTGACCCTAAAGCTAATTTCAATTCAAACTACTTCTTAAAAAGTGTTATAAAATAACTCGGGTTAAAATGTTGTATTCAACAAGTGTGTTATTGACGCCTGTAAGGTTACGTATACTAGGAAATTAAAAATTCAAGGAATTATTTATCCACTAAGGTGCGTGACCTTATTGGCCTCAGTAACGCAATTAATTTACTCAAAGGTGAAAAAATTGCAATCGTCAGATTCAATCCTAATGATCAAGGGCTGATGTTATTCCTTGAAAGATTTTTTACAACTCTATTCGGATGGTTCTTATTAAAATTAAAATTATTTGAGAAAAAATGTGTTCAAAAGAATAATAAATGTATAATTAATGAATATTTTTCTTATAAAAAATAAGGGAATAATCTTTGGAGGAATAAAAATAACCATCATTATGATTGAGTTAGAACTTTCGCTTTTGCCGATACAATTGAAGCGAAAACTCAATAATCTAAATAACTTTTCCTAAATAAATAATTTGAAATTAAAAATTTTTTGTTCTGGAATACGCTCATTATTATATTCTTCTTTCGAAATTTGCAGCAATAAACAATAGGTCCATTTTTTCAATTTTATAAGTCGTTGTGAAGGGGTAATGCATTTCAAGACTGTACGTAGAATGCATTCCCAAAACACGATCTTGTGAATTTAAAAAAGACATTTCCGTAGTAAAATCGTTTCTGTTGTGGTGAAATAGAGCAAGAAAGGTACAATTTCTCTTAGAAATTCAAAACCGGACTTTCATTTTTTTAATTTAATCCGCGAAGCAGCCTTGTTGAGAGGCAATTTTTTCTGATCATTGGAATTAAAAAAAAAAAAATTTTGAATTCGAATAGCTTTGCTCTAGAGAATTTGATTAAGAATAATATTAATAGACAATTTTTAATCAAGAATAAAAATACCTTGGAGGGCGAAAACACTAGCACTCGAGACGAGAAGAAAGGAGACGTAATAGAACTCCATGTCGAAGCAAGAACTGTGACGCCTCACCGGATATTATCGTCCACTTATATAAAAAAGGTCTACGGAAGTCGTACTCTGTATCAACATATATGACGGATATACAATTTAGTGTTAATAAGGTCTTTCCATTTTCTTATCAAGCTAAAATGCTGTCGAGGACACGATATTCTTATCAATTGAATTCGGATGACAAGTTCAACAATAAAAACTGACGAAATTTGGATCCTATTTCAATATAAAAATATTATTATCTGTATCGGATATCCGTTCGACACTAGTCACTCGTACAGATTATTTCCTTACATAAGGAAACAAAATATTTTTTGCATTATTATTTAAATATTCAAATAAATATTAAATATAAATATTTCTTAAATATGGACTTAAAATTTTGTTTTCTAAGTCATTTTTTTGTCAAGTTTTCAACATTGTGATCGGACATAGAATTTTTTACATTATGAGTGATAAATTCAAACTTTCTAGACCACACACATCTAACCTTTTGACGAAACATTTTATTTAGATAGCTTATCATATATTTATAATCAATTTTATCATGTATTTTTCCCAAATACAATAATTTTTTTTAATTTGTATGAAATTTCAATTGATATTTAGTTAAAATTTTAACGTACTAATAATTTTTTCAATCTTTTAGAATTGATATTTCTTGAAGTTATAATCGTGTATAACCGAGTCTCTTTTTATCTTATTATTCACTTTAATTTTACCCAGAAGCTTCTTCATTTCTTTTCTTTTTTATTGTTTCCTCCTCTGCAGACCTTTTTATTCCCTCTTTTGATCAATTATATCTTCTTCCCTGAATTTTATTTTATTCCTTTCCTATCTCTTCTCTTCTTCTGCCCTTCGAACGCTATTATTACCGAGTAATAATCTCAATCCATAGGATCCCCTAAATCTAACTTTTGTATTTCCTCTCTTACTTCGTCATTTCCTGTAACATAATATATCATCTTTTTCATGGTAGCCGCGGAAAATGAGCGTCTTCTACTGCTTCCGAATTGAGCGTAACATCTCTCTTTTCAAGCGACGTGCGTGGACTGAGTATATGTATAATGTTTGACCTCGCAGTATAGTAGAACAGTGGTGTTAGGGTGCGAGGTCAACATTTCATCCTAGGAACAAAATTGTGGCGCATTCGCGGTCGCACGTGGTTAGAAAGAGAAGGAGATATGCCGATGTTTTCAGGCAGGAGCAGCGAGCAATACAAAACAGTGGAAACTGACTAAAAATGTAAACAGTTTCAGACCTTGTTTTTTCTGTGTTTTTTAGCGCCAATTACATGCGCGTGGTTCGCCGACTTAGAAAGAGAGATCACGCTCAATCCGTTCGCAGCAGAACACGCTATTCATTTTCCGCGTCTCTACCATGAAAAATTCAATGCATAGCAAGGAGGAGATGTCTTTTCACGGCAAGGGCAATGTTTTCGGAACGAGTGGGAGCTCCAGACTCATCTCTTTCTACTTCCCCTTTTATAGTTATATGCATTATATAGTATGTACACTGCACAGTATCCTATTTCCTTCAGATTTTTCAGTATTTTCTTTCCATCAATTCCTGCATTCATCACCCCCCCCCCCCCATCTTTTTCTCCTATCCTAGCATTAATGGTATATTGTGTATCGAGGGAGACAGAAGAGTAATTTTCAGGAGTGTAAATGACCGAACTTAGTTTGCTAACCCACAATGTGGGTTTGTTTTTAAAAACAGTTTTTTTCACTGTGGAAAAAGATTGGATTGAATGGAAATTATGTAATTCGGGTAATTTAAGCATACAAATTCAAGTAAATTCCGGTATATCGACTTGTGACATTTTTAGTCGCTCATCATACGGTCACCACCAATTTAAGGAAATCGCGTAGCATTACTTTTTCTTTTCTTTTTTAATTGAAACCCTCGAAAAGACATTACCAGCTGATTTTTCAATATTTCAGATAACTCAGGCAGTGAATGTCGATTCGATTTAAAGAACTGAAAAATAATTGAACGAGATTTGCTTGAATTGATGGTAACTGTATGGTAGCTGATTGAAATTATTCGAATTATTGTGAATCAGCATTGTTATATTCTCTGCTCCAAAAAATTTTCACTTGTTAATCGATTTCTTTGTCGATACGTTAGAAAACTTGTAATTCCAGAGGCTTTCCACAAATCGACTGCGCGACCATGTCAGCGATTAAGCTGGTGATTTTTACCCAAATTCGACGTGCCCAAAAACCATAAAAAACGAGGTGTTAGATTTTTAGCATCAGACCTTTACGAGGAATTTTTTTTTGAAATTGATCTTTGAGGTCAATTTAAATTTTAATTTCAAACCTGCATGAAAAAGGGCCTCTATCTCTCGCACTACGAAATCCTCCTGGATACCTCTGTGGCGACACTAATCAGCGTGAGCATAAGGTCACTCATGTATTTTATATGGATGACCTGAATATCTATGCCGCTGGTAAAAGCAAACTTCAAACTGCTATAAATATCGTCAAGAGCTACACAGGAGAGATTGGGATGGACTTTGGTTTGGCAAGTGTGCCAAAATTCATTTGAAGAAAGGAAAGATTACTGGCGTTCCCAAGGACCCTTAGCTTGTTGATATAAGTGTTGTTAGACATCATAACACTGGAGAGACCTATACATACCTGGGCGTGCCTCAAAGCCGGATTCAGAACGTAACATCAGTGAAGGAGTCTCTCCGAAGCAGATACAAGCATCTTCTTCGACAGATTTGGTCTTCCAATCTGTCGGCGTTGAACAAGGTATCTGCGACTAACATGCTTGCCGTCCCGGTTCTACTCTACTCGTTTGGGGTGGTTCAATGGACGAAGAACGAGCTTAAGGCCCTTGATGCCATCACGCGTAAGATCATGCATATATGCATAAAAGCTTGCATATCAATTCGTCAGTTCCGCGATTATACATTTCACGCCGTCAAGGCGGCTGCGGACTTCTGAATCTCCAGTGTCTTCATAACCGAATTGTTTTCAGTACAGCTTACATCGTTGCGTATGGCAGAGATCCTCTCCTAAAGATGGTCATGAACCACGAGATGATTGGCGAAGGAGCGTTCCTTTACAAAGCCGCGGAGCAAGCTGCCGAGACCCTTGGTCTGAATTTTAACATCAGAAGTGAGGAAAGTGCATTACTCCATCTAAATGCTTCACGTCTAAAAGCCGAAGTAAAGAAAGCAGAGGTTAGAAAATTTCACCAAGAACTACTCGACAAGCATATGCACGGAAACTTTCACACAAATGTAGAAAAACAGTCAAATCATCAGGGCTCAATTCAGGTACAGAGGGCTTTATTTTTGCATGCCAGGACGGTGTCATCTCCACCTTAGCATACCGTCACCGCATTTTATGTCGAGAAGTTCCCAGTGATAGGTGCAGAGCGTGTCATGCACACGCTGAGTACCTAGAACACATACTATCGGGGTGTCCGACCCAAGCAGGAACAACGTATATCTATAGACATAATGCGGCCCTAAGATTACTTTATTACCACCTTTGTCGCTCTTACGGTGTTGGTCGCGACCCTGCCCTGCCGAACGCTCCAAGGGATATAGAGTCAATTGTCTGAAACGAGAAGTGCCAGATTTTCTGGAACTACGATTTTCGGGCATCAGTCTCCGTTGCGCACTCGAGGCCTGACATTGTTCTCCAAGACTTCGAGAAAAGAATTATATTCATGACCGAATTCTCGGCTCCGTCCGAATACAACATTACTGCAAAGGAGAAATAAAAAGAGGAGAGGTATGAAGACCTTAAAAGAGAGCTGCAACGACTGTACCCAGACTATTCGGTACGAGTAATTGTCCTTGTAATAGGTGCTCTTGGAGGTGCGAAATTATCACTGGTTCGTCACCTTAAATCCATACCCGCGTGCCAAAAATATGCCAAGACACTTGCGGGATGGATGCAGAAAGCTGTCATCCTTGTGTCGCTTTGTGTCCTCAAGACAAACGAGGGTTTCGCCGGCCTGTCGTTGTGATTTCCTCGTGCCCTGTGACCATCCATCTCACGGATGTGAGACGTGGCCATAGGTGTATTTTACCGCGGTTCTACTGGGGGCTATTGACATTTTTTTCAGATAGTAGTTGCTCTGAGTGGTACCCTGCGGTGGTTGTTTAACTTTTTTTGAATTATATATATATATATATATATATATATATATATACACTACCGTCGGAAATTGTGCGCACGACTCGCGTGAGCGCTATTAAAAATCACTGCTGACTTCGAACCATGATATTTCGGCGAAAAAAAGAGATAGGGCATTTTTTAAAAAAACAGTTGGAAAGCTCATGAAATTCCACGTCTATTGGTACCCAACAAATATTTTTTTGACATTCTGAAAATAGTACAGCACTTGAGAAGTTCAAAAAAAAAATTCAAGATTTTCTCAAATTTTCTACCTCAAATTCAACTTTTCGCACGACCTAGGAAAATTTTTTCAAAAACCTGAAAATTATACGACATAGAGCCTTAAGTCTTATCTTTAATTTAAACCAAGAAAACTTCAAAAATCTTCATGGGTGCCCGAGATATGATTAAAAATGTTCAATCGTATCTGAGATCAATTTTAATCGACGATCACGGTTCTCGGCTGGTCTTCTACTCGCCTTCTTCGTTGAGGCAGGACCGAATAGGCCACGCACAGAGGTGGCGCCTAAGTGGACATTGTCCTATTCTTTAATATGGAGATAATATTAGATTCAAATAATTGTCAACAATCACAAATAACAATAAATTTTTTTTTCATTCACCATAATTTGAAATAAAAATTACTAATGAAGAGAACCAAAAGTATAAGAGGCGCCACCTTAGTGCGTGGCCTATTCGGTCCTGCCTCAACGAAGGAGACGAGCAGCAGACTGGCCGAGAACCGTGATCGTCGATTAAAATTGAGCTCAGATACGATTGAACATTTTTAATCATATCTCGGGCACCCATAAAGATTTTTGAAGTTTTCTTGGCTTAAATTAAAGATAAGATTTCAGGCTCGATGTCGCATAATTTTCAGATTTTTGAA
>CAKNXH010063394.1:630226-645136 GCA_932178445.1 Andricus quercusramuli
ACCCTGCGGTGGTTGTTTAACTTTTTTTCAATTATATATATATATATGTATATATATATATTCGATTCTGGGAAATCGGCGACTCTCAGAGTATACAGCCTTATCCTTGCATGCGGGGCTCTACAAGGATGGACGAACCCTTTCCCTAGCTGCTCGTGGGAACAACAATGACAACACCAAACATAGTTGTAGTAAGTGCGGTTCAAAACAATCGAACGCGCAGGGCTCCCGACAATGGGTCGGACAACAATGCCGACTACCCTACAGTTGGGGGAGCCAATCAAGACGGAGTCAATGCGATTGACCGGCGGAATCTTGTTACTTTTAAGTGGACGGATCAACTCAATGACGGCCTGCTGGAGTGCTACGATGCCAGTATGGTCCCTGAACGAGAAGGTTACATGGCACGACTGCATGCTCTGTGGTGCGAGAAACACCCAGAGCTCTCAGACTTTTCGCAACAACGTCTGCGAAACCATGCCGAGAACCTTAAGAAAAGGGGTTATATAAGCGGAGTGCCTACTCAATCGCATCCAGAACAAGCCGGCAATAGAGAAAGAGAAGCGATACTGAGACCAACCGCGAACAGGCATCCAATAGAGGAAGAACGATGCTTCAGGACCCGGAGAAACATCAACATTCAGGTTTCTCCCAAGCCCAAAGATCTGACTGAATTGAATGATGAACTTCGTGGAGATTTTTTCGAAGAATGCGACCTCTGGACTATCAGTTGTGGTGTGTACAATGCAGCGAGAAATTTGGCAGATGCAAGCCGTAAAACAAAACCCACGGTTGATCATAACACCAAAAGAAGAATGCATCAACTCAGCACAAAGATAGGCTGGGCTAGACAGTACGCGTCCCGCATTCAGTGTGTGATTGACTACATAACATCTGGCAGGAATTTCACTGCCAAGGTTCGACGGTTCGCGCGCGAACTGCGAATCCGTCATCACACAATCAATAAATCAAAGCTAATGACCATCAGACAGCATATTGTTGACAGAATACGAATACTATCTAACGCTAGGAGAAGTCTAGAGCGGAGAGAGAAGTGGTTCCGAGAAAATCAACAATTTTCATCTGATCCATCTAAACTCTTCCAAGACCCTCCAATTACTGTCGACCATCCGCCCAAACCAGAGGAGGTCGAAGCATTTTGCAGAGAAGTCTACGAGGTCCAACATCCACTTCAAGAAGACTCGAAGAACATAAATAGCTTCAAGGAGCTGTGCAATGCCCTCATAACACCTGAGGAAGAATGCCCACCTATCACTACCGAGGAGGTAAAAAACGTATTAAGAAGCATGAAGAACTTTGCCGCTCCGGGACCAGATGGTATCAAGACCTTCTGGTGGAAGAAGTTTCCTTCAACCCACCAGCACCTGGCTCGAATTTTCACCTCATATCTAAAGTTGGAAGAGCCTATCCCGGAGTGGTTGGTGGAAGGGCGCACAGTGCTCCTGCCTAAGACGGGCAACTTAGCTGACCCTAAGAATTACAGGCCAATAACTTGTCTGAACACACTGTATAAGATCTTCACAGCCATCCTAGATGATAGGATTCTTCGGACAATTGAACCTGTGTGGCGAGAGATGTATGAACAACGTGGCTCGAAAAAAGGCGTAGCAGAATGTCGGGAGAACCTGCTCATCGATAGATGTGTCTGTAAAGATGCAGCATCCTATCAACGATCTCTATCGATGGCCTGGATAGATTACCGAAAAGCTTTTGATTCAACCTCCCATAGACTTATCATCTGTCTGTTGGAAAGCTTGAAGGTTCATCCACACATCGTGAGATGCATAGAGAGATTAATGCCGCTTTGGAAAACCAGATTTACCATCTTATCTGGAAAATATCGTGTGATCACTAACAGTATCACCTTTCAGAGAGGTGTATTTCAGGGCGACACCATGAGCCCTCTCCTCTTTTGCCTCACATTATTGCCACTATCTCTCGCACTTCGCCATTCCGAAGGGTACCTCTGTGGCAAACCTGGAAATCGAAAGCATAAGGTAACTCATGTATTTTACATGGATGACCTTAAGCTCTATGCTAGAAATCAAGAGAAACTACATCTAGCTCTAAAAATTGTCACAGAGTACACTCAAGAGATTGGAATGGAGTTCGGGTTGGAGAAATGCGCCAAGATGAATTTGAAGAAAGGAAAACTTAACGGCATCCTCGAAGATCCTGAACTCGTTGACAGAAGCGCTATACGACACCTTTGCGCTGGAGAGACCTATACATACCTGGGCGTGCCACAAAGCCGCATTCAGGACGTAACATCTATAAAGGATACTCTCCGATGCAGATACAAACGTCTCCTCCGACAGATATGGTCTTCCGAACTGTCGGCGAGGAACAAAGTATCTGCAACGAACATGGTTGCCGTCCCAGTAGTACTCTATTCATTTGGAGTAGTTCCATGGACGAAGGACGAGCTGAGATCCCTCGAGATCGGGTCCCGAAAGGTTATGCACATGAACAAAAGCATGCACCTTAAGTCTTCTGTTCCACGACTTTACATCTCACGCCGTCAAGGTCCTCGTGGAATACTGAATCTTGAATGTCTTCACAACAGGATCATTCTGGGTACAGCACATATTGTCGCAAATGGACAAGATCCTCTTCTTAAAATAGTCAGAAAACACGAAGAGGTAGGCAAAGGGGCGTTTCTTTACAAAGCAGCAGAAGAGGCTGCTGAAACACTCGGCCTTGACTTCAATAGCAGGGGTGAGCGAAATGCATCAAATCTTATCCATCTTAAATACTCACTCCTGAAGGCCCGGATTAAGAAAGCACAGGAGAAAAACTTCCGCGAAGAGCTCCTCGACAAGAAGATGCACGGCATCTTCCACGGAAATGTGGAAGATCAGTCGATGTCGCATGAGCTGACATTTGCTTTCCTTAGATCACCCGGATTGAAGTCGGGCACAGAGGGCTTCATTTTGGCATGTCAAGATGGTGTCATTTCCACTCTAGCATACCGTCGCCACATTTTGAGCCAAGATATTCCCGATGATAGCTGCAGAGCGTGTCATGAACACCCCGAGCATCTAGGACACATACTATCTAGTTGTCTAGCTCATGCGGGAACAACCTACATCCAAAGGCACAATGCGGCACTGAGAGTGCTTCATTATCATCTCTGTCACTCTTACGGCATTAGCCCAAATACCTCTCCGCTGAACGCCCCTAGAGAAATAGAGTCAATTGTCGAAAATGAGAAGTGCCGCATATATTGGAACTTCATATTCTCGACAATTGTTTCTGTTGCGCACTCGAGGCCTGACATGGTTCTTCTTGACTTCGAGAAACGAACCATGTTCGTTATCGAATTTTCGGCACCAGCGGACAAAAACGTCACAGCGAAGGAGAAAGAAAAGAAAGGAAGGTATAAAGACCTTATGAGGGAGTTGCGACGGTTATACCCGGAATATTCTGTTAAGCTAATCGTCCTGATCATTGGCGCTCTTGGAGGTGCCAAGGTTTCACTTGTTAATAGCCTGAAAAGCATCCCTGCGTGTCAACAAAATGCTCAGACACTTGCAGGGAGAATGCAGAAGGCGGTCGTCCTTGGGTCGCTCCGTGTCCTCAGGGTGCACGAGACTTTCGCCGGATCATCGTATTGAATTCGCGCAGACTGTAACCACCCATCTCACGGTCGTGAGACGTGGTTACAGCTGAAATTTTACCGCGATTTCGCTGGGAGCGGGTGCAATTTTTCAGATTAGCACCTGCTCCCGGCGAAATCCTGCGGTTGTCCTTATGACAAACTTTTAAATATATATATATATAACATATAGAAGTATGGCTCTAGAGTGGAAGTATTTGTATTTTAAAATTTGCAAACTTCTTGTGTGAAATGAATTAAGAGTTCGTATTATTCAGGCTACAATTCTAACAGTCATTTTCAAGTATTTTACACAAAAAGTATTAAAATTATACATTCATCCGCTCTACAGAAATACTTCTGTTCGAAAAGGGAAAACAAATATAGAGGGGAAAACACCTTATTCTCTAATATTAGGTTGGATAAAGTGACAGATATTGAATTTTGAGGCTACAGTTGTTTACAAAACTTTCTTGACACAGTTAAATACCGCCTAATACATTTCATAAGAATATATTGTGTAAAACCAATGATTCTTCTACACGCATGTTAGCCAAATAATATTAACTTAACTGTATTACATTAACCATAACCAAGTATACCTTCACAAAGATTTGATTGCTCTCCTGCTATTTCAATATTATTTATATCGGCTGAGTCCGACTGATACATATTTATATTATTCCTCGTATTATATAAATCTGCGTTTTTTGGAACGCCGACGATTTTGATGCCCACTCGTAGTTAAATTAGTGGTTATGAAAAATCGACACAACCGTTTGCAGCGGCGAATTTTAGTAATAAACATTGTGAATATATCAGAGAATTCGAAGTCCAAAATAGGCAGTCTTGAAGTCTCTTTGAATTGATATTAAAAATGTTCTTCTATATTTTCTGCAAGATTTAAATATTCTATTGTGTTTCACTTTTCTATTCAAACATGTAAGCCGCATTTTATCTTGCACATTTTTTCATATAAAAACGGAAAAAAACTACTTCGGGTTTTTGATTAATTTATTGGAAACTTTAAAACAAGAATAGCCTGAGCAGAGCCCAACTAGAACCCGCCTAGGAAATTCTACATGAAAATAGCCTACAGAGAATCACGATTTTTTTTAAATAGTTTGACGAGTCCCCGACCAGTCCCCGACTAGATATTTTCACCGAAAAGAACTCTGCCAGCCACAGACCTGTTGCCTAATAGAGGACTCATGTTGGACGTTAAAAATGAAGAAGCTCAAAACCCGACGGCTTTCCACCGATTTCGATTAAACCTTTTGCATTGTGTTGCTGAACATGTATATTTAAAACTTGAACAAAAAAAACCTGTCCGGTAATTTGAAAATCCATTTTTTTTCAAAAATTTCCAAGAATCAATAAAAAAACTTGAATAACTTGAGTAAATTGAGTCCTAGAGCTATAAAAACACTCTGTATATGTGTATTGGGGCTGCTGATCAGGAATGTGAGGTAAAAAATTCAAAATAGCGGACCAAAAGTTTGTAGCAATCATAAACTTTAAAAATAATAATAATGATGAAAATGAACGTGTCATTTGAATAAATAACACGAGAATTCTAGATCGATCTCAAATATCTTTACCTCACGCATATATACCTATCTACCTTATACCTATATACCCATCTACACAATACTATTTTCCATCCGAGCAAGTCACGCCTACTCCAAGAGGGAAATGGCTCAATGGTATAATAATAATAATAATAATAATAATAATAATAGTAATAATAAATTTAAATCCCTACCGATGGTGTTCTCGCGTTGTCGTCGCGGTAGGGCTTGAGCTTTCCTCTCATGAATTTGACGGCTATGTTGGCTGTAGCATTGCTACTAACAGGGTTTTCCATGCCAGACAGGCAGAGAATGAAGAGGAAAGTGACTAAGAGGAACACCAAAACCCATAAATGGAGAGTATTTTAAAAATTTTGAAACGCTTGTCGCTACCCGAGGATCGTCAGGGCGCCCCTGGAGCCACCGATGGGGGCCACAGCATGCGGGACGGTAGTGATGGTGAGCTGCGAGATGGTCAGGCAGATCTCACTAATCAAACAGCTGGCCAGCAAGAACATTTGCGACATACGGTAAGCAGTGAAACATCAACTGCGTCTGCTGAGGATGCTTTGGCTAGCGTTAGCTATTTGCAGCCAACCACTCAAACAGAAATACCGTGGGAGAGCATCAAGTGGGATACCACAATGAATGAGGAATTGATGCGTCTCTATTATGAAAGTGCGAAGTTTGAAACATATCGCAAAAAAGGACAAAATTTCAGAACGAAGTTTGCCGCAAAGTATCCTCAAATAGAGAAAGTCGCATTGCGAGATCTTATCGCTAAGGTGAAGGACATCAGGACTAATCTACTCATCTCAGAAGATCGAGCAATGGAGATTAAACAGCAGGTTGATTAGGAGTGGAAGAACAACGGCAATGAACAGCAGTCCGAGGAAGCCGCGTTACACGAACAAGCAGTGGCAATTGATGTTCTTCCTCAACCTGGTGATGATCCAGCACCACCACATCCTCCGGAGGTAGATGGCCTAATACAACCAGTGCCAGAAGCCGAGGTTCAACAACCAAGGAAGTGATTAAAATGGACATACCATATGAACAGAGATGTGATGCGCTTTTATTTTTTGGCAAAGAAAAGTGGGCAAGGTGTAAGGAGAGAACATCATCGTCTCTTCTTACTTAAGTACTCAGGGCTAGTCACAAGAATAAATGAGCAGATTCTAGCAGATCAAAAACGCTCAATATATGCAAACAAATTTCTTTCGGTCGTTGAAATAGCTGCCATCGAAATGGAAGTGGAACAGCAGCTTCCTATTGATGAACTCCCATTGGAAGATGTGGAAAACGAAAACTTGATTGCAGCTGAAGACATAGAGGCTAGGGATAATGAGCATCAAGTACCGGATGGACTAGAACCACATCCGGATATTATAAACGATGATATAAACAGCGAAGTCCCAGAAAATCTACAGCACCTATAAAGGAATTTTGGTCATGCTGTACTAGATTTCAGACATGTAAAACCAACACAAAGGCATTCACTGCCCAAGACGAACATCACAAATGATCTGAGTGCACTAATAGAACACCTAAACAGCAAGGTTTTACCTATGCATTTGAAAGCAACACAAAATGCGTTAGGGGTGCAAACTCTTGTATACTGTGCAGCTGTGGCAACCGTTAAGACGTTGGGCCGCGAGACTAGGCCTATAAATGCAGTCTTCGCCCCAAGACAGGAGCGAGATCTACCGTGGAAGATCAGGTTGCATATGGATGTCAGCAAAGTAAGGTGCAAATTGGGTCGACTGACTCAATATAAGAAAGGAAATCGAACCAGAAAGCTGATACACCATGTTATTAAAATCATCCACCCTCGGTACATCGAGACATTGAAAACAGCAATATTGGATGAGATTATAGACTCCCAGCGGCAGAGACTTGATGTTCTTACTGCTAGAATGCGTTGGTACAAGAAAAGTAGTGCAAGAAGGCAACAAAATCGAACCTTTCAGGCAGATGAAGGAAGGTTCTATCGCGAACTGAGTGTAAAGCAAAATAACCAGCAAGACACCGAAGTCCCTAAATTGAAAGACATGACTAACCATTGGTCAGATGTTTGGGGAAAAACTAACAGAAGCAATTCGGACACTGCGTCGTTCCAACTAGAGAAAGCAAGAGCAAGCAATAACCCTGAAATGGAGCTGACGAACATCACAGCTTTAGATGTTTCAGCGGTTTTGAAAAAAGCATGTAACTGGAAAGCTCCAAGTCCGGACATGGTGCACGATTTCTGGTACAAGTACTTGACCAGTGTGCATCCTGCGTTGGCATGGTGTTTTCAGAAGATCATCGAACATCCAGATCTGATACCAGGCTTTATGCTGCAGGGTACTACGTATATGTTGCCTAAAAAACCAGACGCTCAATATCCATCTGAATTTCGACCGATAGCCTGTCTTCCAACAATATATAAATGTCTTACACCTATCATAGCAGATAAGGTATATTCTCACTGTGACGAGAATGACATCCTTACAGAAGAACAAAAAGGATGTTGTAAAAACTCCCGAGGCAGTAAAGATCTAGTCACCATAGACGCTGTTGCCATGACGCAAGCTCGTAAACACCAAAGGAACTTGCACATGGCATACATTGACCACAAGCAAGCGTTTCCTTCCGTACCACATGACTATTTGCTTGAAGTCTTAAAAGTATACAAAATTTGTCCACGCATCATTGACTTCCTAAGTCGTGCGATGATGCTTTGGGGTACAAGAATCAAGTATTTTGATCATGGACAACCAAGGATAACTAGATCAATACGCATTACGACGGGTATATTCCAAGGAGACTTCTTCAGTGCATTATGGTTCTGTTTAGCGTTGAACCCATTGAGTAAAACTTTAAATAGCATGTCTCATGGGTTCAGAGTAAATGATAATGCGGATAGTCATCAAGTGACCCATCTTCTATACATGGATGACCTGAAGCTATACGCTAGTTCGGACGAGAAACTGCAGCAAGTGATTGATGTTACAAAGCAGTTTTACAATGATATCAACATGGAGTTTGGACTAGATAAATGCCGAACAGTGCATTTAACCAGAGGAGAATTAGGGACCGCAGAGATAGAGAACGATTTCGGGAATGACATCAAGGCAATGGCTGAGGGCGAGTCATATAAATACCTGGGTATTCTCGAATCTAAGGGTATTCAGCATACGATAGTTAAGAAAAGCCTAACGACTGCCTTCATGAAAAGACTCAGATTGGTTTTGAAGAGTTCTCTCAACTCGGCAAACAAGATCAGGGCAATCAACACCTATGCCATCCCTGTTCTCACGTACTCCTTTGGGCTCAGCAAATGGTCGAACACTGACCTCGAACGATTAAACAGAATCATCCGCGTAGAAATGACGAAACACCGAATGCACCATAGGTCGGCGATTGAAAGGGTAGTTCTACCACGACATAGAGGGGGCAGGGGAATTGTAGATATCAGAAAACTGCGTGAGTCACAAGTTATACAGTTGCGAGACTATTTTAACAGCAAGCGAGATGTTACGCTTTACAACACCATCTGTAAAGCGGATCTTGACTACTCCCCCTTGAATTTGTCCTCAGAGGAGGCCTTGAGTATCAGGGCAGAAACCATAGAGGAATTAGAAAGGCAATGGAGACCGAAAGCCATCCACAGCGAACACCCCAAAACGCTAGATCAATATGAAGTGGATAGTGAGGCATCCAATATTTGGCTGAGAAAGGGACTCCTGTATCCAGAAACGGAAGAATTCGTCATTGCGATTCAGGATAGAGTTGTCAGCACCAGGAATGATCGAAAACACGTGTTACATCAAGACGTGGTTGACCGGTGCCGATTATGTGGAGATACCAACGAATCCATCGAGCACATTATTGATGGTTGTCGCGTAATGGCTCAAAGAGAATATGCGCACAGACATAATGATGTGGCGGGCATTATGCATCAATAACTTGCCCTAAACCTAGGACTCTTAACAGAATGGATGCCTTTCTATAGATACATTCCAATGTCCGTTTTAGAAAATGAAGATTACATCTTATATTGGGATGTGACTATCCAGACGGATCATTACATCCGAGCCAATCGACCTGACATCGTGATGCGAGAGAAAAAAGGTGGAAGAGTCTACATCATCGACATTGCTTGTCCGCTTAACCGAAATTTGCAGGCAACCTATACAACCAAGATTCATAAATATAACGAGCTAAGGCATGAAGTTAAGGCAATATGTGGAGGCATGTGAAACATGCATCTATTCATCCTATCGTGATTGCGGCTACAGGCCATGTGCACGCAAGACGCACTGAACATCTTGAACATTTAGGAGTCAGTAGGGTACTGGCGGCAGCTCAAAAGGCGGTTTTATTAAACACCTGATGCATTGTAAGAAACTTCCTAGACCATCAGGAAGCAAGTGACTAAGAACCTATGGCGTGATACATGGTAGCTCTAAGAAAGCATCCAGAGGCGACTGGTGTCACCTTCAACAATCACGGCCGCTGTGTAAGGATAACAGCGGCATAGCCAAACTACAAACTACACCATGCTTCTAATTTTGTACCTACAACATCATCGTAAATGATTTGAAACAACGTATTGAAATAACTTATAACATCCTCATCTCATCAGTCACTTGACTTTGTCCGTAGCTATGACGAAAAACCGGGTTCACCCGAGAAAAAGTTTGAAAAAAAAATAATAAATAAAGCCTCGGTGGCTCAGTTGGTTAGACGCTCGGACTTCACCTCAGAGGTCTGGGGTTCGATCCCTGAGCCGGTACCTCTTGAAATTTTTCTATGTACCTTTACCGAAGTTCTGGTGGTTCGGAACCCACCTGAAGCTGTAGCTCCCCCCATCATGCACTTGACTGCAACCCAGGCCGTGATTGATGGGGTAAAAACCAGGTATTTTCCAATATGTCGGGGCACATGCTCTTATCAGGTCACTTGATTGCATTATAATCATGCGTCCGTGTCTGATAATATATACCGGGACAACCCCGTCCATAATATTCAAACAAACAAAAAATTCCAACTCTAAACAAAAATACCTACGACATATTGGGCAATAACCATCTTAAGCCTGAGAGAAAAATGAGCTTTTTCATTTTTTAAATAACAATGTGGCGATTCCGTCGCCCGAGAGCTTCGGCTCTTACAGTCAGCCACGTTGCTTTGGGCTAACTCCCCAATGCAACTAATTATGCGGTTACGACACCAGTATCGCGCAGTTTCACCCACAATAGGCCTCTCTTGGATGGAGGCCATGGTTCAGTTGGGAGTGGCAATAGGAACGAACCGAGGCGACGACCAGGCAATGGCCCCGGACAAACGTGAGAACATCGATTCAAATGGTTTACCAACTCAGGAGGGACCTCCTTACCTGTTGACAAAGAAGCTCACCGGGCGGCGCGGAGAGGATTCATGAACAGGTTACATGACCGTTGGGTCAATATGCATCCAGAATAAGCTCATAAAGCGCCTCAGTATTTAAGAGATCAGGTATCGTTCTTGCGAAAAAACGGATATGAAGCTCTTTATCAACAAGAAGAGGAGCAACATCCTCCAGCGAACATTCCACCCGTCCCAGCGAGAACACCTTTGCAGATAGCCGATAATGCCAATATGAGAAGTAGGAGATCTATCCACCAAAAAGTCTTACACAGGATGGACAAATTAGCTGAAGCTAATACTGCTCTTCCCGATTTGCTCCCCGAAGATGTAAATCCCTGGAATCTGAACTGTGTAGTTTACGAGAAGGCGGTCTCCCTGCTTAGCGACGATCGAAGTAACGATACTTCAGTACCTCTGACAAAGACTCACGAGCGTATTGCACAGCTTCAGTTCACTTGCTCGAAACTTAAGGAAAGCAAATCACACGCTGAACAAGTGTAAACTGTCGACCATCAAGCAGCACTGGACGCAAAAAGTAAGATCTCTTTCAGCAGCCAAACAGCGCCTTGAACGGCGAGTTAAGTGGATTCAGGAAAATTCCACCTTTTCTACTCATCCTTCCCGTCTGTTCACTAAAGCGTCACGTGCCACTAAAAATCTGCCTAGTCGAGAAAAGATTCATGTCTTCTGGGACCAAGTATATGGAGATACTTATTAGCTAAATGAAGACGATTTCTGATATATCACTCTTTCGGAACTTTTGCCAAAGGCAAAGGTTACAAGCTCCAGAGGAAGAGTGAACTCTAATTACTGCTGAAGAAGTGAAGAAAGTCATCGATAGAAATAACAACGTTTCAGCGCCAGGGCCAGATAAAATCAGCAACTTTTGGTGGAAGAAGTTCTCTTCTACGCACCAACATCTAACTTGTATATTTACTACTTTCTTAAACGGAGAACAACCCTTCCCGCAGTGGCTAGTGGTAGGACGCACGGTATTGATCCCTAAGGCCGGAGATTTGTCAAGTCCAAAGAACTACAGGCCCATAGCTTGTTTGAACACCAGCTACAAGCTATTCACTAGCATCCTCAGAGAGAGGATATTAACATCTATCGAACAGGTATGGAGTCTAATAGACGAACAACGTAAATGCAAGAGAGGGCTAGCAGGTTGCAGGGAGAACCTATTATAGACAGGTGTATTACCAGGGACTCGATCAGGCATCGACCCGATCTGTCCATGGCTTGGATTGACCACCGTAAGGCATTCGATAACACGAACCATGAGCTACTCATTAAGCTCCTTGAGTGCATGGAGGTGCATCAAAAAATAAAAAGATGCATAAAAGAACTTATGCTCTTGTGGCGGACTAGAGTTATCATAGTATCTGAGAAAAGACAAGTGACTACAAGCTATGTCACATATAAGAGGGGGGTCTTTCAAGGAGACTCTTTAAGTCCGATACTCTTCTGCATCACCCTCTTGCCTCTATCTGTTCTGGTCCAGGCCAAAAGCTCTGGATACTTGTGTGGCCCACCGAACAAAAGAGAATATAAGGTCAACCACCTTTTATACATGGACGACCTTAAACTCTTTGCTTCCTCGAAAGAGGACCTTAACATCCTTGTAGAGGCGGTAAATAGGTACCTTAAAGCGATTGGTATGAGCTTCGGACTGGACAAGTGTGCCTGCGTCCACCTACATTAAGGAAGACTAGAAACTACATCATCCCGTGACGATAAGGGTGTTTACCAATATGCTGGCCATTCCTATACTGCTCTACATGTTTGGTGCAGTAAAATAGAACGTCGATGATTTGAAGCAACTTGACCGAAGCACACGCAAGATGATGACAATCCATCGAAGTCTTCATCCTAGATCTTCCGTACCTCGAATATATCTCCTTCGCGATAAAGCGGGTAGAGGCTTGCTAAGCTTAGAGTGTCTTAATCGAAGAACGGTTCTGGCTACAGCCTGCTCAGTCCTGAAAAGCACAGATTCCCTTATGCGACTCGTACATCAACATGAGGTCGCCAATGCTGCGTCGTTTCTGTACCGTGCCGCAGATAGGGCCGCAGAGGAGCTTGAACTTCCAGTTGATTGCAGCGAAACTACACAAGACCTAGCTTCACTAACACCTCTGGTACTCAAAAGTCGTATACAGGAAGCAGAACATACACTCCTACTAAGAGAAAATGCTGTCAAGTCCCTTCATGGTAAATTCTACGGCATCATGCGTAGGGAAGAGCTCTCGATGGGTATGTCCAGCATGTTTCTCAAGTCTGCTGGATTGAGATTAGAGACTGAGGGATTTCTTTTCGCCTGTCAAGACGGCGTTATAGACACCTTAGTTTACCGCGAGCGCATAATGAATGTATCTGTAAGCGATATCAACTTCCGAGCGTGCAAGCAAGAGCAAGAACCACTTGGACATGTTCTTAGTGGATGCTCTAAATATGCACGCTACGAGTGCATGGAGAGACACAATGCGGCTCTAAAAGTATTATATTACCATCTTAGGCACTTCTATGGTGTTGATCTATTGCCCGTCTTGTCATACGCCCAGGGAGAACTCGAGTCCGTTGTGGAGAATGATCACTGTAAGATCTACTGTAATTTCTCATTCTCCACCACTCAACGCATCAGTGCTACGAAGCCTGATATTGTCCTCCAAGATCTGAAGAACAAGATCACTTACGTGATTAAATTCTCGGCACCAGCCGGCGGTAATATCACGGGAAAGGAGGGTGAAAAACGGGCGAAGTATCAAGCACTTCTTTTCGAGCTAAGTAGGCTGTACCAAGGCTACAAAGTCCATCTTATAATTCTCATACTCGGCTGTCTTGGAGATATGAAAGCTTCATTTATCAGCCAACTCAACAAGATTCCGGTTTGCCAGCGTCAGGCTCATTTCATCGCGAACCGGATGCAAAAGGCTGTTCTTCTGGGATCACTTCATCTGGTCCGACAAGACTGCTCCTCATAACATTCTATAAACATTGATAGCTCTAAAAATTATGATTATGTAGAGAGCCCAACTGTTAATAATTTATCTTGATGTTGTTGTACTTGGTTGAGTGGCCTTCAGGCTTTCATTGTTGATCAAATGGTTTTCTTCTTAAACTTCTTGATAAAATATTGTAAATAGATATTTTTTTTACTCTTATACAAATTCACGTCAAGGAGATAAGTTTAAATTGTAAAAATAAAATTTGTAAATAACTATTTTAACAAATTTTCAATAAATTTAGAAGAAAACAAAAAATTTCAAAAAAATTCTCTAATAAATTTTAAAAAAATACAAATAAATTTTCAAAATTTTTTGTTTTATTTAACTCAAACAAATTTTCCAACAAAATTTCAAAAAAAATTTTCAAACAAATTTTCAAAATAATTTTTGAGACAAATATTCGAAATAATTTCAAAATTTATTTAGAACTTGCAGACAACTTTTGTACATTTAAAAAAGAATCGAATTATTTTGACCCGCTAATCCTGCCAAACCTAATTTTAAACCTTTATAATAATTTACTTTAAGTAAAAGAATAATTTCGACACAAATTAGTGGAAAAAATCGATAGTCTAGATCAAACAGCTCTCCCACGTTATAAATTACATCCTGGTACATATATCTGAGGAAAATTATGACAATTATTGCATAATTTAGAACTTCAGTTTACTCGCATCTCGGACACCAAAATTGAAATCTATTTGCAAATCGCCCATATATTTATATTAGCTATTTATAATATTTTGTAAGTGAAAATACTAACAAGATATGCTTCTCGAATTCATCATTATTATTTTTACATTCTCATCAGACTGTATTACATTTGTGTCAAATAGGAACACTCTCCGTTTTTGTCAAATATCCACGTATTGAGACCCTCTGAGCCCGAAAAGCAGGTTTTTTCGAATGTGTCTGATGTATGTCTGCCTATGAGCATGACAACCATATCGACTATGTGATTATTTGCAACATTGCAAACACTTCGAGAAAGTCTCAGGTAGGACAAACTTACTTACTGACTGTGTTTTTTTACAATATTGCAAACGCCTCGAGAAGGGCTCAGGCAGGACAAACTTATTTACTGACTGCGTAATGGTTCACGACATTGCAAATGCCTTGAGAAAGGCTCAGGCAAGACAAACTTACTTACTGACTGTGTGATGGTTCACAACATTGCAAACGTCTTGAGAAAGGCTCAGGCAGGACAAACTTACTTACGAACTGTGTGATGATTTACAACATTGCAAACGCCTCGAGAAAGGCTCAGGCAGGACAAACTTACTTACTGACTGTGTGATGGTTTGCCACAGTGCAAACG
>CAKNXH010063394.1:645146-667264 GCA_932178445.1 Andricus quercusramuli
GAGAAAGGCTCAGGCAGGACAAACTTACTTACTGACTGTGTGATGGTTCACAACATTGCAAATGCCTCGAGAAAGGCTCAGGCAGGACAAACTTACTTACTGACTGCGTGATGGTTCACGACATTGCAAATGCCTCGAGAAAGGCTCAGGCAGGACAAACTTACTTACTGACTGTCTGATGGTTCACAACATTGCAAACGCCTCGTGAAAAGCTCAGGCAGGACAAACTTACTTAATAACTGTGTGATGGTTTACAACATTGCAAACGCCTCGAGAAAGGCTCAGGCAGGACAACCTCACATACTGACAAGCGCCTCGAGAGTCGCTCAGGCAGGACAAACTTACTTACTGACAAACGCCTCGAGAAAGGCTCAGGCAGGACAAACTCACTTACTGACAAACGCCTCGAGCAAGGCTCAGGCCGGGCAAACTTACTGACTGACTGTGTGATGGTTTGCAACATTGCAAACGCCTCGAGACAGGCTCAGGTATGACAGATATATTGATTGTAGATTTGTTGCAACATTGCAAGCATCGTGAGACAGGCTCTCAGGCATGACTAACTCACTTTTCGTGAAAGATTGTGTATTTTGTCTAGTTGTTTTCTGTTATTCAACTTCGCTCAACTCTTGATTATAGTCTTATACGGCAACATCGAATTAGTTCCCCGGGTCTCCGCATTGCATGATCGTTTCATTACTCTCTTCCTTGCCCCTTTATTTTCTATTGTTCGATGTGTGTCAAATGAAATCCCTTACTGGGACTCTCTTTTATCATTAAGATTGGTAGCAGGTCTCCAAACATCACAAAGTTTATGAAAATACATGGCCATATCTCGTCATGAGAGTCATGAACCTTTGGCAAGACCAATTTATTGTTGGTAACCTTGATGACAAATATCAAGAACACCGTGTTCTTTCTTGAGCGACAATGAATCATTCCTGGATTGCTCCGCAGTCAAATTCATTTCTTGAGCTTATTTCCAGATTCGCAGATCCCGTCATTCGAGCTTGTAGGAAAAGATGCCTTTGCCAGGGAACTACATTTCACTGAGTATCAGTTCGCCTCTACCCAAGCTATTACGTCTCCTTTTTCGAAAATCCTGTATTTACACTTAAGGAGAATCTCTCCAAGGAGCTCAACAGATACTCGTTTCCGTATGCCAAAGATTGGAGAAGGACACCTTTGCTGACGAGGAATATCCGCGTTCTGTCTGATTATGACAGGTTGGGGCACATGCGTCTTATTCCTCCCACAGAAAGACTTGCGAGTTTCAGGCCCACTTACTACATCCCGCATCATGCAGTTTGGTGAAATGCAGCTGGTCGTATTTTACTTCGCATTGTCTTCAATACATCGTGAAGGACTTCCTCAGGATCTTTTTCTTGAATAATTTGGTTTTACACAGGTCCGAAACCGCAAAACCCTTGCTGCCGACTTGATGTGATGGGGATTTCCTTGAACTGGTTTCTTTGCTAATGCTGAACTGATATATTGAGATATTGAGAGAAAGAGATGTCGATCTTCAATGTATCGTTTAGATGAAACCATTAGCGGACGAAGATGGTCACTGTTAGCTTTGGACACTAACCTACGGAATTTTTATGCGCTCTATATCTAGTATTTCGGTTCAGAAAACTATTTATGTTGATGATATATTATCAGGCGTGAGTAAAAAGGTTTCTGCCATTAAACTTGGAGATCAACTGATTCAGCTGTTGGAACCTGGAGGCATGCATCAGAAGAAGTAGGCCTCCAACTCATCTACTCTATTGAATAGAATCCCTGCGTCGACATTCTACGCAAAAGGGAGGCCACAGTTCGAGACTGACGGCCCAGTTTACGCTTCGGGAGCCGCCTGCGATCCTGCATCTGACGAATTCCGATTGGGAGCACCAGTAATCGACAGTGAACGCCCGATTACCAGGAGGAAGGTTCTGGCTACTATTTCCTGGCTCTTTGATCCATTTGACTGGCTGATTCTAATCACTATCGTCGCGAAGATCCTGATGCAGGATCTCGGGAAAGCTCAAGTTGGGTCAGATACTCCACTTACTAATCATTTACTCCACAGGTGCAAAACATTTCAGAAATATGAACTGTGCCGAAACGTAACCTTTAACTTGAAGAAGTCGTGTTGATTATCATCCCTTCTCTACTCCGACGTGAGACATGGCCGTTAAGGACGACTAACGATTATTAGTTTCGGGCAGGATGGACTCGTGTTATCTGCCATTATTCAAACTTCTTTTAGGACCTGCAATCACCCGACCGTAAAATGGTGTTGATTCCCAGTCGTGAGCTGATTCCATGCGGTTAATTGTGTTCCATGGCGGGCGGACCTGAATTTTACTTATACCTTATACCTATGCCTTATACTTATACCTGGTCTCTCTCTGTTCTTTGAGTTTCAGGCGCTTTCCCTTTGGTGGGAGTGGGGAGTCGGGTGGTGGTGTGAAGCTCCCTTGTTGAGACTTTGTACCCTTTTTATGGCTTTTCAGTATTCATCAAGGTGTAGGCGAGTGTGGCCAGTTACCGAGTGTTGCGTCGGTTGAATACCCAGTGCGTGTTGTGCATGATTCGGGCAGTTAAATCCATCAAGTAAAGTTAGCGTCACCGTCAGTGCCTTGAGTGTTCGCTCAGTGATTTCCCGACTCGATCAACTCCTGCAGTGGGACTCCGATGCCGTGTCCAAGGTCGGGGGTCGAGCGGACCTCTTTTTCTAACGTGTGGAGATAGAAAGAGAGGTTCTTTCGACTTTCGACTTCGGAGCGGCGTCGGAGTCCCACTGCTAGTGTTGTGGGGAGTGACGAGTCGGACGAAGCATCACCTCCGGTTGCGTCAGGATCGATCGTTCCGTGAACGATCGTAGTCGTAGCTTCCGGAGGCTACATCTGTGCCAATTTTCTACAAAAACCCAAAACCTTTTTTGGGTTCAAAAGGAATGCCTGCTGAGATGGCTGAATTGGTTGATGCACCTTTGATCGATAAACGAGGTGTCGGTTCATATCCGGCTTCCAGTGGAACCTTTTTTAAGGACTCTTAGTTTTTGGATTAAACTCGACAACAGGTATTTAGAGGTGTTTTTATGATCATGGTGATACATATTCTGGGGTCTTGTTCGTCGACTTTGACACGACTCAATGTGATCCTTTCGCTACCCCGCGCCAGGCCGTCATTTAATAATCAACACCAACGAATCCATTGAGCACATTAGTGATGATTGTCGCGTAAATGCTCAAAGAGAATATACGCACAGATATAAGGATGTGGTGGGCATTACACGTCAACAACTTGCTCTAAACCTAGGACTTTTAACAGAATGGATGCCTTTCTATAGATACATTTCGATGCCCGGTTTGGAAAACGAAAATTACATCTTATGTTGGGTTGTTACTATCCACGCGGATCATTACATCCGAGCCAATCGACCCCACATCGTGATGCGAGAAAAAAAGGTGGAAGAATCTACATCATCTACATTGCTTGTTTACTTAACCGCAGACAACCGATACAACCAAGATCCATAAGTATAGCGAGCTAAGGCACGAAATAAAGACAATAAGGAGCAATGTGAAACATGCATCTATTCATCCTATTGTTATTTCGGCTACAGGCAATGTGCATGCAAGATGCACTGAAGATCTTGAACATTTAGGAGTCAGTAGGGTACTGGCAGCAGCTCAGTGGCAGATGGTACCTCTAAGATAGCATCCAGAGGCGACTGTTGTCACCTGCAACGATTGTGGCCACTGTGTATGGATAACAGCGGTAAAATGCAAACTCCAAACTACACTATGCTCCTAATTTTGTACCTACAACATCAGAGAAGAAGATTTCAGACATCGTATTATAATATCTTCTAACTTCCTTATCTCATCAGTCACTAGACTTAGTCCGTGGCTGTGATGAAGAACTGGGTTCACCCGAAAACAATATTTGGAGAAAAAAAAATAAGAATAATAAGAAAGTCCCTACCGAAGATGCTCTCGCGTTGTCGTCGCGATAATTCCTTGAGGCATACGAAGTTAATAAAGACAACTTGTACATACAATGTGCATAGAAACTGATGCTCTTCAGTTTTTCTTTGTCGCCCATATTTTCCGAGATATCCAACCTGGGAGTAGGGGGTGTGTTGTACCGCCCGGATCGTACGCTTCTTTCTTAGCTCATATCTCAAATGGGGTCGTCTCTTCATGAAAGTGTACAGGACTGAAGTTATGTAGAATTTTACGTTGAAATTCAATAATTCGAAATCAGACTAAAATCAAATTCAAAATCCCATTTAACGTTCAATAATCAAATTAGTGTATAGAATTCCTGAAAATAAAATAAGAATTGAAGGATCAAATTTGGACAACCACCACAAAATGCTCCTATTGCAATTCCAGTGTTTCGGTGATCACACAACACCCTTATCAAGGCAAGAAAAATTAAAACGGAGCTATCTCCTCGATACCTGAGATCTGAATGTGTGTCAATAGGCTAATCCGTCACAAACAAACAAGAAATAAGAGAAAGTCAAGACTCATGAAAACTAAACGTAATTAATCATACTTGAATAACTTTTGTTTTATTTATCAAAATCAGTTTTTAAATTAATGTAGGCCTTATTTTGTTATCTTATATAAAGCATTTCCATGAATTCCCTCTTTCTCTCATTACTTTCACTGTGTAACATTTCAACATTATCCCAGTCAAACTCATGGTCAATATCAACAAACCCTCTCGTATGTCTAGCAAGAACACTCTTATAACAACGTCCTAAACGAACATCATTTTTGTGTTCCTCCACCCTATTATTAAAAAGTCTGCCAGTCTGTCCCACGTAAGTTATCTTACATCTCATTTGGGGATATAAGCTACGACAGAAGCATGCATATTTTATGCACAAGTTATCTGCAAAAATTTCTTTCTTTCCGATACACCATTTTCAAAATAATCGTCAAAAATCATTTTTTGGGGATTTTTTCCACGATTTAAGGGTGTTCTCACCCTTCATCCCAATTCAAAATTATTTTTTAATAACTTCTCATGCCTTAAGGAATATGCATGCCAAATATTAATCATTTATCATTATTTTTTCAAGTTTATGAATGTTTAAAATTTTTTGTCCGCTATTTTGAATTTTTTACCTCAAATTCATAATCAGCAAACCCAATATACATATACACAGTGTTTTTATTGCTCTAGGACTAAATTTATCCAAGTCCTTTAAGTTTTGTAATCAATTTTTGGAAATTTTTGCAAAAAAATGGATTTTCAAATTACCGAACAGGTTTTTTTTTATTTAACTTTTCACTACACATATTTAGCAATACAATGCAAAAAGTTTCATCAAAATCGGGGGAAAGGCGCTGGGTTCTGAGGTAGAAACCTTACTTGATTTCTCTATAAAAAATGTCTCCGAATAGACCCCGACGAATGCACGACTTTGAATAGGGCCAAGTAGAGCTATTTCTACACGGATTTTCCCTCCTGTTTAAGTAATACATATAAACATAAATCTTTGATTGTTGCCATACCAACTATTATTTGTTTTGACTACTCTGTAAAATTAAAAATTTTGATATATATGTACAGTTTCAATTAAGGCTACTAAACTTGTGTATATCGCGTGAACTGAATGTTAAGCTGGATTTACAATTTTTTTTTTATACCATTAAGCCGTTTCCCTTCCGGCGAGCCTCTAGGGGTAGGCGTGACACTACTCGATTCGGGTAGTGTTTCTAGGTGGATAGTTTCTTGTAGTAAATAACTACAAGTGTGGGCTCACCACACCCACGACCGCCACCAGCAACGCAGTAGTATCAGACGGTCACCCATCCCAGTACTAACCGCGCCCAACACTGCTTAACTTCAGTGATCTAACGGGAACTGGTGTTTCCAGCGTGGTATGGCCGTTGCAATTAAATTGATGAAATCCATAATATATGCCTTTCAGGAAATTAACCCTAGTTTCCCGTGGTATTTATTACTGAATAATTTCCCTCTGTCTATTTTTGACTCAAGACTCATAATTTAAAATCTATTAGAGAAAAATTTAAATAATATTCAACTCTTCAACCTTATTTTAACCTATTTTCTGAGTGAAATATATCGAAATTTTTTGTTTGTTTTTGGGATGCTTGGATCAGTTTTCGACAATGACTTGCAGGTCATGATTTAGATGGGGTATTTACTTAAAGGTGCTCTGATTTATTGTATTCTTTAATACAATTTTATAACATTATTATCCTTTCACGTGCTTGAACTTATTCTCAGCTTTTTGCTTGTGCTTACCAAATGTTCATCGTATGTTATATTCCATGCTTTATAATAACATTGGATATATTAAAAATTACTTACGCCCCATATTGACAAATGGCTTCAATTTTTAAATTAATTTATAAGTTATTATACATGCAACTAAAATTTTTACCACTTAACCAATAAAATGCTATTTTGATTATTTTAAAAATACAAAAACCTTTGAAAAAACTGAAAATATTCATCTGTGAAATGTAAATAGTAAAAAAAACTCGCTATTTCTATATCTGCATTGTTTTTATTTTTATTTGTTTTTGTTCTTTTATGTTTAAAACGTGAGATTTTATGATCTGACATTTTACTTTGTTGTTACGTATTTTGTGCTCATATTTTCAAGTAAAGGAGATAAAAGCTTGTATAAAAATATTATATTTTGTATTACTTTTTTGATATCATGTTTACGTGCAGGTGAGCCAACTTCATTTAAAATGTTTTTTGAGCATATCAAAATTAATATTTCAATCCATTTTCAAGTATTTGTAATACATTTTTTCATTTATCGAGTGGATTATATAAAATTTGGGAAAATGATGAACGCTTCATACCTTATCTCAATAAAAATTCAAAAATGTTTATATAAAAAAATTAATTCTCTTTAGGACCTAAATAATATAAGTATTAGTCATCAAAATAATACAAATAGTTAATTTAAATTCGTCGATTATAATCAAAAATCAATCAAAAATCTATATATTTTTTAACATTAAAAAGCAATAAGTAAAAAAGAAAGGGCGAAGAGAAAAAATAACATAGTAGTCAAGGGATTGAAAATAGAGAGTGAAACAGGGGAAATTGAAATCAAAAATCTGTTGAGAGATATTGGAATTCGGGTAAGGGTAGAAGGAGTTAAGAGATTAGGAATGACGAAGGAAGGAAAAGAGGGAATGTTTGTAGTAAAAGTAGGGAGTGAGGAGGAGAAAAAGAAAATTATGGAGAACAAAACATTATTGAAAGGAAGAAGGGAGAGAATTGAAGAGGATTTGACTTGGAGGGAGAGGAAAAGGAGATGGCAAATAGAACAGAGAGCATGGATAGAGAGGAAAAAGGGATGCATGGTATGGATAGGGCGAGACAGACTATGGATAAATGGGGAGGAGTGGGTCTGGGACGAGGAGGTAGAAGAAATAAGGAAAAAGGGAAAAAGAGTTGAGAAAGGTAGAAGAAAGGAAGATACAAAAGAGGCTAGAGAGCAAACAGAGGGGTTTCCAAAAAGCAAGGCGGAAGAGAAGTAAGGAGTACAGGGGAGGGAAGGGAGGAGAAAAAAGTGAAAATAGCTTTCTGGAATGTGTCAGGCTTGAAGAACAAGAATGAAGGTTTCTGGCGGGAGTTAGAAAAATGGGATGTGATTATGATGAGTGAAACCTGGGCGGATGAGAAAGATTGGAAGGGGATGAAAAGGTTGTTACCTAAAGGGTATGTGTGGACAATGCAAGAAGCAAGAAAGGAACACGTTAAAGGTAGAGGAATGGGCGGCATGGTAGCAGGGATGAGAAAAGAATTGGCAGTAAAAGGTAAAACAGAGCAGGATAGGGAAGAAAAGGAGGGAACAATGGTAGGAAGGATTATAATAGGGAAAGTCAAAATAGTGGTGGTTTGTGTATATAGAAGAAGAGGGGAAAAGGAAGGTTGGACAGTAATAAGGAGGTGGATGGAGGAAAAGAAGGAAGAATTGGTTTTGATAGGAGGTGACTTAAATGCCTGGACTGGCGAGCAAGGGGGAGGGACTTGGGATGAAGAAAAGGAGGCATATGTAAGGAGCTCCAAACATAGGGAGATAGACCGGGAGGGGAGGAGGTTACTAGACATAATAGGAGAAACCGGATGGTTTATATGTAATGGCAACATGAAAGGAGATGAGAAAGGAGAGATTACATTTATAGGTAAGGGAGAAACAATAATAGACTACATCTTGGCGGAAGAAAGAATGAGTAATATGATATGCAGTATGAATTTAGGGAATGAGATAGGGTCAGAACACTTCCCAGTAATATCTACACTGAAAGGTGGCGTCCATAAGCGTGGCAGAGGGAGAAAGGAAAGAGGGGGGGAAAGGAATACGAAAATGGGAGTCTGGGGGGTAGATAAATTAAAAGTGTTTGAACAGAAGATGGAAAAGGAGAATGTTAGATATGAAAAGGAGGAGGGAGTAGACTCGTTAATTAAAAGACTGAAAGGGTCGATTGAGAAGGTGAAGGATGAGATAGGTACAAAAGAAGGAAGAGAAGAGGGAAAGAGAGGCTGGTGGGACGAGGAATGCAGGGAGAGTAAGGAGAGAATGAAAGAATCTGTAAGAAAATGGAGGAAAGGAGAAATAGAGAAGGCGGAGTACAATAGGAGAAAAAGAGAACATGAGAAGATGCTGGAAGGGAAAAAGCAAAGGGGAAAGGAGAAATACAAGGAAGAAGTAGAAAAAGCAATCAAAGAAGGTAGGGTCTGGGATGTGATAAACAGGGAAAGAGGAGGAAGGAAGGGCGTGAATGAAGAAATAGAAATGGATGAATGGACGGATTATTTTAAGGGTCTGCTAGGGGGAGAACAAAATAGGATTAAAGGGGAAAATAGAAAGACAGTCCAGGGAGAAATGGAGGAAGCGAACGAAATAACAAGAGAAGAAGTGAATGAGGCGATAGATAGACTGAAAAGAAACAAGGCCACAGGAGAGGATGGAGTGGAGAACGAAGCGATAAAGTATGGAGGAGAAGGGATTAGGGAAGTGATGTGGAGGATATGCAACAAGGTCTGGAAAGGAGAAGGGTGGCCGGAGGAATGGATGACAGGGCTGGTAGTACCGCTTGTTAAGAAAGGGGAGGGTAAGAAGGTAGAAGAGTACAGAGGGATCACTCTCATGCAAGGGGGCTATAAAATATACACAGAAATTCTAAGAAAAAGGTTAGAGAACCAGATAGAAGAGAAGCAAAGTATCCCACACAACCAGACGGGATTTAGAAAAGGGATGGGGACAATTGACAACATTTACGTACTCAACTACTTGGTTAACAGAAACTTAGGGAGAAAAAGAGGGAAATTAGTCGCTTTGTTTGTAGATTTCAAAGCAGCCTTTGACTCAGTAAATAGAAAAGAGTTATGGCAGGCAATGAAAGAGAGGGGAATAGAAGAAGGGCTGGTGGAGAGCATAAAGGAAATTTTTACTGAAACCAGGATTAGGGTGAAGATACGCGGGGAAAAAGGGGAGGTTTTCTGGACAGGAAGAGGTCTAAGGCAAGGGTGCCCGTTGAGTCCACTACTTTTTAATTTGCTGCTGGCAGACCTAGAGGAGAAGCTAAAGGAGAATCCTTTAATTTAAGGACGATCCTGGGTAATAGCAAACTATACTCCCTAGCATACGCGGACGACGTAGTTCTAATAGCAGACGATGAGAAGGGGATGAACCTAATGATAAGAATTTTCGAAGAGTACGTGGGAACAAAAGAACTGACGGTGAACGTAGGGAAGACCAAGGTGATGTGCTTCAGAAATAAAAAGACCAAAATAGGTTACGTTTGGAAGATGAACGGACAAACAGTGGAAATTGTGGAGGAGTTCTGTTACCTAGGTTTTTGGTTTGAGTCAGGAGGGGGAAACGATTTGCAGGTGAGGAAAAGAATCGAAAGTGCGAGTAAAGTAATGGGCCAAGTATGGGGTATAGGAAAGAGAAGGTTCAAGGACGATTGGAGAATGAGGGTTTGGTTGTTTGATGCGTTGGTTTGGGCGGTGTTGTGTTATGGAGTGGAGGTTTGGGGATGGAAGGAACATAGGAAAGTGGAAAGCATACATGAGAGATTTCTGAGATGGGTAATGGGGGTCAGTTGGAGTTGTCCAGGATACATGATAAGGGAAGAACTAGGAAGGGAAAAAATGGTAACTAGACAAATTAAGAGAGCCTGGAGGTTTGAAGAGAAGCTGAAAAGGGGAGAGGGGAGCAGAATAGCACAAGTATGCTTGGACGAAGTTCGGAACAAGGAGACGAGAGGCAATTTGGGAAATTCAAAATGGGAGGAAGAAAGGAAAAAAATGAGGAGTGTTTGTGATATACAGGAAGGGGTTGTGGATTGGCAGAACATTGAATTAGAGCTATTAGTAAGACAAGGAGAAGAGAGATGGAGAAAGATTATGGATTCGAAGTACAATAGATGGTATATGATGGTCAAAGGGGTGACGGAACCAGAATATTTGCAAAAGATGAAAAAGGAAGAGAAATGGAATAGGGTGATACGGTTTAGAATGGGAGAAGGAGTGAGAGCTTGTAGATATTGGATGGATGAAGAGGACAATCTATGCAGAGTATGTGGGTACGAAGTGGAGTCATGGGCACATGTATTAGAGAGGTGTACAGGAGAGGAAGATGGACAGTTGAGTGTGGATGAATGTGTGAGATGGATCTTGGATGGTAATGGGCAGGGAGTGATGTGGATGAAAAAACTGGAAGAAATAAGAGAAAGCAAGGGATCAGGGCAGAACCAAACGGGTAATCCTGTTTAAAGGAATCTAACGAATAAAATTTTCAAATCGGTCTAAATGAATTTGATGGTAAGAGAAAACGGAAGCCCGGGAAGATCGCTCATTGTCTCTAGTCTAAGTGTAGTAATAATATGATTGTTAGTAGGTAAGGCGTTGCATTAGAAAATAAGTAGCGAGTAAGTTAGACTAAGGATGAAATGTAAACATATGTACAGGGAGCGGAGGCCCTCGAACCCGTAAAAGGGAGAGTTCAAATATACATACATACATATATATACACATTATTCTCTTTAAATTTTTTTAGAAATCTGAAAGATGGGATGTTTTGCTCTATAAATTTGAATGAAGAATCTCAAATTATAGCTAAAAATTCGAAATATTATGGAATTAAAATGATTAACGTATTCGTCATTTTGCCGAAATTTTGAGTCTAAAAACTATTATAATTTAGCTTAGCTTCCCGAACCCTTAAGATATTAGTTGATTTATTTAAAATTGATCAAATGTTATGTGGGTCCTTACATAAAATATATTACAGCACACTACACAGATTATTCTTCAAAAACAATTTTTTATGTATAAATAGAAGCTTCATATTGGTATCCGAAACTTCAATCTCAAAAGTTAAATTCGAAATCATTTCAATATTTTATACACCGCAGGCATGATTCGCGCATATTACGTGCCTGTTTTCAGGAACTTAAGTAGTCCTTTATGGGTCAGTGGTGGGAGCAGTACAATAATGGCCTTAATATTGTACTGTACAATAATGGTGTCATTACTGAACTGTTTCCACCACTATCCACTATCCATTATTGTCCACGTATCATTGGAGCATTGAAGCAATACTTATCGTACATGATAAACCTACAGATAAAGGGAGAGGTGCAGAAGGGGGTCGGGGGGGTCCGGGGGGTGAAATTTTGACATTTTCTTAAGATTTGAGAATTTTTGGAAATTTTCAGAATTTGAAAATTTTTGAAAATTATAGAATTTTTGAAAATTTTTACAATTTTTGAAAATTTTGAAAATTTTTGAAATTTTTGGAATTTAAGAAATTTTTAGAAATTTTTGAAAATTATAGATAATTTTGAACATTCTACAGCCTGAGATTATGGCCATACTCCAGTGTGCCTACAAGGCAAGGGAGCACGGCAATAAAAGGAACATCCGTATCTGCTCAGACAGCAGGGCTGCTATATTGGCCTTGAATGGAACAACGACTACGTCGCTATTAGTATGGGAATGCTTTGAGGCACTAAATACGTCAGCGACCGAAAAACGAGTCACTCTGCTATGGATCCCTGGACACAGTGGTATCAAGGGCAATGAGATATCAGTAAATTGGTTCTACGTCCATTGAACTACCCTAAAGAAGTAAAGTGGAACTGGGACCGCAAGCATGTTAGTCGCAGATACCTTGTTCAACACCGACAGATTTTAAGACCAAATCTGTCAAAGAAGATGCTTGTATCTGATATATCCTCACGAAGAGAGGTATACATTTCAGCCAGGTTTTGGGGCTTAGGACCTGGATGTTAACGTTCCTTCGTGTCCTGAAATCGCGATCATCTCTCAGGAAGTGCATGCTTTCCGCGGCTGATCTTAATGCCGCTTTCTTCTCTTTGTATGCGGCTTGTTTATACAGCGTTTGGGAAAGCGTTCCGCGTACATATCCCTTTTTCGAAAGGTAGATGGCTCGATTTCGCAAAAACTGATGCGGAACGTGAAACGTTGAATTTAATTATTTCCTTACTCTAGCTGAAAAGTTGAAAAATTTAGAAAAAACACGACTTCATACTTTTATTCTAAGAGAAAATTGATATAAACAATAATACATTATTTAAACCATTTCTCGACGATTTGGTTATCAGCAGAAATTATTATTTTATGTATCAAAAATAATTTGTTCTGAAATAAAAATAATAAGAATTAGCGGCAAAAATTCGCAAACCCCAATTTTTCACTTATCAGGGTTCTCTGTGATCCTTTAAAACAGGCTTATAGTGTTGAATTCAGAAAGTGATTTTTATTCCGTATTCTATGGTTAATTGTAATGAGAAATTTTTTGGAACAACACGATTCGCTTAATATTGCCGATTATGTCCAAAATATGCAAAAACGCCTTTTTTTCTTATAGGAAAGACGTGTTCGACTTTATGGGGCTTGCCGGAACTCCTCAAAATCATCTTTTTTTAAACAAATAACTATATGTTTTTTTTTATTTGAGCAAATTTTGGGAGTAGCATTCTGACAGTTTCCAAAAAGAATTTGCACCATCCTATAGTATATATTATACACTTTATGTAATAATCCCGAGCATAAGGGGTAAAGTATGTGCACCTTGTATAACGGGGTTTCAAGATACAGGGACCCGAATTTTCGACGATTTACCCCGATTTTGAATTGCACATATCTTCTGACGAAAATGCGATGGAAAGTATTGGTTGAGTTGTAGAAGGTCATGAGCACGCGGGTGCCCCTCGCCAACTAGCCGCAGGGCTACCACACGTGCTGTAGTGTCTCAGTGGTTCTAATACTTGATAAACATGATTTTTATGTAATATTTTTCATCTCTAAAGAATAACATGCCAACACTGGTGAAAACCTTAAATCTTATCTCGATTCTGCAAAGACTGTGCCGGGCACACAAAAATACCATTCTTTTGTACCCTCTCCGGAATCGACTCTGATTCTAAAGAAGTATTCGTCACCTCCGCAGCATGACATTTCCCCAAAGAGAAAGATCGCGAATATACCGCGAAGAGAAGAGCAAAGTGAAAGTTTAATCCATAAAAATAATTTTTTAAGTACCACTGTGAGATACAAGCAGGCTCACCAAAAAGCATCTCGAAATTTAACGGGCAAGCACAACCATCCACCACAATCGTTTATTATTTTATTATTAACTATCGTTTTCCTACAATGAAATCGTTCCAGAAATTTGATTTATATGATATCTTAATCGTTCTCCAACTGAAAATAATGAGTATAAAATAAAATGTTGTTACACGTAAACAGAAAAATCATTTTTTATTACGCAGTGCCTCGTCGTCCCGAAATTCGGGATGACTAGTGCAATATTTTTCGTAAGCTTGGCTAGTCGTTCCGATTTCCGGGTGGGGCGGGAAGGCACCCCTGTGACTGGCCATGGAAATAATGTTGGTAGAACACCTACCCCTTTTCTAAGGTCTTGTGGGGGCGGGAAGGCACTTCTGTGACTGGCCACATAAATAATATTGGTCCGACCCCCCTAATTTTTCGGGACGACTAGACACAGCCTTTTTATTAAGTATAATAAACAATGAGACACTACAGCACGCCTGATAGCGCCGCGGCAACTTCCTAGGTGGAAAATTCAGTAGTGCGCCGGAGTTCACCACTAGCGAAATACTGGCCCAGTACTGGCCACCAGTGCAGATAATCGGCAGGTCGCCCAGTACGGTTGGTTACACGATCGGGGCAGCACTAGGCCGACAGTATCAATATTTAAAAAATTTATTTGCAACTTTGAAAAATGTGGTTCATGTGTTCTAAAATTTCGAAAAACTATAAATGTAATTAGCGCGAAGACAATTTTTTTTTTCAAGGAAAAATGCTAAGTTCCATCTTTATGATAAATTGTAAATGTTCAAAAAAAATCACATTTGATGTAATGCTTAATCGTTGTAGAATAGCCTAAAAGACCTAAAAAGCTAAACGTTACACGTTACGGATTGTAGTATGCGAAAAAATTTCTAAGTTCCATCGATACAAGTTTTAAATGATTATAAAAGTGACATTAGGGACATTATGAAAAGTTGCAAAATGGTCTATAACGCGAAAAAAAAATTACATGAAGAAAAATTGTAATCGATTAAAATTATTTATTTAAAAATCATTTTATTTATATTCCCGTTAGCAGTTCCTTTATTTTACATCTATATTATGTCTTATAATAATAAAAAAAAATTACGAGAAAAAGGAGTTAAAATTATTGTTTTTACTTTTTTTGAGCTGTACTGCTAGGCGATAGATTCAAGTATAGATGTAGGTTCGAAACCCCGTAACGTTAGAAAGTTCATTTGTAAAATAATGGTCAAAAATGTAATATATGTATTCATTTTAAGCAGGACCATTAATATTTATAGACGAAATACTCGCAATCTATTATTATTTATTCTTTAAATACCTTTTTTGTCATATCTTTAGAGTTTAACAATAGTGGGTGTTGAAATTGAACCAAAAGTTTGAAATTTACACTTTTGGTAAACAAATTTGAACGATTTTTCATCATTCTTAAAATTAACTCCGGAATTTTCGTACGCCAGTGTTTTGCCAGTACAGAACCAGTACTGGTGTGCAGTACCGCGCCAGTACCGCACGCCAGTACTGTGGAGCATTACCATCCAGTACTGGCCCAGTACAGATGACCCATACTGGGACTCCGGCAATCTGTACTGGGCCAGTACTGCGCCAGTGGTGTATTTCCACCTGGGTTGGCTAGGGGCACCCGCATTGATATCACCTTCTACAGCTCAACCAATACTTTCCATCCCATTTTCGTTTTTAGAGTTTTTTCAAGCGAAAAAATCAAGCTTTTTTTCTAGCTTACTTTTAAAAAATAAAAAATGCCGTATTTGAAGAAAAACTGAAAGATGTTTTTTAAAATGAAAAATCGAGGTGAAATAATTTTTTATTTGATAATGATTATTCTCATTGCAAACCTCATTGCAAGACCTTTCCAAAACCTTCAGAAAAAAGTAAAATTGGATAACTGTAGTAGGATTTATGTACAATTGAAAGTTAGGGGCCAGGGTCAATCGTTGAAAATTCGGGCTCCTGTATTAGACCAGTGGAATTAGACATAAAAATCGAGTCAATTAACAAAAATTCCGAAGGTCTTCGAAAAAATTCTATAGTTGTTTTTTTATATGTTGAACATAAAATAACATTTTGCAAAACGTGATCGGATCTGCAATTTGTTTAAAAAAATTAATTTGCAACATTTGCCCCCCATTGCTTCACAAAAATTCAAAAAATTTTGCAAACTTGAGTGAGTAATTATAAATTCAGTCTCTATCTTGTATTAAATTTGCAAAACGTTCGTGATACGGCAACATTATTAATTATGGATAAATTATTATTTTGTTAATCACTCCCCAGCGAAAATACCGAAGGTTTTGCAAAATGTTGTCTCTGTTTTTTTTCATTGAGAAGAGTCTATTATATGATTTGCAAAACTAAGGAAATAACGCAAATTATCGTTTTTTAAATTATTGTTAAACTTTTGCAATGTGACTCCTAAAATTCCAGCGAAAATTGCGAAGGTTGAGTTTTTGGGTAGCAAATGTTAGAAATGTCGAGATTGGGAAATTATCAAATTTGCAAAACGTTACTCGGCCGGCAATAATATTAAAATTGCAATTAAACAAATTGGATACTTTTGTGAAATAGCCAAAAATTAGAAACATTTTGCAAATCGTACAGAGTAATAATCAACTAAGTACTAACATCATATTAGATTTGCAAACCATTTACTACTTGGCAACATTATTAATTATAAACAAATTATTATTTCGTTTATGACTCCCCAGCGAAAATACCGAAGGTTTTTAAAAATGTTATTTCTGCTTCTTTCCATTGAAAAAAGACTATTATATGATTTGAAAAACTGTATGCATAACGCACATCATCGTTTTTGTAATTAATGTTGCATTTTTTGCAATTTCACTCATTAAATTCCTGCAAGAATTGCGAATGTTGAGTTTGTGGGTAAAAAAATGTGGAAAAGTCGAAATCTAAAAAAATATCGAATTTTCAAAAGGTTGTACGAACGGCAAAAATATTAAAATTGCAATTAAACAAATTAAGTACTTTGTTAAACTACCCAAAAAATACAAACATTTCGCAAATCGTACTTAGTGATAATTAACTTACTACTGACGTCCTATTTTCGTGGTATCTTGTTTCTTTAAAAAAGTTTTTGAGCGTAATAAAATAACTGCCGATGTAGAAAAAAGAGGAAAAATTTGAAGAAAAACAAACGAGTGACCCTATGCAATTCAGGAATTGCGTGAAAATTTTTTGATGAGCGAATAATTTTTTAAAAATATTTTTTATAAGGTAACCGGAGCATGATTAAAATTTTTAATTTATTTTTAAAATCAAGACAATTTTAGAGACAATTGTATATTATGAGACAAGTGTGAGTAAATAACGATGTTTCCTTTCGTCCCATGTAACTATTTAGTGTATTGCATATCGAGGGACGAGAGACGACAATGTTACTTCCGATAACTGAGTTATGAAACCACAATTTCTACCATAATATTCAGAAAATAAAAAATTTTAGAAATTTATAGTTTCGCCGTTATTGATTGAGATAGTTTACCTTTCTTAATTTTTCAAAAGCCATTCGTGAGTTCTAATGAGAGTATATTTTTTACCTTCAATGTAATCACACTTGATATTTGAGTGAAAATGACGCTTCGCCGTTCTCTATTCATAAATTTCTCTCAAAGCTTCTAGTTGAAAACAAACTTTGTGGACTATAAACACCAATAACATATAGTACTATGAAACACATATTTTACTTTAGGCTATTCTGAAATTTAAGTTTGAAATTTTAGGACAATTATTCATATTATATAATATGTACATAATCCGTACACATTCATAGCCAATATGGAAAATGAAGAATTTTTTGGTTGTTATTGAAGGCAGATTCGAATTCAGAGATAACATCCTTTCAACTGTCAAATATATAAATCCAAAAATCTGAATATTAAAGAACAGAAAGTACAGGAAATATATACACACATTGTATACGAAAGGATCGTAGACATTTTCTTATAAAACAAAAATGATCTAAATTTTGTATTCCGTCCTTCGCGTTATGATTGACAATTCTGTTATGATTGACAATTCAAGTGTACATTCTACACTGTTGAGAAAACGGAGTTAAAATCAACGCCGAAGCTTTGAGTAAACGGCAAGCGGAGTAGAAGAAGACGAGTTGAAATGAAACTATTGGAAAAGAACTCCCTAACTGCACTGTCCGAAGTTATTGCAATCAACTTCGTTTCTGACCCTATAGTTGTCCCACGACACTATCAGTAGTTGATTTCAAGGAGTAAATATCGCTAAAAAGGAACGCTGAAGGGAGTATTTCACTATTTAAACATAGACTCCAGTACTCTGAATATACATATTTGATGGTAAAACTCCATAATTCTAGATGGTCGCGTGTCGCGTCAATGCGATTCGTTATTTAATATTTAGAAAAGTGGAATATGTCGACGATAAAAAGAGATGGCAACCAGATAAAGTGGATGAAAACTGTTTATGAATCCGAATTGGGATATGAAGAATTAATAGACGCTGGTATTTTATAATAATTATGAGCATATTCATGATGCTCTTGAATTTTTTTTGGTACGATTCAAAGAACTCGTGTGGATTATTCCTGTTAAAAATTGGTTATATTTGTATAAAAGGCAAATAAGTAAATTTAGAAACCTATCTTTTATTATTAAAAATTAATACTAAAGCCACTTATTCAGAAATGTCCAGGAATATTTTTTGAATGCTCCGAAAGCGTATTGGAAACAATTTTCCAAGCATTCCTTTATCAATTTTAAAAGAAATAATCCACACAATTTTCTTAAATCATACAAAAAAATTCAAAAACACCATGGATATATTCATGATTATTATTATATACAATTACATTTACTGGCGTCTATGAAATCTTCGTATCCCAATCTGATTCATACATACAATCCTCACCCACTTTGTCTGATTGCCATAACTCACTCATTTTATCGTCGACAGATTTAACTTTTTTAAATATTAAATAACAAATCGCACCGACGCTACACGCGACCATCTAGAATTCTTTATTCTAGAATTTTCATGTTTTCGAGTTCGCAGTTTCGCACGCGTTGACTTGCGGCCATGATGTGGCGAACAACTGCGAGGAGAGTGATTGCAAGTTTTCTGCGAACGCAGCTCCGAACATAAACTCCGTAAGAAGTCCCGTCACGACTCATTAACTCCAGATTGAGCATGGGTTAAGATTTTGTTTCTGTGCGGTACGGATTAATGATATTCACTCTGAATGCACTTCAGAACCTTTTTCTCACTCTATTTTTCTTTAGAGTAAAATATGCGGAGTTAAATATATTCGATACGGAGTCGATTTTATACTCTGAAGAATTGTACTCTCAACTCCCCTAGCCATTTACTCCTCAAATTTGTAACAGTGTATATACATGTAAGCCCCCCGATTTCCAAAAATAGAATAACCACAATAATTGACTAGTAGGAATGCTTCCTGTATTGATACTTCATAAAAGCATTACTAGTAATACTAGTAATGCTAGTAATGCTTTTATAAAATTTCAATACAGGAAGCATTCTTATAGGTCAACCATTGAGGTTACTCGATTTTTAGAAACCAGGGGGCTTACACGTATAAAATTTACACTTTGTTAGTTATTTAATGACGGACTGGCGTGGGGTAGCGAAGGAATCATGTTTAGTCATTTCAAATTCGACGAACAAGAATTCAGAATATGTATCACCATTATTAATCCGACTTTAAATACCTTTTTGTGGAATTTAATCCAAACCAAGAGTCCCTGAGCCTATCCAACAAGGCACTCCTTTTGCACCCAAAAAAGGTTTTAGGTTGTTGTAGAAAATTGGAACAGATGTAGCCTCCGGAAGCTACGACCACGATCGTTCGCCGAACGATCGATCCCGACGCAACCGGAGGTGATACGTCCTCCGACTCGTCACTTCCCACAACACCAGAAGACGATCGAGTCGGGAATCACTTCACAAGCAATTCACAAAAGAAAGCACTGAATTTAAATCCAAGACCCAGACACCTGAACACAATAGGAAAAAGCACACCCGATTCTAAGTCGCTGCAACGACCGAGAATGCCTGCATTCGCCGACGCCTTGATAGGAACTGAAATGCCAGAAAAAGGGTACAAGCCCTCAACAAAGGAGCTTCACGCCACTACCTGAGTCCCCACTTCAACGAAAAGGAAAGCTCCTGAAACTCAAAGGACAGAGAGAGAGAGAGAGAGACCTTCAAGGAGAAAGAGCATTGGGCGATAACCATCTGATTGCCAATGAAACCTTGATGCTCACTCAAACAAGAATAACAACATCAAATAAACTATTAACATCCGCCCGCCTCGTTCGCTGAACGTAACAAATTCCACTTATAAAGGTCAAGAGTTGAGTGCTGCCCGCCATGACGCACACAATAAATGTCCAGGTATAAGTAAACAAATATTCAGGTCCGCCCGCCATGGAACACAATTAACCGCATGGAATAAGCGCACGACTGGTTACCAACACCATTTGACGATCGGATGAATGAAGGTCCTAAAAGAAGTTTTAATAGTGGCAGATCAAACGAGTCCATCCTGTCCAGAATTAGCATTCGTTACTCGTCCTTAACGGCCATGTCTCACGTCAAAGTAGAGAGGGGATGATAATCAACACGATGTTTCCAATTTAAAGATTACGTTTCGGCACAGTCCATTTTTCTGAAACGTATTGCACCTGTGGAGTCAATGATTAGTAAGTGGAGTATTTGACCCAACTTGTGCTTTCCCGAGATCCTGCATCAGGAGTATCGCGATGATAGTGATTAGACTCAGCCAGTCAACTGGATCACGGAGCCAAGAAATAGCAGCCAGAACCTTCCTCTTAGTGATCGGGCGTTCACTCTCGATTACTGCTGCTCCCAATCGGAATTCGTCAGATACAGGATTCCAGGCGGCTCCCGAAGCGTAAACTGGCCCATCGGTCTCGAACTGTGGCCAATTTTTATGTAGGATATCGCACGCAGGGATTCTATTCAAGAGAGGAGAGGAGTTGGAAGCCTACTCCTTCCTATGCATTTCTCCAGATTCCAACAGCTGAATCAGTTAATCTCCAAGTTTAATGGTGGAAGCTTTATCACTCACGCCTGAGAATATGTCGTCAACATGAACCTTTTTTGGATCGAATACCAGATAAAGAACGCATGACATTCCCTAGGTTGGAGTCCAAAGTTGACAGTGACCAACTTTGTTCACTCCTGGTTTTCTCCAAACGGTACGTTGAAGATCTACATCTCCTTCATCAACTCTGATCTGGCAATACATCAGTGCAACATTAGCAAAGAAAACAATTCAAGGAAATCACCATCGCATCAAGACGGCAGCAAGATCATTTTGCGGCTTCGGACCTATGTAAAACAAATTATTCAAGGAAAGATCCTGAGGAAGTCCTTTACGATATATTGAAGACAATGCGACGTAAAGGACGACCATCTGCCTTTCGCCAAACTGCATGATGTGTTTCTGTGGGAGGAATAATACGCATGTGCCCCAACCTGTCATAGTCATACATAAAAACGCGCATAGTCCTCATCAGCAAGGTGTCCTTCTCCAATCGTTGACATACGGAAACGAGTATCTGTTCAGCTCCTTGCAGAGATTCTCCTGAGGTGGAAATACAGGATTGTCGAAGAGGGAGACATAAAGAGCTTGGGTGGAGTCGAACTGATACTCAGTGAAATATAGGTCCCTGGCAATGGCATCTCTTCCTACAAGCTCGAATGATGAGATCTGCGTATCTGGAAACAAGCTCAAGAACTGAATCCGGCTGCGGAGCAATCCAGGAATGATTCTTTGTCGCTCAGCAAAGAAACAGTGTTCTTTATATTTGTCATCAAGGTTACCAACGATGATTAGCCCTTCCAAAGGTCCATGACTCTCATGGTGGGATATGTCCATAGATCTCCATAAACTTTGTGTTTGTAGACCTGCAACCAATCTTAATGGTAAAAGAGAGAGCCTCAGTAAGGGACTTCATTCGACGAACATCGAACAATAGAATATAAAGGGACAAGGAAGAGAGTAATGAAACTCTCATGCTATGCGGAGACCCGGGGAACCAAAGTCGAAGTTGGCTTGTAAGAGTATAATCAAGATTTGAGCGGAGTTAAATAACAGAAACCAACTAGACAACATACACAATCTGTCACGGAAAGTAAGTGAGTCATGCCTGAGAGCCTCTCTCACGGTGCTTTCAATGTTGCAACATTCCACAATCAATATATATGTCATGCCTGAGAGTCTGTCTCGAGGCGTTTGCAATGTCGCAAACCATCACACCGTCAGTAAGTAAGATTTTCCTGCCTGAGAGCCCGTCTCGAGGCGTTTGCAATGTTGCGAACCATCACACAGTCCTGCCTGAGAGCCTATCTCGAGGCGTTTGCAATGTTGCAAACAACCACATAGTCAGTAAGTACGTTTGTCCTGCCTGAGAGCCTGTCTCGAGGCGTTCGCAATGTTGCAA
>CAKNXH010063394.1:667274-688461 GCA_932178445.1 Andricus quercusramuli
GCGTTTGTCCTGCCAGAGAGCCCGTCTTCAGGCGTTCGCAATGTTGCAAACCATCACACAGTCCTGCCTTAGAGCCTGTCTCGAGGCCTTTGCAATGTTGCAAACAAACACATAGTCAGTAAGTACGTTTGTCCTGCCTGAGATTCTGTCTGCAGGCATTCGCAATGTTGCAAACAATCTATCAGCATTGTGGTTATCATGCTTGAGAGCCTTTCTCGAGACGTTTGCAATTGTGAGAACAATGACATAGTGAGTAAGTACGTTTGTCCTGACTGAGGGCCTGTCTGTAGGCGTTCGCAATGTTCCAAACAATTCCTTAGCATTGTGGTTCTCATGCCTGAGAGACTGTCTCGAGACGTTTGCAATGTTGAGAACAATCACATAGTCAGTAAGTATGAATGTCCTGCTTGAGAGCCTGTCTGTAGGCGTTCGCAATGTTGCAAACAATCCATCTGCATTGTGGTTGTCATGCCTGAGAGCCTGTCCCAAAACGTTTGCAATTTTGAGAACAATTACATAGTCAGTAAGTACGTTTGTCCTGTCTGAAAGCCTATCTGCAGGCGCTCGCAATTTTGCAAACAATTCATCAGCATTGTGGCTGTCATGCCTGAGAACCAGTCTCGAGTTGCTTGCAATGTTGAGAACAATCACATAGTCAGTAAGTACGTTTGTCCTGCCTGAGAGCTCGCCTGCAGGCGTTCGCAATGTTGTGAACCATCACACAGTCCTGCCTGAGAGCCTGTCTCGAGGAGTTTCCAATGTTGCAAACAATCACATAGTCAGTAAGTACGTTTGTCATGCTTTACGTGCATGCTCCTCTCGCTAACCCACTATCCGGCTCCATGGACAGAAAAATGTTAGTTATTTAATGACGGAATGGCGTGGGGTAGCGAAGGAATCATGTTTAGTCATGTCAAAGTCGACGAACAAGAAACCAGAATATGTATCACCATTATTAATCCGACTTTAAATACACTTTTTTCGAATTTAATCCAAACCAAGAGTCCCTGAGTTTTGGGTTGTTGTAGAACATTCGAACAAATGTAGCCTCCGGAAGCTACGACCACGATCGTTCACCGAACGATCGATCCCGACGCAACCGGAGGTGATACGTCGTCCGACTCGTCACTTCCCACAACACCAGAAGACGATCGAGTCGGGAATCACTTAAGAAGGAATTCACAAAAGAAAGCACTAAATTTAAATCCAAGACCCAGACACCTGAACGCACTAGGAAAAAGCATACCCGATTCTAAGTCGCTGCAACGACCGAGAGTGCCTGCATTCGCCGACGCCTTGCTAGGAACTGAAAAGCCAGAAAAAGGGTACAAGCCCTCAACAAAGGAGCTTCACGCCACTACCTGAGTCCCCAATTCAACGAAAAGGAAAGCTCCTGAAACTCAAAGCACAGAAAGAGAGACCTTCAAGGAGAAAGAGCATTGGGCGAAAACCATTTGATCACCAATGAAACCTTGAAGGTCACTCAAACAAGAATAACAACATCAAATAAATTATTATTAACACAATTTGAAGGAGAATGATCCTGAAAGTGAAGTTTCGCTAAAACTATTGGTGGAATTGAGAAAAATGCAACATTAATTTAAAAAACAATGATGTGCGGTATACATACAGTTTTGCAAATCATATAATAGTATCTTCTCAATGAAAAGAAGCAGAAAAGCAATTTGCAAAACCTTCGGTATTTTTGCTGGGGAGTCATAAACAAAATAATAATTTTTTTATAATTAATAATGTTGCCAAGTAGTAAACAGTTTGCAAATCTAATATGATGTTAGTACTTAGTTAATTATTACTCAGTACGATTTACAAAATGTTTGTAATTTTTGGCTAGTATACAAAAGTAACTAATTTGTTTGATTGCAATTTTAATATTATTATGAATCCAAGCGAAATTTGGAGCTGAACTCCAAAATAAAAAATTTTCGGAGTAACTCCGGAATTTGCCTCTCTTTTTTTTCGACCTTTCTCTTCAATGAAATTTCGGAAAATATTGTTTTCTTTGGTCTATCGGTCCCATAAGTAAAGAAAAAAATAAATAAAAACGATTCTACTTCTTAAACATCGTTCTTTAATAACCTTTTCGACGTTTCGGCACACAATGCGGGCCTTCTTTAGGAAAAAGACGGAAGAGTAACCTTTAAATCTGTTTTTTTGTATCTTTCTAACCATTTTTTATGTTTCTTACTTTTACTTGAGCTATTATAAATTTCGCGGATCCTTTCTCTTATAACACTTTCTATTAATGTAAGTGGATAGTTATTTTGTTGTAAAGTAATGTTAATATTATCTAAATTTTCTTTTCTAAAATTTACATCACTTAGTTTAATACATCTATCTATTAATCCTTTTATCAAACCAATTTTTTGACTAAACAAGTGGTGAGAGTTATAATTTAAATATCTCCCAGACCATGTCTGCTTTTTCAACCAATTTGTTATGAAATTACCTTCAGATGTTTTTATAATTTTTAAATTTAAATAGCTTAAACAATTATTCATTTCTGTTTCATAAGTGAACTGGATGTATTCTTTAATACCATTAAAAATGTTTACCAAATCTACAATTCTGTTTGTTGGAATAATCAAAAAAATATCGTCCACATATCTTTTATATAGGATCGGTTTAAAGTCTAATTTTTTTAACGCTCTCTTTTCAACATCTTCCAAAACTAGGTTCGATACAATAGGAGACAAACAAGATCCCATCGGGCATCCCGACGTTTGTTTATAAAATTTATCGTTAAATGAAAAAACCATGTTGTTAAAAACAGTTCTGGTGGCAACTAAAATCTTATTCTTAGATATTTTTGTTAAATTTCTATGTAAATTTAATTTTTCTTCTATACATTCTAGAGCTAAATCCAAAGGAATATTGTCAAACATGGAAATGACGTCCAGTGAGAATAATGAGTGCGTTTTTGGTACTTTTATATTTTTCGATATATCCTTTAAATTCCAACTATCTTTAACAATTGTGTTTATATTCTCAGAAACAGGTTTTAAAATATTGGATAAGTATTTTCATAAAGTATACGTAGGAGATCCGATGGTGGAAACAATCAATCTCCCGTTTAAACCCGGTTTATGAATTTTTGGTGAAGCATATGCTTTTGCCACAACACTGCTGTGCGTTTTTAATCTGTAAGCCATTTGTTCATTTATATATCTCTTTCTCTCCCATCTGGAAACAATGTCGTTCCATTTGTTTTAAATTGTTGGAACTAAACTGGTCCTCACATTTTTATATAAATTATTATTTTTTCAAATATTCTCTATAGTTCCATTATAAATCGACCTATCCGCAGCAACCGTCACATTTCCTTTATCGGCTTTTAAAAACATTGGATCTTCATGTTCTTTTTGGAATTTTTTGACAGTTTCAAAATTCTGGTCATTATTTTTAAATTTATTATTTCTACTGTGATTTGAAATTATTTGTGTTACTTCCTTCCTAATTTTTAGCTTTTTATCATCTTGACCTATATTTTTAATACAATTTTCAATATTTGCAACGATATTGTTTACTGGGATTTTATTAACTTTAAATGGAACACCAAATTTATTTCCAAGAGCTAAGGTTTCAGCTATTTCCTCTATAAATAAATTGAATTTCATTATACTTTCAATTTCAATTTTTATAAAAAAATTTAATAAAATTTCAATAAATCTTCAAATTGAAACAATGGATATAAATAAAATTTACCAATGTATTATACATTAATTTGCGCTTATAATTTTTTCTTTCTTTTTAAATTTCATGAGCTATGGCGCGGTTTCCTGACTCGTCATGTCAATGTAAACTTGATTTGTTCATCGTCACTCTTGTAGTATCGTCCTTAATGTAGATTAGATATATATCTAGTACTCGTTGATAGATGTATTTAACGATTATACTTGTTCCTTTCTGAAAACCAAAAATGTAATTTTTATGTCAAGTTGGAGCCTCGTGAAAATTTATTTTTCAGAGGTTTCAACAAAATAAAGAGAAAGAACAGTTTTTATTATATGTGTATATATATATATATATATATATATATATATATATATATATATTATTTTATTTTTTAAACAAAAATGTGACCAATTATATTTTCTCTCATTGAAAGCGTCTAATGTTTTGACATTGTTTTCAATTTTTCTTAATGTTTGACTCCACATAATAAGTACAGGTAATGACAAAAATGTATATTTATAAAGTTCATTACTTTCGCAAACAATTAAAGAATACACAAAAAACTGATTGTAACAAATTTTTTTAGTGAAGGAATTTTTCCTGAAGAAAGCCCGCATTGTGTGCCGAAACGTCGCACAGTGGGGCGAAATGGAAAAACGATGTTCAAAATAATCTGTAGCTCGCAATTCTTCATCGATTTTAAACTTTTTTTTTCAAAAAATTCAGCATTAAATTCTTAAGAAACATGTCGGGTCCGATTTTTTAATTTTTTTTTTCTAATTTATATAGAACTGCAAACATCGAAAAAAATGTTAATTTACAAAATTTTTTTTTTAATTCTCTGTAAAATTTTTTTTTAGTGGCATCAGGCCTCAGGTTTGATGCGCAAGGGTCAGTGAAAGAGAAAAATGTGTTGTTATGTCAAGTTATTTGTTATAAACAAATATTTACAACAAATAGCCAGTATGATGGATTATGTTTTTGTGAAGTATATTTATGCATCGAAATCGCTCGTTCTGAGCCACGAGGTGACATGTGATCATGAAAATGTGATGTCCGATATGATTTGTTAAGTTGAACAACAAATAATATAAACAAATGCATGATTTGAACAGTTTTAGGCAGAAACAAACCGTATTTTCTTCCAATTATCCTCGAATCTCATTGCCAGTGATACACATTGATGTATTATTGTCACCTAAAATAATTTGTTTAATTTATCAACAATTATTATAAACAAATGCATGATCTGAATAGTTTTAGGCAGAAGCAAACCGAATTTTCTTTCTATTATCTTCGAATCTCATTGCCTGTGATGCAAATTGATATATTTTTGTCATCCGATATAATTTTTTAACTTTATCAACAAATAATATAAACAATTGCATGATTTTAATAGTTTTAGGCAGAAACGAGCCGAATTTTTTTCTGATTGTCTTCAAGTCTTATCAAATGATATAACCCGTAAACTTCATCAACGAATAATATAAATATGAATCAACAAATCCATGGTTTGGACATTCCAGTGAATGATATTTTGAGTCAAAAAAATATCAATGAGCATCGCAGGCAATGAGATTTGAACACGGAAAAAATTGGATCGTTAGAAGAACTCTCGAAACCACTAGTTCTAACTATTTTAAATTGAACCGCAGCTTTTCGTCGTGAATTTTGTTAAAATTACTATTTTTCGTTCAGGTATGTTAAACTGACTCTTTAAAAGAGCAAGATGAACAATTTCAAATAGTAGAATGCACTGCACCACTTGGTAACCATCAACACTCAGCGAGAAGAAGTTACTATTTCGTGTAGTAAGCTTTCCTTCTGTGAAGAGTAACTTTGCCGATTTCGCATCGTAACGCGTTTATGTATATGTATATATGCACTGCACGCATTCTATACAAAACAAAAATGATGTACAATGTCGATCGATTTGAGGAGGAAAAAAATTATGTTGTATATCATTACTGCACGTAATTTACGATTATTCTTACGCAGTCGCACGCATAGAGTCTTACACATATGATCGCACGCTCAAACGCTTTGAAAAATCGCCCCCGCTGGGGAATCGAACCCTACCTGCCTACCTAAAACCTGTCCTAAAACCTAAATATAGCGCACGCCTTAGTCAAGTGAGCTACGGAACCGCTTAGATTTTTCTGACAATGTCTCGATCAAGCGGTTTCTCTGAGAAAAACGTGGCCAGCTAAGAAAATAAATGTCTACTTACAATTTTTTAAATTCATCTCTTACAGGTGATATCTAATAAATTGTAACGAGCTAGGAAAAAAATATTTTGCTTAAAAGTATCAACTCACACAGTAAATATATTATTAGTAATTTATATGTATTATTATAAAATGATTAAAATTACAATTTTTAGAGACTACATGTTTTGTATTTTTGTAAATCAAGACTTGAAAAAATGATTTCGAATGAAATCTTTGGAATTTTTAATTTTGCTTTATTATCATCTGCCTTCATTTGAAACGTAACATTAATTTACATAACTGAAATGTGTATGAATAAAAAAATAGTTAACATTGTGATAATATATCGAATGCAAAATTGAAATCACTATTTTAAGATGAAACAAACATTGAATAGTGATTCAAGTTTAAATTTTTTGCAAAAATAAAATTTTTCTCATGAGATATGGGGATGCTGAATTAGAATAAAAACTGTTTAATACAAAAAAAAAAAACGGTTTCGAGAAACGAATATTAAAGATCGCGATATTGCAGTAGAATTGCAGATTTTATTTTTGTTAAAAATCTTAAGAAAATGAGAAAAAAAACATTTTTAATCAATGATATTGACTTCTACAAACATCAATGTGAAAAGGTTGAAAAAATTATTACTGCTTTAAATATGGAAATTAATTTGAACTAAAATTGTATTACAAATTATTTTTTGATGGCACATGCATGATTTCAGCCCTTTTCAACGCCTATGAAGCGGGGCTAAAGCTCTACTTTTTACTCCCTAGGGACTCAAAAGTGACGTCAGAGATGAATAATGAAAATTATGCAACTATGAGCTCGCATTTTATGATTATCAGCCCACTCACGGTAAAAACTGAGAGAAAATTTTGGTTGCCGATAATAGAATTTTGCGGTTATTTATGGAAGGTTACCATATATACCTGTAAAATTACCATAAATTACCGGAATTTTTCATAAATTTCCGGAAATTTATGGAAATTTGAAAAAATGAATGTTGGGTAAGTGACCATATTTATCTGTAAAATTACCATGAATTACCGACATTTTTCATAAATTTCCGCAAATTTATGGAAATTTTTGAAAATGAATTTTGGGTATTCCATGGTAAGTTACCATATTTACCTGTAAAATTACCATAAATTACCAAAATTTGCCATAAATTTCTGGAAGTTTATGGAACATTTTCATAAATTTACGGAAATTTATGGAAATTTTTGAAAATGAATTTTGGGTAAATTACCATATTCACCTGTAAAATTACCACAAATTACCGAAATTTTCCATAAATTTCCGGTGATTTATGGAAATTTAAAAAAATGAATTTTGGATAATCTATGATAAGTTACCATAAATCAACTTTGAAATTACCATAGATTGGGTTAACATTAATTTCATGCTTCATTATACAAAATCTAATATGGACTGAAATCATGACTGTATTTCGAGAAATGTCTGAAATCATCCATTTGTTATGAAAAATATCTTATGCGCCAAGGGGGAGAGGCACATTTTCTCCCGCCAGGTGCATAATATACTATTTAATTATTGATTCAAAAAATGATATGTCGAAAACAATGCATTATTCTACTAAAAAAAATTCTTCCAAATAATATAATATTCGAACCTGGGTGGCTAAATTAAAAATATCATAAGCAAAAAATTCCATAGCAGAAGAAATGTAAAAAAAAAAAGTATTTTTTTATTTATAATTTTTTATAATATTTTTATATTCTGAAAATTTGGTACAAAACAAAAAAACTGTATCGAAGTATAGAGTTATTCACTATGTTTATTTACTACAATTATCTCAACTAATATTATGAAAAAATAGAAACCATTATAAAATAGTTTCTGACAATCTATTTCCTTTTGTAAAATGTCAGTGGGTGGTTTGTCTTTTAGATTGGGAAGCGAAAATCTGTTGTTTTACTGATAAGCAAGTTATAAGTCGTCCTTCTTTATTAATTTCAAGCGGACCGCCTAAAAAATTTTCGGAAAGGGCCTACACGTTTCTAGTTATGCCACTGAAGTTACTCACAATTTCAAATAGTAGGGCTAACAATCTCGCGCAGTGCTTATTGCAATGCGAAAAAGGAGATCGAACTCACTTGCAAAAGTCAAACTCACAATGCTTTGCTTACTATGTGAATTAGTTATTCATACAGTTTACATGTTCAACTGTACTATTCCAAATAGTTATTGAAGCTACTTGTTCTTAGTAATCTTTCTTTTTACAATTTGAAGTAGTAATGCTGACTTTAGGTTTTGTATATTTTGAGATTACAATCTCATTCAGTATAAAAAACTATTTGAATTGTTTCTTGTACAATGTGAACAAGTAAACTTGAAGTTAACAATACATGAAAGTGAATCTAACTATCTACTTTTTTCCGTGAAGGCAATCGGAAGAAAATTCGGTTCGTTTCTGCCTAAAACTATTCAAATCATGCATTTGTTTATATTATTTCTGGATGAATTGAAAAAATGATATCGGATGACAAAAATATATCAATGTGCATCACAGGCAATGAGATTCGAAGATAATCGAAAGAAAATTCGGTTTGTTTCTGCCTAAAACTGTTTAGATCATGCATTTGTTTATAATAATTGTTAATAAAATCAACAAATTATTTCAGATGACAAAAATACATCAATGTGTATCACAGGCAATGAGATTCGAGGGCAATAGGAAGAAAATACGGTTTGTTCCTGCCTAAAACTGCTCATATCATGCATTTGTTTATATTATTTGTTGTTAAAGTTAACAAATGATATCGGACATCACATTTTCATGATCACATGTCACCTCGTGGCTCAGAACGAGCGATTTCGATTCATAAATATACTTCACAAAAACATAATCCATCATACTGGCTATTTGTTGTAAATATTTGTTTATAACAAATAACTTGACAGAACAACAAATTTTTTTCTTTCACTGACCCTTGCGCATCAAACCTGAGGCCTGATGCCACTAAAAAAAATTTTTGCAGAGAATTAAAACAAAAAATTTTGTAAATCAACATTTCTTTCCATGTTTGCAGTTCTATATAAATTAGAAAAAAAAAATTTAAAAATCGGCCTCGACATGTTTCTTAAGAATTTAATGCTGAATTTTTTGAAAAAAAAAGTTGAAAATCGATGAAGAATTGCGAGCTACAGATTATTTTGAACATCGTTTTTCCATTTCGCCCCACTGTGCGTCGAAAAGGTTATTAAAGAACGATGTTTAAGAACTAGAATCGTTTTTATTCATTTTTTTCTTTACCTATGGGACCAATAGACCGAAGAAAACAATATTTTCCTAAATTTCATTGAAGACGACGGTCGAAAAAAAAGGAGAGGCAAATTCTGGAGTTACTCCCAAAAATTTGTAGTTTGGAGTTCAGCTCCAAATTTCGCTTGGATTCATATCATTGAAGGTCAGTAACGTACTGGAAGGATGGGGTATTTGACTTATATTTCAAGGAAGTATAATCAAAACATCAGATGGGAACTTGGAAATTGGATAAACGTCCAAAGAAGAAAGAAATAAATTTCAATTGATAAACTTAGATTATAAAGTCTTCCATGAATTTCAAAAAACTAAATTAATTTTTCAGAACAAATGTTCAAACTGTGAAATCAATAATACGATTGAAAACATTAAAGATTTAGGTCATAAATCGAATTATTTAAAGTATCGTTTAACGAGAAATATAAAGGAGGAATCAATTTACACTTTTTTCAATTCACAAGAACGAGGTTTATATAACTTGAAATATGTCAAAAGACAAGATTATATAGAGAAATTCAATTTATTAAAAAATTTAGAGTTAGAAATTAATCAAAAAAATAGGGAATTTCGATTAGAAAAATGGTTTAAAAACATACCAAACGTTGAAATACCAGAGGAAATAGCTGTCACCTTAGCTCTTGGAAATAAATTTAGTGTTCCATTTAAAGTTAATAAAATCCCAGTAAACAATATCGTTGCAAATATTGAAAATTGTATTAAAAATATAGGTCAAGATGATAAAGAGCTAAAAATTAGGAAGAAAGTAACTCAAATAATTTCAAATCACAGTAGAAATAATAAATTTAAAAATAATAACCAGAATTTTGAAACTGTCAAAAAATTCCAAAAAGAACATGAAGATCTAATGTTTTTAAAAGCCGATAAAGGAGATTTGACGGTTGCTGCGAATAGGTCGATTTATAATGAAACTATAGAGAATATTAAAAAAAATAATAATTTATATAAAAATGTGAGGACCAGTTCAGTTCCCACAATTGAAAACAAATGCAACGACATTGTTTCCAGATGGGAGAGAAAGAGATATATAAATGAACAAATGGCTTACAGGTTAAAAACGCACAGCAGTGTTGTGGCAAAAGCATATTCTTTACCAAAAATTCGTAAACCGGGTTTAAACTGGAGATTGATTGTTTCCACCATCGGATCTCCTACGTATAATTTATCAAAATGCTTATCCAATATTTTAAAACCTGTTTCTGAGAATGTAAACACAATTGTTAAAGATAGTTGGAATTTAAAGGATATTTCGAAAAATATAAAAGTACCAAAAACGCACTCATTAATCTCACTGGACGTCATTTCCATGTTTGACAATATTCCTTTGGATTTAGCTCTAGAATGTATAGAAGAAAAATTAAATTTACATAAAAATTTTAAAAAATTATCTAAGAATGAGATTTCAGTTGCCACCAGAAGAACTGTTTTTAACAACATGGTTTTTTCATTTAACGATATATTTTATAAACAAACGTCGGGATGCCCGATGGGATCCTGTTTGTCTCCTATTGTATCGAACCTAGTTTTGGAAGATGTTGAAAAGAGAGCGTTAAAAAAATTAGACTTTAAACCGATCCTATATAAAAGATATGTGGACGATATTTTTTAATTATTCCAACAAACAGAATTGTAGATTTAGTAAACATTTTTAATAGTATTGAAGAATCCATCCAGTTCACTTACGAAACAGAAATGAATAATTGTTTAAGCTATTTAGATTTAAAAATTATAAAAACATCTGAAGGTAATTTGATAACAAATTGGTTCAAAAAACAGACATAAAAATGTACCAATGTATTATACATTAATTTGCTCTAATAATTTTTTCTTTCTTTTTAAATTTCATGAGCTATGGCGTCATGTCAATGTAAATAATAAATTTAAATTTAAAATTTAGAAATTTAAAGATTTTTCGGGTTTCAATCGTGTGCGAAACTATGAATGTTGCCAACGTTTCGTGAACATTGCAGTTCACTTCTTCAGGGCTAACCTGAAACTGAAGTTTCAGGTTATGTTGTTCTTATATATGTATTCTCTACGATGCCTGTGATTGGCCAGAGCGCCCCATGGTGGGGACTGGTTGTACTTGATTGGCCAATCAAGTCTTTTTTAAAAACCCGGGAGGACGGAAAGCCAAATCGGATTGGTATTATATCCATTGTCCCTATTGATGTTATTAGGGTGTTTCAAGATTTCGATTGCTTCTCTATGTTTTCTTGGAAATTTATTGTACGTTTTGGCGATGGCGGTTGTTTTGTCAAATAAAATACTATGCCCTGTTTTGATATGATGCTCAGCTACTGCTGATTGTGTGAAATGTTTTAGCCTAACTTTACTCTCATGTTCCTTTACACGTTGACTTACCACCCTCCCGGTTTCTCCAATATAGACTTTACCACAAGAACAAGGGATTTGATATACTCCCGGATCACTGAAAGGTTCCTTTTTATCTTTAGGGTTGTTGAGAAGTTGTCCTATTTTCGCAGGTGGTTTAAATATAGTTTGAATGTTGTGTTTGTTGAGAATTCTTCCTATTTGTTCCGTGATACCTTGAATGTAGGGTAGGATGGTGGTTGTTTTTCTCTCTCTTTCTTTAGTAGGTTGTGTTGACTTGTTTTCTTGAGTGTATTTTCTTATTGCTTTATTAATTTGTTTGTTTGTGTAATCGTTTTGTATTAGGATTTGTTGAACATTTTGTAATTCCTTTTGTAGGTTATCTTTATCTGTTATGTATACAAGGGAATTGATGACCGATTGCTTTTAAGATGGGTGGTGGTGGGAGGAGGCATGCAGGTATCTGTTTGTATGCGTGGGTTTTCTGTAAACTTCATGTCCTAATGTGTTATCAGATCTTTTATAAAATAGTACGTCCAAGAAAGGTAAAAAGGTACTAGTTTATAAAAGATCTGATAACACATTAGGACATGAAGTTTACTGAAAACTCACGCATACAAACAGATACCTGCATGCCTCCTCCCACCACCACCCATCTCAAAAGCAATCGGTCATCAATTCCCTTGTATACAGAGCTGTCTCCATAACAGATAAAGATAACTTACAAAAGGAATTACAAAATGTTCAACAAATCCTAATACAAAACGATTACACAAACAAACAAATTAATAAAGCAATAAGAAAATACACTCAAGAAAACAAGTCAACACAACCTACTAAAGAAAGAGAGAGAAAAACAACCACCATCCTACCCTACATTCAAGGTATCACGGAGCAAATAGGAAGAATTCTCAACAAACACAACATCCAAACTGTATTTAAACCACCTGCAAAAATAGGACAACTTCTCAACAACCCTAAAGATAAAAAGGAACCTTTCAGTGATCCGGGAGTATATCAAATCCCTTGTTCTTGTGGTAAAGTCTATATTGGAGAAACCGGGAGGGCGGTAAGTCAACGTGTAAAGGAACATGAGAGTAAAGTTAGGCTAAAACATTTCACACAATCAGCAGTAGCTGAGCATCATATCGAAACAGGACATAGTATTTTATTTGACAAAACAACCGTCATCGCCAAAACGTACAATAAATTTCCAAGAAAACATAGAGAAGCAATGGAAATCTTGAAACACCCTAATAACATCAATAGGGACAATGGATATAATACCAATCCGATTTGGCTTTCCGTCCTCCCGGGTTTTTAAAAAAGACTTGATTGGCCAATCAAGTCCAACCAGTCCCCACCATGGGGCGCTCTGGCCAATCACAGGCATCATAGAGAATACATATATAAGAACAACATAACCTGAAACTTCAGTTTCAGGTCAGCCCTGAAGAAGTGAACTGCAATGTTCACGAAACGTCGGCAACATTCATAGTTTCGCGCACGATTGAAACCCGAAAAATCTTTAAATTTTTAATTTAAATTTATTATAATGAATCATCGTGAAAGTATCAAATCTATTATGTCAATGTAATGTAGATTAGATATATATCTAGTACAAGTTGACAGATGTATTTAACGATTATACTTGTTCCTTTCTGTAAACCAAAAATGTAATTGTTATGTCAAGTTGGAGCCTCGTGAAAATTTATTTCTTAGAGGTTTCAACAAAATAAATAGAAAGAACAGCTTTTATTATATATATATATATGTATTATTCTATTTAAAAAAAAATGTGACCAATTATATTCTCTCTCATTGAAAGCGTCAAATGTTTTGACATTGCTTTTAATTTTTCTTAATGTTTGACTCCACATACTAAGTACAGGTAATAACAAAAATGTATATTTATAAAGTTCATGACTTTCGCAAACAATGAAAGAATACCCAAAAAACTGATTGTAACAAATTTTTTTAGAAAAGGAATTTATCCTGAAGAAGGCCCGCATTGTGTGCCGAAACGTCGAAAAGGTTATTAAAGAACGATGTTTAAGAACTAGAATCGTTTTTTTTTTTTTTCTTTACTTATGGGACCGATAGTCCGAAGAAAACAATATTTTCCGAAATTTCATTTAATATTATTGCCAGCTGAGCAACGTCTTGCAAATTTGATAACTATAAAATCTCGACATTTCTAACATTTGCTACTCAAAAACGCAACCATTGCCATTTTGGCTGGAATCTTAGGAGTCGAATTGCAAAAAATTTAACAATAATTTGAGAAACGATAATTTGCGTTATTTATTTCGTTTTGCAAATCATATAATAGCCTCTTTTCAATGAAGAAAAGCAGAAAGAACATTTTGCAAAACCTTCGGTATTTTCGCTGGGGAGTGATTAACAAAATAATAGTTTGTTTATAATTATTAATGTTGCCAAGTTGTAAACAGTTTGCAAATGTTATATAACGTTGGTGATAAGTTGTTCATCGCTCAGTACGATTTGCAAAATATTCGTAATTTTTGGCTAGTTTACTAAAGTAACTAATTTGTTTAATTGCAATTTTAATATTATTGCCGGCCGAGCAACGTTTTGCAAATTTGATAATTTTCCAATCTCGACATTTCTAACATTTGCTACCCAAAAACACAACCTTCCTAATTTTCCCTGGAATTTTAGGAGTCGAATTGCAAAAAATTTAACAATAATTTAAAAAACGATAATTTGCGTTATTTATTTAGTTTTGCAACTCATATAATAGTCTCTTCTCACTGAAAAAAAAGCAGAAACAATATTTTCCAAAACCTTCGGTATTTTCGCTGGGGAGTGCTTAAAAAATAATACTATATTTATAAGTAATAATGTTGCCGTATCACGAACGTTTTGCAAATTTAATACAAGATAGAGACTGAATTTATAATTACTCACTCAAGTTTGCAAAATGTTTTGAAATTTTGTGGAGCAAAGAGGAGCAAATGTTGCAAATTCATTTTTTTAAACGATTTCCCGACCCGATCACGTTTTGCAAAATGTTATTTTATGTTCAACATATAAAAAAACAACTATAGATTTTTTTTTAAGACATTCAGATTTTTTGTTAATTGATTAGCTGTTTCCACGGGTCCTGACAACCCGTTACACTAGGTGCGCATACTTTACAGAATTTAAGGAGGTATACTAGCACTACAATCTGGCGGTATTTCAATAAAATAGGACACAACAAAATCTTAGGCGGGACACTTGGCAAATTTTCCCCCATACAGATACAAAAATTTCTTTATGTTTTTTTTAATGTTTACAGTTTTGTTTTCATACAAATATTTTTATAAACTACATAATTTGCCATGCCTGATTCGGTCTGTGGCATAATTGTGAAAAGTGAGCATTGTAAATTTCCAAAAAAATGTATATATAAGATAACATATAATTCAAATATATCAAACATTATATCAAAAATATGTGTGGAAAAAATTGACAATTTTCTGAAATAAATAATTGAAATTAGTTATACTTTTTAAGCTTTCATAAATTCGGATTTGTAGAAAATTAGAGCCATCAACATGATAATCGTATAGCCGATTCGTCTGGATCTGTAAAATGAGTTTGGAGCGTACTTTCATTGATCCCATCGTCCCGGGGGAAACTTGTCTCCTAAGAGGAATCCATGCAATTTTTCACCGTTGTTCAAACGAAGAAAAAGCACCAGAAACCAATACCAGTGATTGGAGTTGCTTTGTTTATATTGAGACTGCTAGTAGTGGGGAGGATATAAAAGTCTAGGTACTAGGTGGAACTGCTGAGTTGTAAAATATTCGTCGGGAGAATAGCCATGCGATTTCTTTATCCGGAAGTCACATTTTTTGTAATAATATGCACATATTATTCGGGGATATATGCTATATATAATACTCAAGAGTTTGGTGAGCGCAAATGTTAAAAAGAAGTGAAAAGTGAATTCTGACTTTTATTATTTCCTTCAAAATCGTATAATATATTACAAATATAACAAATATATATATATATATATATATATATATATATATATATATATATCAACACTATTATAATGTACAATCTTTGTAAAGGGGCGCATGAATATTCCTGAAATTTTACTTTTCCTAATTTTTATTTTACCGAAATTCATTTGGCCGAAAGCAATGAACCGTATTTGAGCGTCTGGATACCATAACGTCCTTAGCGGTCGGTCTCGCTCTCCCAGTACCCCGTCAGTTACCGAAACGCGGAAAAATTTCCGAAAATGACCAACATGGGAAATCCACTGCGCAAAAAATATGGCAATGTGCTGCTCGGCAAGACGCACAACTTTTATTCCGGAAATTTTTTTATCAACTCGATAATTTTTTTACTAAAAATTAAAAACCGGAAATGTTTATTCTACTGAAATCAATGACTTTTTAAACTAAACTCGCGAAAACTCGGCTTATGCTGGACGAAATTATCTCGTTTTTTCCCCTCAAATAGTCGATTCCCAATTATGTATAACAAATAGATTTTCTTTTGATATTTGCAACAACAAAATTATTGCAAACCATTACCGTCAGCCAAATCGTTTTCTTTGCGATTTTTTATTGCTGCGCACGCACTCGACTCGAGTCAACCGGCGCCTTTGTACCGACCACAGTGGCCTAGAAGAGGAATTTACTGTTCATAATCGCCCACAGGTCGTATTTCTTAACCGATTTGAAAGTTATTTTTTTAGAAATGCTCAGCATTAAATTTCTAAGAGAATTTTGGTTTGCAATTTTTCACTCTTTGTCACAGAGCAACAATATATAAACAAATAAAGTGATGAAATTGGCCATTTCAGTTTTGTGAATTTTTATCTCAAGAAACACAGAAAGAGACTCACTATCATCCGGAATTATTGAATCTTAACATTTCTCTTCAAAAATAGCTATAGAATACGAATGAAATCTTACTTTGCAAATTTCACCCCCATAAGTCGGTTTTATAGGGTCCTAAAAAACCCCATAAATGAAAAAATGGCTTTAGCGAGTTTTTAGCGCTAATGATGAGTTTTTTAGGTTTTTGAAATGCAAATTGTTTCTAATACATGAAATACCACTTCATATTCATGATTAGATGCTTACGTAAATTTTTAAACAATTTATCATTGTTTTTAGCAATTTTATCTTAGAATAGAGATAAAAGTCGCGGTTTTTTAAACAAATTTACACTTTTCGTCCAAGTTTTAATTAAACTGAGGTAATACTTCATTATTGTTGACAAACATAATTGTTTAAACAATTTATTATCACGGGTTATAATATTCAGTTAGAATAATGCTAGAAAGTTGCCTTTTTTTCTGAAATTTTTCACTTTTTGTCCATTTCCAATTAGAGTGTGGTGGATAATCAATTAAAGTTGAAAAATTAATTGTTTATACGATTTATTATTATCGTTAATAATATTCAACTTGAAGGTGGACAAAAAGTTAAAAATTACATAAAAAACGGCAACTACCAAGCATCAATATAGGAGAAGAATATAAGCAACAATAATTTGTTTAGGCAATTACGTTTGTTAGGTTTTTCAAATTACTTTCTCACTCTAAGTACAATGTGGACAAAAAACTGAAAATTTCAGAAAAAACTGCAACTTTGTAGCATTATTCAAGTTGAATATTATTAACGATAGTGATAAATTGTATAAACATTAAATTTTTCGACTTTAATTAATTATTATCCACCTCACTCTAATTGGAAATTGGACAAAAAGTGAAACTTTTCAGAAGAAACCGCAACTTTCTAGCATTATTCAAACTGAATAATATAAACAATAATGATAAATTGTTAAGCAATTAGTTATGTTAACATTCATGAAGATTCATGAATATCATCTCAGTTTAATGAAAAATTGGACGAAAAGTGAAATTTTTTTGAAAAAACCGCGACTTTCTATCTCTATTCTAAGAGAAAATTGCTAAAAACAATAATAAATTGTTTAAACAATCCATATAAGCATATAATTATATGTATGAAGTAGTATTCCATGTATTAGCAACAATTTGCATTTCAAAACCCTAAAAAAATCATATTTGGCGCTAAAAATTCACAAAAGCCATTTTTTCACTCATGGGGTTTTTTATGACCCTATAAACCAGACTTATGGGGGTGATATTTGGAAAGTAGGGTAAAAGCTACCACAGGGTTCGCATCTAGCCCCTTGACCGTGCCGTCGGGCGACCTATTGTTTCGGCCGAGTCGAGCATTGGCCGTACAGTCTTGTTCAAAAAGACGCACGGTTTGCAGTGCGAACCCTCTGTACTACCCATCATCGAGATACATTAGAGACACTAGGAAAAGGAAAAGAAAGCAAATACAGAGCAGCACTACATATCACGGGGCCTCGTCTGGATGTATGCTACTTATTTAAAATCATTAATTAATAAATTAATTGGTTTTCGACTATTCATATTTGCGTGTTGAAAATGCAAATGTTTAGTAAAAAATTCGTCTCTTTTATTTCAAAATCAATCAATTTAATTCGAAATTCGTGAATTTTGTTTTAAAATAAATCTCCTTAAAGGAAAATTCATCTTTTTTGCTTAAAAATGAACTTTCCTGTTGAAAATGTATTAATAATAATTTAATCATTGAAAATTAGGCTTGATCAATTATTTTAATGACTGAATGAATATTTTAATGATTTAAAGAATATTTTACTGATTCAATTGATACTTTATTGACTTAATCGTTGTAGATATCTTGTAGAAAATGAATCTTTTTCCTTAAAAATTCAACTATTTGGATCTTTTTTCCGAAGATGAAAATGCATTTTTAATTGTCAATAATTTTTTTTCTTTCAAAAATTAATCTTGAAAAAAAATTATTTAAACAAAAACTAACAAGGTTCTTAAGAATCTAACCAAGATATTCATATGTACTCAGGGCGCTTCTTGACATTTTCAACTAAGTTTGTCTAGGGGACTCATTAGAGCATACAGAAGTATTAGTGGCGACTGGTTAATAGGGACGAATAGACGCATTTAGATAAAAAAATAAAAAAACTGTAAAATAATTTTAAATATGTATCATACATCCAGACGGGGCCCATGATATGTAGTGCTGCCCTGTATTTGCTTTCTTTTCCTTTTCCTAGTGTCTCTAATGTATCTTAAGGATGGGTAGTACAGAGGGTTCGCACTGCAAACCGTGCGTCTTTTTGAACAAGACTGTACGGCCAGCGCTCTACTCGGCCAAAACGCCCAAAACAATAGATCGCCGGACGGCACGGTCAAGGGGCTGGATGCGAACCCTGTGGTAGCTTTTACCCGGAAAGTAATATTCCATTCGTATTTTATAGCTCCTGGTGAAGAGAAATGTTGAGTTCCAACAATTCCAGCTGAAAGTGAGTCTCTTTCTGTATTTAGTCTTGAGATAAACATTCACAAAGCTGAAATGGCCCATTTTGTCACTTTATTTGTTTATATATATTGTTGTTCTGTGACAAAAATTAAAAAATCGCAAATTAAAATTCTTTCAGAAATTGAATGTTGAGCATTTTTAAAAAGAGAACTTTAATTTCGGTTAAGAAATACGACCCGTGGGCGATTCTGAACAGTAAATTACTATTCTAGAGTATTCGGTACAAGATTGCCGATTAACTCGAGTCGAATGCGCACACAGCAATAAAAAATCGTTCCTATCTTTTAAGCAGAGAAAACGGTTTGCCTCAAATTTTGTGAAAGTTTTCCTTAAACATCAAGGAACAACTTTGCCGCTGGAAGTTTTCCGTCCGCAAAACTTCCCTGGAGACTTTATCCCTCCTAGAAATAATCGATTGGACACGATTCATAACAATTAAGTGTGGTCAAGTGTTGAATCGGTTTAAATTGTAGCTAATTGTGTCAATTGTTCCCAATCGGGTTGAGTGAATGTACTTGCCTGCAGTGCGCCCTCTGCAGTTTTCGTTTGTAACACACACGACGCGCACGTGTTTATAGGTTGGAAATTGAATTTTTAATAATTCAACAAAAATTTCGAGTATAAAAAATTGAATGTTTGTTCAGGCGGTATGCCGAATGAGGAGTCGAGAGCGTTGAGAGGCAGTATGTAAACATCATGCCGACTATCGATGTGACAGTGATATAGTGTCTTTAACAAGTTAGGCAAAAGTAGTTTGATTTAGCGGGTATATTAAGACTTTTATTTATTTCTTTTTAAATTCATATTGTTGACATTTTTTGGTTTGAAAGCGTAAAAAACCGCTTGTAAATAATTATTACAATATCAAAATGCTGTACTGACAACTTAACCTCTAATTCAGAATAATGGATACCCAATTGAAAACGATTGGAATCATTAGAACGTAGGATGGCGCCAATATTTTGAAACTCAGACTAAATAAATTGTAGCTAACTCATTAAATTCTTTCAATTTTCAGTAGAAAAACTTATCCAATCTTTTGAAATGTCTTCCAGTATAACAATTTTGAATCTATAAATAAGTTTGATTTGAAATTCTCGAAAATTTCTAGTTTTGAATATTTAAAATTCTTAATTTTGAATATTTCAAATAATTTGGTTTGCAATGCCTAATCTTAAAATCTTTGAATTTTAAAGGTTTAAAAATTTTTAATTGTACAACTGGTTTTCCTTCGTCAAGCACAGACATTTTCAGGGTGGCGACTCGGCGGCCGATTTCAAATTCCTGGTTTTCCCCGGTCAAGTTTTTCAATTTATTTTTTTATATTTTTTTTATATTTTTTTATTTTTTCAATTTATTTTAATTCGTGACGTTTATTCTAAACATACTTCAACACAACAGAGCAAAACATTGCAAAATAAATCATTTTTCAAAAAATACTCAAAGTTTCCAGTAAAGATATCAATTTTCAACGAAAAAAATTAAATAGTTATACTTTCAATCAAAAAAATTAATTTCCAACCAAAAAAAAACGGATTTTCAACAAAAAAGTTGAATTTTCAACCAAATTGATGAATTTTCAAATAAAATTGTGAATCTTCAACTGAATAGTTATATTTAAAAAATAAATAAATTTTCACCTGAAATTATGAATACTCAACTGGAACACTTGAATTTGCAACCAAAAAGATGAATTTTTCTTCATCCCCTAGCCGAAAGTACGTCTTCCCGGCCGCATTTCTGTCCGGGAACAGTGGCTTTCACGTCCTGGTAGAGTTAACGCGATCTCTGATTGCCTGCGAGATTTTTGTGGCTCGCTGACGTAGCAACCTGACGTAGCAACGCTCAGAATTCTATTATTCTGTACTTAGCCTCCGAAAAATATTTATTTTGACAGGTGAATGGCAAAAAGAGAGAATCGGTGTGTTCAACCTCGAAAACGATGAAGAAGTTTAGGATAACGAAAACATATGAAATAAAAGATGTGTTTTTGATACCCGCCCCTACCAGCAAAACCTCGGCTCCGCCTCGGCTTTGCAAAAGTCGGGCGGGCGACCGATTCCCATGCATCCGCTCAGCTGACCGAGAGCAGCAGCGGCGCTGCGCGAGATGGCCGGGAGCGCGTGCTGAAGCATGCCACGAATGAAAAAGTATCCGAGCTAGCAGCTGACAACGCATTTTATTAATTAACTTTAATTATTAAACGTACTTTCGGCTGGGGATGAAGAAAAATAGTATACGACACACGG
>CAKNXH010063396.1:0-32807 GCA_932178445.1 Andricus quercusramuli
CTTATGTGTATATTTATACTCTGATGCAATGAAATATTCCTTAGATACAGTTAATAACCAAATTATTCACTGTAGCTTTGATCAGTTTGTTCTCTACTTTGCGACAATGAGGATGTTCTGTACTTTTGTTTACACCTTGGCGGTCATCGTCAATTCTATTGGTAAATATAATAATATAATACATATGTAATTCTTATTATATTTCATATAATACATGCATGAATACCGCTATTTAACAGGCTTAAGAAGCGAACCTGAAGTCCCCCCTTCCAGCTTATAGTCATATAATAACCATTTGTATATTTACACTGTAAAAACTAGAGATTTCTTCTTTTACGGTATTATTCTTCCCCGTCCTATTTGTTATTTTTGTTTGCTGTTTTTTGCTGTTATTTTCAGTGGAAAAAGAAACGACTATAAGTTCCCACCAATCGTCTCAATTATGTACCACTTGAGACTAATTTTTCTCACTCTTATTGTTTTTACAGTCTATGATGTCAAAATTTATGAAATCATAGATATACGTGGCGATTACATACCTACGAACTTTAAAAGCGGCACTTAAGAGTCGGTTTCTACGACTCGCACTGGAAAGATATACTCATCAATAATGTCCCGCTTTTCCCTTTTGATGCATAATATACTCTTAAGCTTACCACAAATAAATTACTTTCTGATATAATAATGCATTTTCATGCAGATAGTAGAACCTAAACAAATTAATTTTGTAATTAATCAGCAAACAGTTGGACTACATATTTTTTTATGGCAGTCTCAGACGAGGTGTGGGTGTGGGGGGGCGGGGTGGCAGACAAGGTAATCACATGCAAATAACCGCGGGTAACAGCTTGTATATTGTATATTATATACCATTATTATTATTATATATGTATATAAATACATGTATTTTTAATATATTTATACATAGAAAATGAAAGTCAATAAAGAGAATAAAAACTAAAAAAAAGTCTAAACGTTATTTGCAAATGAGGTTTTGTTTTCAAATACAGTTCCTTGACATAATAATTTATAACCCAAAATGTGACTAAAAGTAACTAAAAGTGACTAACGTGTATTAAGAATGTGAATATATTTTTTTTTCAAAAGAGTTCAATGAAGTTTATAAGAATTCCAGGATAATTTTAGCGAATTCAGAATAAATCCCAAAAGTAAAACAATGAGTTAAGTCAAATTCAAACACGGTGAGCTTTAATCATTTTGAACCTAACAGTTATGATTATCAACTCCTCTTTATAGAATTTTGAAACAAGTGCAATTCAATTCTTAATTTGGCATATATGAAACGATTGCTTGTTAAGTGTTATTTGACAGTAAAAACTGAGTAAAAAATTTACCAAGGAATCGGATATATTAAAAACTGTTCATTTTATGGAGGTTTTCGCACAGCAGAAAATCGTTTATTGTCATTAAGGTTATTAACCCTTAAATGACACCTGGGGTGTATTACACCCCAAGAAAAGTTTGCATTCCAATTAAGTATACTAAATTACAAAAATTGGGTATGTGTTGCCATCTGGCATTAATTGGGATCTCTACCTAACAGAAAAGTATGTTGGCATGGATCGCCAAGCGTTAGGCTTCGAACAGCAGCAGCCCAAAGTTGACTTCTCAAAAGCGTGGGGTGTCGTACACCCCTTGTGCCAGTAGTGTCTATGGCATAGCTGGAATTCTAGGTATTGATAGTGAAGAACCGTCCACTGACTCTAAAGCAATCCACTCGGATAACTATGCAAGGTGTTTAGTTTGCCCTCGCAATAAAGACAAAGAAACAAAGATGGCATGCTTTGCTTGCAAACGGCCAATGTGCAACTATGACCGCTCAGGCCTCTGCACCACGTGTGCCTGCATTGATTAATCATTTTTCAAATTTATAAGAGTGTAAATTGCATTGCAAAAGAAAGTATTCATCACTTTCATGTATTTTTACTTTGGAAATATTTTTTTAATCCATTTCTATAAATAAACGTTGGTTTATGTAGAAAAAAATGTAGTGCACATTTTTAGCTAAAAATATTGCAAATTAAGCGCGTTATGAATTTTTATTTAAAAAAAAACTCATTTCTCCTTGTTTTTTATTCAAAAATTTTCTTAACTATCCTAAATTAAAAAGATGGTTATAAAACCAGTTGGACTTTTAAACAAAAATATTAAACTATATTATATACAATTTTTGTTGAAAAATATGTAGTACAGGCTTCACAATGCACGTTTAAACACGCGCGTTGTCAAACACCCCTTGTGCCAGTAATGTAATTATTTTGAGGTGTGCCATTTAAGGGTTAAAGGGTTTATGCGCTCATCTTCTACAAAAAAATATATGTTTATTTAACAGGAAAAATTCACAGTGGGAAGTTCTTATAATTGAAAATTATTTCTCATAATTTTTATCGAAGCATCAGAAAGATGCTGTCTGCAAAGAAAAGTTGAATTCAGCTGAAGATATTAGACATAAGTGTGACAAACAAAAAAAATGAATATTCTATTTCTTCTTGTAGAATGCAGTTCTCGGCCCGACAAGAAACCACATAGTAAACGTAAGCCTGGCCCTTCTTCTTCTTCTGCTGCTCGACAACAACATTTGCCTGGCCAAATTTCGCTAGAGGAGGCTCTTTTTCGTGGCAGGTCCAGGTCTCCTGCTAGCAGGAGTCCTATTGAGGAACGTCAACCTGGTTCTTTTTCTGCCAGAAAACATTCACCTGACCGGACATCTCCTCAGGAGCCTCCACTTCATGCCAGATCCATTTCTCCTCTGGGCAGCCTTCCTTCAGCTCGAGTATTTGGATGTACAACAGAAGAACTTGGATACTTTCGGTTTATACCTCGCACAAATCCAAACCAGCAATTTGAATTTCGAAAATACGTTATTCCTGCCGGTATGCCAATTAGATTTCGAGTAGAGCTAAATAAATATGTACCCGTGCCAACGCAAGAATATATTGTGTTATCAACATCCAATGATGAAATTTTTGCAGTATTGGATGATAGCGGGATTCTTCGTGGAATTTATAGGACAGATAGAAATCGTTCGCGAATAAAAATAAATATGATAACCGGCGCAGTTGATAATTTGACTCCAGACGAAAGAAGGGATTGTCAAGTAGGTAAAAGTCCAGCAATCTTCTCAAGAAGTTTTATTAAAGCTTCTGCAAATTACGATTCACTACAGTGTGAACGGAATCCCAATGTCGAACGTAATCCTAGTTCTTCTTCTTCTGCCAGTCATTCTGAGTCTTCTGCGGGCAGGCCTTATCCTCAAGAAATACTTGGATATGCACTTTCAAAACTTGGATATATTCGGCTTATTCCCCAGAAAAATCCGAACCGGCAATTCGAATTTCGAAGATATGTTATTCCTGCCGGTTTACCAATTAGATTGCGAGCAGAAACGGATTTATTTATGCCCGTGCCAACCCGAGAATATATTGTTTTATCAACATCCGAAGGTGTCGTTTTTGCAATATTAGAGTATACTGGAATTCTACTTGGAATATATAAGACAGATCGACATTATTCGAGAATAAAAATAAACATAATAAGCGGTGCAGTTGACTATATGACCGTAACTGAAATGAAGGAATGTCCTGTAGGCAGACGTTACCCAATTTTTCCACGTTGGTTTGAAGAAGTTGCTTCCAATGAAGATAGTCTACAGTACGTGTATCCTTAACTCAATAGAAAACAAGCTGTGAATTCGATTTCGAGTGTTTTTCCACATTGTTTCTATTTGGTGTATATGGTATATGGTATGTACTGTATATGGTGCTCATTTCGCGAGCACTTTTCTTTCCGTTAACAAATGTATTTGCTTCCCCATAGAGGAAGCATTAGTTATTTCTTTCCATAACAGAAAAACCAAAATCTTCATCTTGGTCAATTTAGAAATAGAAATTTACAAAAAATACAAAATTACAAAATAACAAAAAAAAAGTTTTTGAAATACAAAGACAAATCAGACAAATAAAATTTTGTATTCAAATTTGTAACCGATTTTTAGAATATCATTGTATGCTAAAATAAATTCAATGAATATTTTTAGGAACCTTTCGGTCAGTTTCAAGATATTAGTGCTGAAAAAAGCCCTTCGAATTTCATCAATTTATCTGCAACCGTTTTCAAGTCATCGTGTTCACAAAAAAGGGTGACACACACGCATACACACACTCACATCCGGACAATTGCTTAGAACATAGTATTACACATTCTTAAATTGAGGAAGGTTTAATTAAATGAATTAAAAATGTTTGGAAAATGTTACCTTCACTAAGCGTCCTCTATGAGAAAGCAAAAGATAAACTAAGATATAATATTCTTCGTAATCCGTAGTCGGATTAAAAATGAATAAAAAGATTTGAATGCAAATGTATTATGGTTATGAATGCTTCTTTCGTTTCATCTTCCGCTAGCCCCTACAAGGCCACTCAAATTTAGTTTCTTCGAATATTCAAAATTAACAGTGTAAAAACTAGGATTCAATTTAGAACCTAATTTGATATTAAAACAGTTGACACAACAACAAAATTGCACTTCAGTTTGATCCGCCAATCTAATAAAATAAGGTCGATTTGTGGATGGAAATAGGCTCGAAATGAGAATCATCTGTCAACAATTGATGTAAGTTTTATTAAGGACTAACTCTCAAATCAGCTGGCTTGCATAATTTTTAAGCAATATTTCCATCCATTCAAAATCTCACAGAATTATTGGCTTCGTCTGACTCCACCCGAGATTGACTCGCACAATTTGATGAAGCACACCATTTTTGCCACCATTGCTGGATTGTTTGATCCTTGCGGTTGGATCGCGCCCGCCACTCTAATACGAAACTCAAAGCTAAAGGTTGTAATTGAAGTAAATAGACTTGCAACTCTCTCAAAGGTTTTCGTGTGGTTCCTTTGAGTTTAGGACGGCATAAGCCGGGTTTGCCAAGCGGCAAGGGGCCCACGCATCAAAAGGTGCGTCTCATGACTTCAAGTCAGAATGAATGAGTGGGAGTTGTTAAGCGCGAAGCGACGTCATCAGCGACTTCAGTCGTATCAAAGCATGGAAATTCGACACTACGGCGGTCGGCTAGCAGACAGACGTTCAAGGAACGAGTCGGGCGGTATGTTTGGTTTCGGCTCGTCTCCAGTAGAGGGCACCACTTGTGGGCCGTCAAGTTCCCTCTCTTCGACTGCCGCGCGTCAACTCAGTTCAGTTACTTTTCGCCCGGAACGGACGTGCGGTCGGACGGTGCTTTGTAGTAGTGTATTGCATTGTATAGTAGTTCAACAAAATAAAGCCAGTCAGTTCAACAACACAACGACTATTGACTCTACGATCTCCCGTCATCCCCTCCTTCTACACAGAACAAACAATTCGTATTTTGAGACTAAAAAGATTCCCTTGTTTTAGAATTCATGAAAATCTACCAAATTAATATCATTTTCAAAATTTTAGGTTAGCATTCTGTGTTCAATGACTTGATAAGCCCCCTCGTACTGGATTTTCATGGAAATATACCAGTTTAATCATATTTCCTAGATTTAAGTCCAAATTTGGTTTCAAAATTGGAGTCAAATTTTTGAATTTTTTAATTCTGTCCACACATTCATGCTCCATACCCCTAAGTACTACTTAAGATTAGTGCGCAGACGTACATCGTATGTAACTCTACTGCGCAGCTACAGGTGCTGCGCAGTTCTGATACGCAGACATATTTGCTACGTAATTCAATTGAGTATTCACAAGTTCAATGGAACTCTACTGCACATATATAAGTACCCTCTAACTTTACTGCATATCCATAATAAGTGACGTGTAACGATACTGTGCATCTGTAAATTCCATGGAACTCTACTGCGCCTATGTCAGTGTCGTGTAATTCTGCTGCGCACACACATGTACCCCTAGCATTACTGCGCATCCGTAAGTAGTATGGAACTCTACTGCGCCTCTATAAGTACCTCCTACCTTCACTGTGCAGCAATAGATGCCGTGTAACTATACTGCGCATCCGTATGTCTCACGCCGAACAACCAATATTCTAATTTTAAGAATTTCCCAAAAGTTCAAGAATATTTGCAACGTAAATAGGCTTAAGAAGATATTTTTTTGTCTGATTGTAAGAATTCCCCACTAAGTTTAAGAATAGTTGCCTCCGAAATCTGTCGCAGTAATTGTATAATAAGTGACGAGCTCGAAGAAATGCAACCAATTCTGAGCATAAATCGCATGTGCACATCTCCAACTCCATCTCTTTATCTTCTGTTGAGAGAAGAATATGGATTAGTGACCGCGATTCATCCTTAGAATTGGATGCATTTCTTCGAGCTTGTCACTGATTACGAATTCGAAAAACTGATCGAAAAGCAAGTCGCACAAAACCTTAAAAGAAATGATTGAACAGAGCAAGGCGCATTTTCCTTTGTGCATTCCTTCTTCCGCCACTCATATTCTCATTTTAAGGATATTTTCTCCCTTCGGTTAGAAGATACTCTCAAATTAAGAATTTCGCTTACTTCATTAAGAATATCACTAAGAATTTGCCTGTAAGAATATGACACTCTCAGTATTAGAATATTGTTTTTTCGGTGTGAGAATCCGGATCTTGACTAGTAAGAACTAAAAGGGTTCGGGTCCGGACCTTTACCCTTAAGAGTGAATTTAAAGGCACGGATGTGGACTTGAACCCTTAAGAACTAGAAGGGTCCGAGTTCGGACCCGCACCCATAAGAGTTATAAATGTCCAGTTCGCACCCGGACTGGACTAACCTAAAGGATTCCGATCCCTGGTCTTTTCATCTATTTTTTGTTTTTTCTAAGATTGAAGTTTGGAACAATTGAAACAATGCACCCTCTAAATCAATTTAGTTCGCTATCTCGGATAATTTATCCATCCGAAGTTAGCAAACTAAACAAGACAGAAAATGGTACTAAAATAGACTATTTGCGAGACTATATTAGAACGCCCAAAAAAGAATCCCAGATAAAAATGAATGCCTAGTTTTTACTGTGAAACCAGCCCAAAAGTTTAATTTGAGAATTATAAAAATGTCTAGGAAATCAGGAAAATTACAAACAATTTTATTTTCTACCCATTATATACATTGTAAGTTGACAAAAAACGAAACGCGTTCATACTGTGCCGCTCGAAATCTATTCATTAACACTTTTGATATTTTTTAATTACATTCCGTGAGTAAATCTTAAATAATCCTGGAAAGTTGTTCCATCTACACTGAAAAAAATGGTTGGGACAACTAATAAAGTAGTAGGGCCAGCTACTTTAGTTTGTAAAATATGCCGCTGCTATTTAACTCGTTGGGGCTACTACTTTTATTCGCAAAATTGGTAGTAGTTGTCCTTACTACTTTACTTGTTGTCGCGACAACTTTAGATGGTACATACTATTTTCAGGTAGTAAGCCTTACCACTTTAATTAGTAAGTCCCACTATTAAATTAGTTAGTCTTACAAATAAGTTAGTTGATCTCACTACTTGAAGTAGTAATCCTCATTATTACAGTTAGTAAGTTTTACTATTTAAAATAGTAGTCCTTACTGTTAAAATTAAAGGGTTTCACTATTGAAATTAATAGTTCTAGCGATTAAAATTACTGGGTCGTGGACTATTGCGAAGTTAGAACTTCTCAGTAGTGAAATTATAGTAAATTTTACTATAATTTCTCTATAGTGGACACAAGAGCGTCCTCAGGACTTCCTATAGAGACCAGGTCCTGATAAAACGTCATGTCGAAATACTCACCCACATGCCCGTCGGGATGTTAATGAAAAATCACTATAATTCCGACACACAAGAACTCTATAAGAGAACAAAAAACACAAAAACTCATACAAGGCCAGTTTCGGGGGTTGCCTCGCAGTAGCCGTGCACTGAATTTGTCGTTGGATGAATGGTGCGGAGTGGCCACGTATTGTTGACATTGCCTGTGCGCTGAGAAACTGCGTGAGCCAGCAGTTTTAGGAAGAACAAGATCAGTCGGCCTTATATTGGAGTTCTTTGTCACTACTGCACAATTCACAAAAAGGTTAAGATAAAAATGGCGACGATCGAGAACATGACGCGATATTTCGGTGCGAATGTTGGCAGCAATGCTCAGGTTTCAGTTCTGCCAATGTCGATAAGGAGAAAAACTTGTAACTGCTAACGGCGACTTGTTGCCACACTAAACTGGTTAGTTACTTTTACCGTCGAAGTGGTTGTCGCATCTAATACCATCTCTACTAATAAAGAGCTTCTTGTCACAACTAACAATTTTTTTCATTGTACGAACGTGTTTTTAAATAATCGGAACAGAGTTTTTTTTTAATGAAAAAATAAAAAATTATAGGAATTGAAATTACATTGTAAAGATTTCTTTATATTTGAAACATTTTTTCATAATTAAAACGTAGTTCATGTAAAATTAGAATAGTTTAAGAAAAATGTATATATGGTCCATGGTAAAAAAATCGATAAACGATATCACGTGAATTCATCATATTAATTTGTACAATAATAAAGCCTCGGAAGAGATAAAATTGGCTGTTTTCCAGACCCTTCGTTTAAACTGTGAGCGTATGTCGAAATGAATTTTCAGATAACACTATTTGTTCTATAACATACAGGTATACAATGACATATACCAGTAAATCTCTATAGACCTTCATTAATAAATGAAGTAGTATTTAGTAATAGTAATTAGTAATCTCCATACAAATGAAAATTTAATCAGAAATTCAATCAGATAATTTCTTCGAAAGTTGTCGTCTCGACAGACAATGACGACAGACAGAAACCGAAGCAAAAACATTTACTCCTCAATCGGTGGGTCGAAAAACGTCAAATCTGGATGAATTTGGCGACACTCAATTTTTACATGAAAGCAATATCTTCCATTTGAGAAAAGAATGTCTTTATTAAAATGATCCTAATAAAAGATGTCCTATGATATCATTATTTGGGAGAGAAAATTTCGAAACTGATAACGTTGTCATTTCACATGTATGTGAGATAATGGCTACTTATGTACGAGTATATATTTGTACTCTGATGATGCAATGGAAAATTCCTTAGATACAGTTAATAACCAAATTAATCACTGAAGCATTAATCAGTTTGTTCTCTACTTTGCGAAAATGAGTATGGTCTGTACTTTAGTTTTCACTTTGGCGGTCATCGTTAATTCTATTGGTAAATATAATAATATAATATATCTGTAATTCTTATTATATTTCATATAATACATGCATGAATACAGCTATTTATCAGGCTTACGGAGCGAACCTAATGTCCCCCTTTCCAGCTTATAGGCATAAAATAGCCATTTGTATATTTGAACTGTAAAAACTAGAGATTTCTTCTTTTAAGGAAATATTTGTTTCGCCTCCTATTGTTGAAAAGGATAACTTCGTGCTGTTATTTTCAGTGTCTCTAACATAATAATGCATTTTCAAGCAGACAGTAGAACCTGAACAAATTAATTTTGTAATTTATCACCAAATAGTTAGACTTATGAAGAAAGAGTTGAATTTTTAATCAAGACAGCGGAAGTTTGAACAAAATAGCTTATGTTTTCTTGGAACAGTTGAATCTTCAAGCAAATAGTGGAATTTTGAACCTACGAAAACATTTTCTACCAAATAGTCGAATTCTTGAAAATTTCAAAAAATATAAAACAAGAAAGAAGAAATGATCAATTTCCTTAAAAATGGATTCAAAAGTTGCAATGAAGTGATTTACAACGATTTTAATATAGAAGGGGATAATTGTATATGTATATATGTATTATTATATTATATATTATTATCTAATACATAGAAGCATGTGGCCTAAAACGTATGATGCTTAAATGCAAATCCATAGTTTTTGCCCAATAGGCACCAAATTATGCACACATATTCTTTGGGCTCTCAGACAGGTCGTAAAAGTATTGGGGCAGGGGGAAAATGGAAAGGGGGCAACGCGGTGCATGTAAATTTCTGAGAAACTTCTACTTGTTCAAACGGTAGTCTCAGATAAGGTGGGGGGGGGGGCAGGCAGGGTAATCAAATGCAAATTACCACGGGAAACAGCTAGCATATTGTATATTATATATAATTATTGGTATATATGCATATCAATACATGCATTTTCAATGTATTCATATATAGAAATTGGAAGTCAAAGAAGAGAAAATCTCAAATGAAGTCTAAACGTTCTTTGCAAATGAGATTTTATTTTCAGATACAGTTCCTTGACATAATAATTTTCAACCCAGAATGTGACTGAAACTAACTAGAAGTGACTAACGTGTATTAATAATTTGTTTAATGTTTTTTTTTTATAATTTAAAAGAGTTCAATGAAGTTTATAAGAATTTCAGGATAATTTTAGCGAATTCAGAATAAATCACAAGAGTCAAACAATGTGTTAAGTTGAATTCAAACACGGTGAGCTTCAATCATTCTGAACCTGAAAGCTTTGACGCTCAGTTCTTTTTGATAGAATTTCGACATAAGTGCAACTCATTTCTTTATTTGGCACATTTGAAATGATTCTTTGCTGAGAATTATTTGACAGTAAAAACTGAATAAAAAAATTTGCCAAATAATTGGATATATTAAAAACAGTTCATTTCACGGAGGTTTTCGTATATAACAGAAAATCGTTTATTGTCATTAAGGTTATTAAAGCGTTTATGCACTCACCTTCTACAAAAAAATATATGTTTATTTAAGAGGAAAAATTTACAGTGGGAAGTCCTTATAATTGAAAATAATTTCTCATAATTTTATTGAAGCATCATAAAGATGCTTTCTGCAAAGAAACATTGAATTCAGCTTGAAGATATTGGACATTAGTGTGCTGAACGAAAAAAAATGAATCTTCTATTTCTTCTTGCAGAATGCAGTTCTCAGTCCGACGAGAAACCTTACAGTAAACGTAATCCTGGTCCTTCTCCTTCTGCTGCTCAGCAACAACATTTGCCTGACCGGATTTCGCCAGAGGAGGCTCCTTTTCGTGGCAGGTCCAGATCGCCTGCTAGCAGGAGTTCTATTGGGGAACGTCATCCTGGTTCTTCTTCTGCCAGACAACATTCACCTGACAAGACATCTTCTCAGGAGCCTCCACATCATGCCAGATCTAATTCTTCTTTGCGCAGGCTTCCATCAGATCGAGTATTTGGATGTACAACAGAAGAACTTGGATACGTTCGGCTTATTCCTAGCAAAAATCGAAACCAGCAATTTGAGTTTCGAAGATACGTTATTCCTGCCGATTTGCCAATTAAATTTCTAGCAGAACGAAATAGATATGTGCCCGTGCCAACCCAAGAATATGTTGTATTATCAACATCCAATGATGAAATTTTTGCAATATTAGATGATAGTGGGATCCTTCGTGGAATTTATAGTGCAGATAGAAATAAGTTGCGAATAAAAATAAATATGATAAGCGGCACAGTTCATAATTTGACTCCAGATGAAAGAAGGGATTGTCCAGTAGGAAAAACTCCAGCAATCTTCTCAAGAAGTTTTATTAAAGCTAGTGCGAATTACGATTCACTACAGTGTGAACGGAATCCGAATGTCGCACGTAATCCTAGTTCTTCTTCTTCTGCCGGTCATTCTGAGTCTTCTGCGGGCAGGCCTTATCCTCAAGAAATACTTGGATATGCACTTTCAAAACTTGGATATATTCGGCTTATTCCCCAGAAAAATCCGAACCAGCAATTCGAATTTCGGAGATATGTTATTCCTGCCGGCTTACCAATTAGATTGCGAGCAGAAACGGATTTATTTGTGCCCGTGCCAACCCGAGAATATATTGTTTTATCAACATCCGAAGGTTTCGTTTTTGCAATACTGGAGTATACTGGAATTCTTCTTGGAATATATAAGACCGATAGAAAACGTTCGAGAATAAAGATAAACATGATGAGCACAGCAGTTGACTATATGACCGTAATTGAAATGAAGGAATGTCCTGTAGGCAGAAATCATCCAATCTTCCCACGTTCGTTTAAAAAAGTTTCTTCCAATGAAGATAGTCTACAGCATGTTTATGATTAATTCAATAGAAAACAAGCTGTGAATTCGATTTCAAATGTTTTTCCGCATTGTTTGTATTTGGTTTATATGGTATATGGTATTATTGTGTGTTATTTTAGTAAAGTGCTCATTTCACGAGCACTTTGCTTCCTGTTAGCAAATGTATTTGCTTCCCCATAGAGAAAGCATCAGTTATTTGTTTCAATAATAGACAAACCAAAGTCTTCATTTTGATCAATTTGAAAAAAGAAATTTACAAAAAATACAAAGTTACAAAATAATACAAAAAAGTTTTTCAAATACAACGACAAATCAGACTAATAAAATTTTGTATTCGAATTTGGAAGCGATTTTTAAAATATCATTGAGTGTTAAAAAAAAATCAGTAAATATTTTTAGGAATCTTTCAGTCCGTTTCAAGATATTAGTGGTGAAAAAAAGCCCTCCAAATTTCATCAATTTATCTGCAACCATTTTCAAGTTATGGTGTTCAAAAAAAGTGTGACACAGACGCACACACACCACACACGCAAAAACATCCAAACACACGCACACATACACACACACCCACATCCGGACAATTGCTTGGAAAATTGTATTAGACATTTTTAAATTGAGGAAGGTTCAATTAAATGAATTTAAAATGTTTGGAAAATGTTTCCTTTACTAAGCGTCCCCTATGAGAAAGCAAAACATAAACTAAGGTATAATATTCTTTGTAATTCGTAGTCGGATAAAGAATAAATAAAAAGATTTGAATACAAATATATTATGGTTATCAATGCGTAACCTCGAAATAACATTTCAATGTCGTGCGCGCTCCAATTGTTAGATCTTTTTATACTGAAATTTTCTGTCCATGTCAACTTGAAGCTACGTCAGTTTCTAAGATCCTATTAAGGACTAACTTTGAAAAAGAAATTTTGAATTAGGGTTATGACCAAAATATAATCAGGATACGTTTAAAAATGGTATGACCCTCAGATTACTGGGTTTCCATGAAACTTAGCACACTTTCATAGATGATCACTAATTTAATAAATGTTTCAAAATTTTGGTTTCCTTTTAAAATTTTCAGATTTTTACCTTATCTTTGTATTGTGTATTACGAAAATCCCCCTTGTATTCACTTTCATGAAAATTCACTAATTTCCAAAATTTAAGTAGCTTTTTTAATTTTGAACCCAAATTCGTATTTTGAGACTCAAAAGCCCCCTCCTTTTCGACTTTCATGGGAATCTACAGGTTTAGTCTAATTTTCCAAATTTTAATTCAAATTTTCGAATTTTTCAATTTTTACTCCTAATTTGCATTCCAAGACTCGAAAAGCCCCTCGTTATGACTTTCGTGAAGAGTAACCAATTTTATAAAGTCTTCAAAATTTCAGTCAACTTTCTAAATTTTCCAATTTTGACCTCGAATTCGTGTTCTGTGCCCAAAAACCCCCCCTCGTACTGACTTTCAGGGAAATCTACTGATTTAATAAGTTTCAAAATTGGAGTCAAATTTGGGAATTGTTTCCTACTGCGCTGATGTAAGTGTTGTGTAATTCTGGTGTACATACATGAGGACTCCTAACATTGCTGCGCATCCGTAAGTGGCATGAAGCTCTATTGGGCATCCGCAGAAGACGTAGAACTCTACTGCGCACGTGTAACTGCTATTCAACCAATATTCTAATTTGAAGAATTTCCCACAAAGTTCAAGAATATTTGCAACTTAAAAAGGCCTAAAAACATATATTCTCGTCTGATTGTGAAAATTCCCCACTAACTTTAAGAATAATTGCATCCGAAATCTGTCGTAGTAATTGTATAATAAGTGACGAGCTCAAAGAAATGCAACCGATTCTGAGGATAAATCGCATGTGCACATCTCCAACTCTATCTCTTTCTCTTCGCAGTGAACGTTAAAGTGAGAGAAGTTTGATGTCACACTTCAGCGACTAAATAATGTAGAGAGGTATGTCTCGGAGTGGCACCGGTATTCAACCTCAATGCGACATCAGACCTTTCTCACTCTAACTTTTTCTATGAAGAGAAGCAGATGGATGTGCACACGCGATTTATCTTTAGAATTGGTTGCATTTCTTCGAGCTTGTCACTTATTACGAATTCAAAAAACTGATCAAAAATCACGTCTCACAAAACATTAAAAGAAACGATTGAACAGAGCAAGGCGCATTTTCCTTCGCGCATTTCTTCTTTCCCCACACATATTCTCATTTTAAGAATATTTTCTCCCTTTGGTTAGAAGATACTCTTAAATTAGGAATTTCGTTTACTTCATTGAGAATATTACTAAGAATATGCCTGTAAGAATATAACACTCTTGTTATTGAAATATCGTTTTTTCGGTGCAAGAATCTGGGTCTGGACTATTAGGAACTGAAAGGGTTTGGGTCCTGACCTGTACCCATAAGAATAAATTCAAAAGGCAGAGTTTGTGGGCTCGAACCCTTCAAAACTTGAAGGGTCCGAGTATGGATCAGCACCCTACAGAAAATAAAGAGTCCGAGTTCAAATCCGCGCCCTTAAGAGTTATAAGTGTCCAGTCCGCACTCGACGATATTTATTTTTTTTTTTAATTTCATAGCTTTCAGAAACATATAACGCGAAGTATTTATTACTTTGGCTGTTTTATTGAGGCTTCATTTTATTCCCCAAATTTTTAATAATTAAATTTTTTCTTGTTGAGTTTTATTAGGATTATGAAACTGAGATTTGAGTTCAGAAATGAACCGCAGACTGTATTCAGTTTCATTCTGAAATAACATTATTTTAAATCAGGAATTAAGTAACAAAAAGTTAACAAGAATATTCACAAGTCAATAATTTAGTAAGAAAAAGGAGAAAATTTTGCATTTGTCAACGTACTTCTGCTTCAAAATCGAAAAGCGAATCACTTTCGTCTTCATCCGACATTTCGGAGTCTTCATCATTTAAAGGTTGCAGACCTGATTGAGTTCTATTTGCGTTCTTTTGTAAGGCAACTAAATAGTTTATTTATAATATAAATATAGTAGAAATTAACTGAAAACTTCAAGGTTATGAAAATTCTCAATCAATTTTTCACGATTTAATTAGTCATGTTAAACAAAATCCTTGAGCTTTTTTTGAAATTTTTTCCCTGTATTTATAAGATTTACTTCATCAATAGTTTCAAGAAGCGTATTCATTTTCGGACCCGTAATTTTGGTTGTTCAACAATTTTAAGAGCACTTTATAGATAAAATGTATCCTCAATGATTTTTTTACTTTTACTACATTGTGATATTTTCACCCAAATTTGATCAATCATTTCTGATGAAAGTTTTTCAGACAAAATTGATTTTTATTTGTAATACAACATCAGTATAAAATTCAAATGTAACTAAAGGAACTAAATGGCTCCTCTTTACTCCAAAATGAAGAAAACCCGAATCATTCAGATCTTGTTTCATTCTTTTCGGAATTTTGAAATATATTGAAACAACATGAAACCTTTTTTTGAAACTTAGCGCAGTATTAGTGTACTAACAACACGTTAATTTACATTGTATTAACTGTTATGCACTTATACTGATCTTATTAATTTGCGGTGTTAAAAGAAATGTTTGTTCTTTCGTTGTAGGAAAATTCAACTAAATTTTATCTGAAAGTATACAAAAATGGAAAAATTAATTTGTTCTGTATGCAAGAGCAAAGTCTCTAATCGTCTGAATGGACTAGTTTATCATTTGGAATTCACTCACGGACTAACTATAAATAGAGGTTTAGGCATGTCAGGGTTTGAATGTGGACAGGATTTGTGTAAGAGACGTTTCACATTATTTAATTCTTTGCGCAAGCACATTAAACAAGTGCATTTGCGTAATAATGGAAATGATGGACAGATACAAAACGAAATTCCTAGAACTGTTGTTCACCATATGGAGTAAGGCGAGTTTGATAGCGTCAGAAATTATAATGCTAGCAGTGACGATGACGACTCTGTTGATGATCATGCTGATCTTCAAAATAATGAAGATGACTTGGGGCAATTCGATTTAAGGTTATCCGTAATACGTATGATGTCTCGATTACAATCGAAGAGTTCAATTACAGGAGCTGTTCTAACTGATGTGTTAGATGAATGTAGAGAGCTGCTTTTTGATACGTTTCATTTTTTAAAGCATAATGTTAAGAAATTTTTTATGGAAAGTGACATGTTCAATACTGATCCAGTTAATGAATTGCTGCAAAAATTTGAATTTGAGAGCCCATTCGAAGGTTTGAGCTCTTTAAAGCAGCAGATAGATGCGCTTCAAACTCACTGTGGCTATATTGAACCAGTTGAGATCCCCTTGGTCAAAGAATTGACAACGTTTTGAACAGTGAAACTGGAACTTATGTCCCAAAAATAGTCAAAGAGACCTTCCAATATGTTCCAATCATAGACGTATTGTCATTGGTTTTATCGAACAGAGAAGTCAAAGAGGCCATCGTATCCGAAGAACCATCAGAAGAAGGCGCGATTGCTTCATTTATTGATGGTCAACAATTTAAAATATGCTTTAAGATTGGAGCCGTACTACGATGACTTAGAAGTCGTAAACCCACTTGGTTCGAAAACGGGTCCCCATAAACTAGGAGTTGTTTTACTTAAAATTGGGAATGTTCCCGAGCAAATCAATTCTTGCCTAGGCAGCATTCATGTATTATGTTTATGCTATTCAGTTGATAAAAAAAATATGGATTTCGACGCATTTTGCAGCCATTTCTTCGTGATCTGGAGAAACTCAAGAGTGATAACGGAGTTTTAGTCACAATAGGAGATGAACCATTTACACTTCTTGCAAGTATTTCAGCTTTCTGTGCTGATGGTTTGGCTGTACACGAAGTGCACGGTTTTCTTTCACCTTCAGCTAATAGGTTCTGTAGGGAGTGTCTGATAACCAGAGCTGAACTTCTAGAAGGAAATATTGATCCCAGTGAACAGAGAACCGAAGAAATGTTTGCTGAGCATCTGCAATTGATTAGAACTATAGATATATTTCTTGGTGTAGGACTTATGGTTATGAAACTAGTTTTAAATCACTACATATTTGTAGAACGTTTTTTTTGAAGTAGGATATCTAAACAGACAAATCACTTCTTTCCAATATGGGCCAATGGAGCAGAAAAACAAACCATCTGCAAATTTCACCGAAACTGGACTGCTCGTCACGGAGATTGTTCTTGCCCCAAAAATTGCTAAAAGTATGTTACCCTACTTGGATCAACTGATTTATGCGATTTCTGCGAAGTCTTCAAAACATTATTTCCTGATAAAAATTATATTAACAAATTTCATCACATGAAACATTATCCCGAGTGCATGAAATGGTCCGGACCTTTGTCTAAATTATGGTGCATGAGGTAAGAAGCCAAGCATGGCCCAACGAAGCAGCGGGGTCAAGATGTATGCAATTTTAAAAATTGCCCGAAAACTCTAATAAGAAATAGTCAGTGCACTCAAAGTGCCATGTGGGGAGCAGGAGATGTAAAGCTATACTCAGTAAAAAGTCATGGAGGAAATACAGTCGCAGTGGCACATACCTTTAGCGAGAGGAAACTACGGAATTTAGGGTATGAGGACACTGATTTTGTGTTTAAAACCAGGTATATTCGCGTAAATGGAACTTTATATGCAGTCGGATGTTTCGTTTGTCTCGATGCGAAAGGGTTAAAGGATGTAAATCTGTCTATTTTTGGGAAAATTTGCGAGATAATACTTGTTGAGGAGTCAACAGTGTACCTCCTTACAATTATTTATAGGACTTTGCACTCTGACCCTAATTTAAATGCCTATGCTATTCAATATGAGAACGAGACGGACGTTGCTTTTATCACAACAGAAGATCTCTCCTTTTATCGACCATACTCTGCATGGTCAAAAATCAATTCTGATGAACAGTTCATCAGTTTACGTCATATTCTTCTGTAAATATACTTTAAGGTAAATTATACAGTATTTAGGCTCTTTTTCAAGATAGTAGTGTGCGTAGAAAACATTTTAGACTCCCAGTTTGGCCGAGAATTGGCACACAAATGATAGGTTGCTAAACTCTAGCTTCTGATAACCTTAAGAAATTATAACCTGAAATTTTCTGATGCTCCATCAAGCTTATCATTTACTGTTTAAATTTAAATTATCATATTTGCAGAGCAAAACATTGATGGAGAGGTGTTCTTCGATCTGACAGAGAATGGTTTGAAAGATATGGGTATAAAAGTGGGTCCTAGGATAAAATTATTGAAACTAATAGCAGAGAAAACAGAAGGAAAAAAGGTTTGTAAATTTTTTCAAAGCAAGAATTACTGAAGAACTAATTTACAAAGAAGTCAAAGTGTATGATATATTATTAATTTTTCGTGTTACAAATTATAGGAAATGTACGTTGTCTGTGATAATGGACAGCTTAAACCATTGGATGATATATCAATACCAAATGAAGAAACTCCTACAGACATTTCTGGAAAAAAGAAAATAAGCACGTCGGATAAAAGGGGTGCTGCACTGCAACCTAAGTCGGACTTCTCAGTATGTTTTTCAAAATTTTCTTAACAAAATTTTAATAATTTTTTTTTACTTCAACGTGTCTCTTTTTTCAGGAATTTAGCTCTGTCAGAGGAATCCTCGAAAACCACGCTCAAGGTCCATCCCTTACACAAGACATCGAAGAAGGAAACTTTGGAGAATTGAAGCGAAGAAGTTTTGTGCGAATACTTGTAGCAGAACTGATCATGTTCTATGGAAATAATCAGTAAGTTATTTATATTTCTTTCATCTAGATGTTTTTTCGTGTTTAAAAGGATTCTACTAATCTTCTCTACTCTGAACAATTCACTGCGAATTCACTTACATTCACTTGAATCCAAAATCTAAATTTTTTTGTTTGCACTCGTACTCATTCATATAAAACTGTTTTTTCCATTTAGTTATCCTCCTGATGAAGCAAAATGGTCATTAGCCATGGCGATTATCAATAACTTTCCATGTCTGAAAAGCGACCTGGTGGAGTACGGTTGTGTAAGATTCTTTTTTCTATTATATGTATACGTTTAAAAATTCAAGTTGGGAAATGCAGGTATACGCTTTTGTAGGAGCACTACTTCGATAGAAGAACCAGGAGTGGCTTTATCGAATATCGACGTAGAAACTGTCGTAAAATTCTCCCCCCTCACGAAAAGAGATATAAATATGCGGCCTTAAAGAGACAGTGTGCACAAACTGGTACACAGATTGCAAACTGCAAATTAAACAGAAACTATGGCTCAATTCTTTCCGAAGAAGACTTGGAAGAAAAGGTTCGAACAAGTTTTTAAACACAAATGAGCAATATTTTATTAAAATTTCAATCTGAGTAAATAAATGAATCCCTAACAATATAATTAATCAAAATATACATTTTTTTGCCTTCAGGAAGGAACCAAAATCGAAGCTTCGATAAGCGAGTACCGGAAGCAAATCCAAAGAAATGTTCAGCCGCACATGATATGTGTGAAAGGACAAGGAAGAGACACGTTCTTCATACAAGGAGATGGGTTTTTGATCAGCCTATCAAAGAGTGCTAGTCTTTTGGAGACCTTTGACATCCTCTTCAAAGTGCACTATATGTTAAATGTCCACTTTGCGGAATCTTTGACATATTTTTATAATTTTATGGAACATTTTTTGTACAAGACGATCGAAGCTGCAGACGTAATGAATTCGGTTTCATCGCTTTACGTCTCCGTTAAAAATACCGACCTAATTTCATCAAATACTACGCTTCAAATTTGTCAAAACCGTGATCAGATCGAAGACATATATTCCATCGTAGTTTTTAATATAATAATTTTGTCATTAGATTAGATATATAATAGAATAAGTATTGTATTATTTTGCGCATTGTTAAAACAAAATGTTATGTTCCTTACGTTTTACATTATTTATCTTAATATTGGTTAATAAATGCAATCTCTTGTACTATTTGACATAATTCCTTTTCCTACATTTAAATTTTGCCGGGTGAAGCAACGCATGCGAGTTGACAATACAAATTCTACTAATTCATTTAATGATGACGTTTCAGCTCTTCGAATTAGTAGTTTTCTACTAATTTTTAGTGGACAACTTTTCCTTATTTCAATTAGTAGAATTTTACTATCAATTAGTAAAATTCTACTAATTCAGATTTAGAGAGTATACCTCGTAAATTGAAAAAAAGAAACGCTTTCATACTGTGCCGCTTGAAATCTATTCATTAACACTTTTAATATTTGTTAATTACATTCAGTGAATGAATTTTAAATAATCCTGGAAAGCTGTTCTACCTACGAACGTTTTTTGAATAATCGGTACAGAGCTATTTTTTCAATGAAAAAATCTAAAATTATGGCAATTGAAATTACATTCTAAAGATCTATTTGCTTTTCAAATATTTTTTCCATAATTAAAACGTCGTGCATGTAAAATTAAATTAGTTTATAGAAAATATATGTTTGGTTCATCATAAAAAAAATCGATAAACGATATCACATGAATTCGTCATATCAATTTGTGCAATAATGAAGCCTCGGAAGAAATAAAACTGGAGACAAAAATATCTGTTTTCTAGAACCTTTGTTTAAACTAAGCGAGTATGTCGATATCATTTTTAGATACCGGTATTTATTCTCTAACATACAGGCATGCAAGGACATATACCAGAAAATCTCTATCGATCTTCATTGTTGAATAAATTAGTATCTTGACACTGATAAAGTCGTTATTTCACATATATGTGAGATAACGGCTACTTATGTATATATTTGTACTCAGGTGTAATGGAATATTCCTTACATACAGTTAATAACCAGATTATTCACTGAAGCATTATTCAGTTTTTTCTCTACGTTGCGAAAATGAGGGTGGTCTGTACTTTTGTTTTCACTTTGGCGGTCATCGTGAATTCTATTGGTAAATATAATAATATAATATATCTGTAATTCTCGTTATACTTCATATAATACATGCACGAATACAGCTATTTATCAGACCAGGGGAGCGAACCTTAAGTCCCCCTTTCCATCTTATATTCATATAATAGCCATTTGTATATTTACACTGTAAAAAATAGAGATTTCTTTTTCTACGTTATAATTTTCTTACACGTCCTACTTTTGAAAAGGTGACTGTTATTTTGAGTGCAAAAAGAAGCGATTCTGGCTTCCCACAAACGGTGAGCTTTAATCATTTTGAGCCTGAAAGATTTGACGCTCAACTCTTCTTTATAGGATTTTGGAACAAATGCAATTCAATTCCTCATTTGGCTAATTTAAAATGATTGTTTATTAAGTGGTATTTGGCAGTAAAAACTGAGTGAAAGAATTTGCCAAAGAAATGCATATATTAAAAACTGTTTATTTCATGGAGGTTTTCGTATAGCAGAAAATCGTTGATTGTCATTGAGGTTATTAAAGCGATATTAGACATAAATGTGCCGAACAAAAAAGGAGAATCTTCTATTTCTTCTTCCAGAATGCAGTTCTCAGCCCGACGAGAAACCTAATAGTAAACGTAATCCTGGCCCTTCTTCTTCTTCTGCTGCTCGACAACAACATTTGCCTTACCGGACTTCTAAAGAGGAGGCTCTTTTTCGTGGCAAGTCCAGGTCTCCTGCTAGCAGGAGTCCTAATGGCGAACGTAATCCTGGTTCTTCTTATGCCAGGAAACATTCACCTGACCGGACATCTCTTCAGGAGCCTCCACTTCATGCCAGATCCATTTCTCCTCTTGGCAGGCTTCCTTCTGATCGAGTGTTTGGATGTACAACAGAAGAACTTGGATATGTTCGGCTTATTCCTCGCAGAAATCCAAACCAGCAATTTGAATTTCGAAGATACGTTATTCCCGCCGGTATGCCAATTAAATTTCGAGGAGAACTGAATAGATATGTGCCCGTGCCAACCCAAGAGTATATTGTATTATCAACATCCAATGATGACATTTTTGCAATATTGGATGACAGTGGGATTCTTCATGGATTGTATAGGAATGATAGAAATCATTCGCGAATAAAAATGAATATGATAAGCGGCGCTGTTGATAATTTAACTCCAGATGAGAAAAGGGATTGTCTAGTGGGCAAAACTCCAGCAATCTTCTCAAGAAGTTTTATCAAAGTTTCTGCAGATTACGATTCACTGCTATGTGAACGGAATCCCAATGTCGAACGTAATACTAGTTCTTCTTCTGTCAGACAGTCTAGGTCTTCTCCGGGCAGGCATTTTCCTCAAGAAGTACTAGGATATGCACTTTCAAAACTTGGATATATTCGGCTCATTCCCCAGGAAAATCCGAACCTGCAATTCGAATTTCGAAGATATGTTATTCCTTCCGGTTTACCAATTAAATTGCGCGCGGAAAAGGGTATATTTGTGCCTGTCCCAATCCGAGAATGTATTGTTTTATCAACATCCAGAGGTGTCGTTTTTGCAATACTGGATTATAGTGGAATTTTTCTTGCAATATATAAGGCAGATAAATATAGTTCGAGAATAAAAATAAACATGATAAGCGGTGCAGTTGACGATATGACCGTAACTGAAATGAAGGAATGTCCTGTAGGCAGACGGCACATCTTTCCACGTGTTTTCAAAGAAGTTGCATCCAATGAAGATAGTCTACAGTATTTGTATCAATAATTCAATAGAAAAAAGATAAGCTAAGATATAATATTCTTTCTAATCCGTAGTCTATTCAAAATTAAATAAAAAGATTTGAATGAAAATGTATTATGGTTATCAAGGCTTCTTTTATTTTACCTTTTGCTTATCCCCACGAGGCCATTCAAATTTTTTTCCTTCGATTATTCAAAATTAAGAGTCTTACATGATTTTGAGTTTCAGACGGGAGTTTTTTGAAAACACCATATTGCTCCAACTGCTAACAGAAGACAGACACAGTAGGGCGAAGTCAAATAACATATAGTTAGCAATAAATTGTAGAACGCAATTCTCAATTGATTTTAGAATCCGTTTTAATTGATAAATTTTGTCACTGAATTTAAAACTGATATATGGAAGCGATTTTTCAATTGTTATAATAAATTTAAATTTAGAATTTAAAATTTAAAGATTTTTCGGGTTTCAATCGTGTGCGAAACTATGAATGTTGCCGACGTTTCGTGAACATTGCAGTTCACATCTTCAGGGCTGACCTGAAACTGAGGTTTCAGGTTATGTTGTTCTTATATATGTATTCTCTACGATGCCTGTGATTGGCCAGAGTGCCCCATGGTGGGGACTGCTTGAACTTGATTGGCCAATTAAGTCTTTTTTAAAAAAACCCGGGAGGACGGAAAGCCAAATCGGATTGGTATTATATCCATTGTCTCTATTGATGTTATTAGGGTGTTTCAAGATTTCGATTGCTTCTCTATGTTTTCTTGGGAATTTATCAGACGTTTTTGTTTTTGTTCAAAAGACGTTTGTTATTGTTCAAAATTTTACATCAATGCAAATAATGAACAAATGGTGATTCTTTTCTTTTTCGTCTATCATTTGGTAAATAACTGCGCCTTTTATGCATGATGCATATGATTTTTATGCAGGTCAATGGGATGATTAAAAAAAAATTGAAAAAATTTTTGGATAAAAATAACAGGTCTTACAAATTTTTTGAATTTTTCAATACTTTTTTTTGAGCTTATGTTTTATAGTGACTCTCACCATTTTTTACATGAATATTACTTCAGATGTCCTCTTCAACATATATTTTTTTCAAATTTTTTGAAGTGGTGCAACATAGTGAAAAATAATAAAAATCATACGCGAGACACTGTGTAACTGTGTACCTTCATGGTATACTGTACTGGCCGACTATTTCTTTCAGAAACAACCCTTTTTCAACTGTCTTTCATCAGCAACGTTATTTTTTCACTCTGTATGATCTCTCCAACAGGGTGACAAGGCATATGTTGAACAATAGTGCTTTCCTCTTACTTACTTGGTGCGAGACATCTTCATTTGTTCTTAATTTTAATTCGAACATAATTGAAGGGCTGGATCGAAGAACGGGACGTGCGCTCGATAGCCCCTGAACGTTATGCAATCTCCCGACAATTCGCGCTTGTTCCGCTCGCCCATGTTTACATTAAAAAAAAAGGTACAAATCGTTGATTCTCAGAGAACTTCCAGCGAGAAAGTTGTTCCGTAGGGATTAACGAATAGATCTGCGCAAGCAGCATATTATTTCGTTTTGTATATCACAAGATATCTTTGAGGTAAGTGTGTAAAATTTTCAACATTTTTCATACACAACCCATATGCAGTAACGGCAACTGTTTCCTCAGCGCGCATCATTTCGTTTTACTAAGCTCGTGATATCTTGTGATATACAAAACGAATTAAAATGCTGCTTGCGCAGATTTATTCGGTAATCCCTACGGAACAACTTTCTCGGTGGAAGTTCTCTGAGAATCAACGATTTGTACCTTTTTTTTAATGTAAACCCCGGCGAACGGGACATGCGGGATTTTCGGGAGATTGCACAACGTTAAGGGCGATCCAAGCGCACGTCCCATTCTTCGATCCAGCCCTTCAATTGTTGTTCTAGCGCCATTTCACTTTGCAATATTCATTTGTTCGCTTTCGTGTTTCTACTTAGTGCACTGTTTCACTCTACTGCAAAGACACCTACGATCTTACAATTCATTGTGATTTTATTATTATCGCAGGAATCTCTTGTCATCTTCATTTGTTTCCCGAACATAATGTCGCTCCAGCGCCATTTCACTTTGCGATATTCATTGGTCGTATTCGTGGTTCTAATTAGTATCCGTACTTTTAAATACTACACTATTTTACTTTATTGCGAAGATTACTTCTGTGATCGAACAAATCATTGTGATTTCACTATTATCGCAAGAATCGTTTTTTGTTTTTCATTCTTTCCTTAATCGTAATTCTCATTCTTGTGTCATTGCACTCGTCGATTTTCATTTGTTTTTGTGCGAGATTTTCGTTAATGCAATGTTTTGTTCCTGATTTTTGTTTATGTGCTGTGTCAATCTGTTGAAAAGTGAACTTTTTTAGTTTGATACTTATAAAGATCTTATTACTCAAATATGGCTCCATCACTGGATAAGCCTATGTGTGCTGGCTGCGATGTAATTTTGAGAAAAACGAGGGGTCAAAAAAAGTTAGTGAATATTACGGATGAAGTGAAAGCTTTTTCCTCCTGTCTTAAACGAGTAATAGTTGTAGGTGACATTTTATGTTCTAAATGTCGACTCACTGTTTATAGAAAAGATAATTGTGACAAAAACCTTGATTTTGAAACTGAAACAGATCTTTCTGCTTTTGAATCAACGTCTAATGACCCAACATTTGAAGTAAATTTAAAATCAAAGCAAGCGGATTCTGAGATTGAATATGTAGAAATTCCGATGCAGATGTCTTTTGCTACCCACAAATGCTGCTGTTTTTGTTTTTCTTCCAATAATATAACTGTAATTCCTGTAAAAGCCCGCACGCAATGTTATATTAAGAAGAAAATTTTGAAAACGCATTCCAACACAACAAGGCTGATCGTGTCAGAATTATCTAAAGTGATGGAAACTCTTTCCATCAAACGTGATTCCACATTGCTTGACAAAATGGGTGGATTCAGCCTTTCAGAAAAACAAGTGCAAGTTTTTACTGGGTTATCTTGGAAAAATCTTCTGGAGATAAAGGAAATGATGACTTCTATGCGAAATAGTCAATCTCGATCGGTGATCTAAGCTCTCGTTGTGCTTCTCTTCAAACTACGTACGGGTAATTCAAATAAAATCTTAGCTTCTATACTGAATATAGAAAATGAGCAGATAATTTCAGACTATTCTGCAAGTGTGGTAAAGTCTTTTGAAAATGACGTTCTACCAGGTCGTTTTGGTTTCAATTCTTTTGATAGAGCTAACCTCATTCAAAATCATACGACGGAAATTGCAAAGAATTTATTTGACGCTCATAATCACTTACTATTGATTTGTGATGGTACATATGCGCGACATCAGAAAAGTACAAATAATGAATATCAAAAAAAGTCTTTCTCTGGACAAAAGAAAGTTCCCCTTCGTAAGTCTTTTACCATGTGTACGACTGATGGATATGTAGTGGATATGCTTGGACCGTAACTTGCAAATCACAATGATGCAGAAATCTTGAAAACCATTATTCAAGATGCAAATAGCTTATGCAAATTCTTGGAAAAAGATGATGTCTTTGTACTTGATCGAGGCTTTCGAGATGTAAAAAAAGATTTGGAAGATAAAAATTTCAAAGTATTGATGCCCGAAATGAAAGGTAAAAGAAAGCAACTGACAGCAACTGAGTCCAGCCAGTCCCGTGTTGTGACTAAAATTCGTTGGGCAGTAGAAGCTGTTCACGGTATTCTTAAACAGAAGTATCGGATTTTGGATCACAAAATAGACAACAAGCTAATACTGAAAGTTGGTATCTTTCTTGAAATCACATCATTTCTTAATAATACTTATGGTGAAAGGCTGCAATCTGACGTAGAAGCTAGAGATGAAATCTTGGAAAGAATGCAGGTTCGAAAAGATGTGCAAAATACACTAGCTACTGAGGCAGAGGAAAAAGGGTGGATTCGACGAAAAACTGTCGTTCAAGCAGCCACTTCAGAAGAAATACTAGATTTTCCAGAAATGACAGAAAGAGATTTAGTGGTCTTTTTCACTGGATCGTATCAGCTTTCTCAAGCTGTATCTTATTTGGCAGAAATGTTGGATATGGATGGAAAACTGGTTCTTGAGCATGCGAAAGAAGAAACCAATGTGCTTAAATTCAAGGTCCAATCACGACACATATCTCGAACATCATACAGATGTTTTATTAGATACAAGCCTAATAGTGTTGGAGTTTCAGGCGTAACACACTATACATGTGAGTGTGCTAATGGCAGGCGAACTGTTGGCTGCTGTTCACACATTGCTGCCATCGTGTATTAACTGTCACATGCAAGGTATTTATCAAGGATTATTCAACCAGCTCAAATACTGAGCGACGTATTTAAAACAAAAAATTATATTCCAGTGATTGATAACAACAGCGATGAGGATTTTAATACAATTCTTGATTTGTGAGAGGCGAGGAGACTCACGATCAAAAAGCACTCCGTATTGTGAAAGGCGAGGAAACTCACGGTCAATAGCCGGTCAGTATAGTATACCATGAAGGTACACAGTTACACAGTGTCCCGAGTACGATTTTTATTATTTTTCACTATGTTGCACCACTTCAAAAAATTTGAAAAAAATATATGTTGAAGAGGACATCTGAAGGAATAATTTTGTCAATTATCTTTTTTTTAGTCGTCCCATCGACCTGCATAACATATTTTTTCCTCATCAAAATCGGAAAAGGAAACCGATTTGACTAAAATTTGTTAAAAGGGAGTTTTCCAGGTCGCTGATTTCAACTCCGGGGTCAAAATTGAAAAATTCAGAATGGTGGATCCAATATGGTGGACCAAAATTATAGAACGAAATGTATTTGACTTAAAATAGCCTTTCGGAGGGTTTGCAGGAGGATGATTTGGAATCCCAAGTCAAAATTCCAGAATTTAGAGAAGCGGTCAAATCTGTTTTTTTTTGCACACTTTTGGTCCACCATTTTGAATTTCTCTTTTTTGACCCCGGATTTGAAATCAGCGACCCGAATAAACCCCTTGTAGCAAATTTTAGTCAAATCGGTTTCCTTTTCTAATTCCGGTCCACCGAATTGAATCCGCCATTTTGAATTATCCAATTTTGACCTTGGATTTGTAATGAGCGACCTGAAAAACCACCTTGTAGCAAATTTCAGTCAAATCGGTTTCGTTTTTGGTATTCAATAAACGATTTTTTTGCCAAAAATTCTATCTTCAACACACATTTTTAAGGTCACAATTTTTTTCAGACTTCCTCTATAATTTTTCTATATTCGGAAAGGTTTTTTCTTAAATTAAAAAAAAAAATATCCCTCTAGGTCATTCCGATCCAAAGTTCCATGATTTTGAGACAGAATATCAAAAAAGGTCCACAATTTTTGTAAAGGAATCATAAAGCTGGGAAAGGGATAGGATGTGACAGAATCATATCAATTTGTGAAATAATGAAGCTTCGGAAGAGATAAAATTGGAGGAATAAAGATCTGTTTCCTAGAATCTTTGTTTAAACTATGAGCGTATGTCGATATAATTTTTGAGATAGCGCTATTTGTTCTATAACATACAGGTATGCAAGGACATTTACCAGAATATCTCTACCAGGCTTCATTGTTAAATAAGTAAGCAGCTGAACGTATGCGAAAGTCGCTAGGAATGAAAAAAAAAATATATATATATACCTGCATGCTATGTAAATGCATTTCTATTAACATTCAAAAACGCAGTATTTCCATACATTTGTACGGAAATACTATACCGCTATTTCATCTATAAAATATAGATATGCGATGACATATACCAGAAAATCTCTACGGAACATGATTGTTAAATAAATAAGTCATTGAACATATGTGCATTACAATTCACCTCCAAAAATGCAGTATTTCCATACACTTATATGAAAATTCTATCTCCATACAAATGAAAATTTAATCAGAAATTAATTCAGGTAATTTAATCAGATCATTTCTTCGACAGTTGTCGTGTTGACAGACACCGACGACAGACAGAAACCGAAGTAAAAACCATTACTCCTCAATCAGTGAGTCGAAAAACGTCGAATCTTGATGAATTTGGCGACACTCAATTTTTACACGAAACCAATAACTTCCATTTGAGATGAGCATGTCCTCATTAAAATGATCATAATGAAAAATGCCAAATGATATCATTATCTGCGACAGAAAAAAGCTTGAAACTGATAACGTCATTATTTCACACATATGTGAGATAACGGCTACTTATGTACGAGTATATATTTGTACTCTGATGATGCAATGGAATATTCCTTAGGTACAGTTAATAACCATATTATTCACTGAAGCATTAATCAGTTTGTTCTCTGCTTTGCGAAAATGAGGTTGACCTGTACTTTTGTTTTCACCTTGGCGGTCATCGTCAATTCTAGTGGTAAATATAATAATATAATATATATGTCATTCTTATTATATTTCATATAATACAGGCATGAATACGGCTATTAAACAGGTCTGTGGAGCGAACCTAAAGTCCCCCTTTCCAGCTTCTAGTCATGTAATAGCCATTTGTATATTTACACTGTAAAAACTAGAGATTTCTTTTTTTACGGTATTATTTTTTTGATGTCCTATTTTTGAAAAGGATAACTTCATGCTGTTATTTTCAGTGCAAAAAGAAACGATTCTGGGTTCCCACCAGTGGTCTCATTTAAGTACGCTTGAGACTAATTTTCCTCATTGTTCTTGTTTTTACAGTCTATGACGTCAAAAATTACATCATAGATATACACGGCGATTACATGCCTACAAACTTGAAAAGGCTTCTACGTCTCGCACTGGAAAGATACACTCATCAATAATGTCCCTCTTTTTCCCCTTGATGCATAGTATACTATTAAGCTTACCACAAAGAAATTACCTTTTGACATAATAATGCATTTTCGAACAGATAGTAGAACATAATGGTATATGCATGTATGTATTATTATATTATATATTATCATATAATACATAAATAAAGTGGCTCAACACGTATGATGCTTATGCAAATCCATAGAAACAACCCTACATGTTTATACGGTAGTCACTGGTGAGGTGGGGGGCGGGGGGGGGGGGGGGGGCAGACAAGGTAATCAAATGCAAATGTCCGCGGGTAACAGCCAGTATATTGTATATTACATATCATTGTTAATATTATTATTATATATGTAAATCAATACATGAATTTTTAACATATTTATATATGGAAAATAAAAGTCAATAGAAAGAAAAGACTGAAATGAAGTCTGAACATTATTTGCGAATGAGATTTTGTATTCACATACAGTTGCTTGACATAAAAATTTGTAACCCAAAATGTAAACTAACTAAAAGTGACCAACGTGCATTAATAATGTGCCTAATGTTTTTCTGAATTCAAGAGAGTTCAAGAAAGTTGATAAGAATTCTAGGATAATTTTAGCGAATTCAGAATAAATCCCATATGCCAATCAATGAGTTAAGTTAAATTCAAACACGGTGAGCTGTAATCATTTCGAACCTGAAAGTTTTTTTTCTAAAAAAAGTGCACATAAATTCTTTGTTTGGCTTATTTGAAATGATTGATTGTTAAGTGTTATACGACATTAAAAACTGAGAAAGAAAATTTGCCAAAGAATTCGATGTAATAAAAACTGTTCATTTTATAGAGGTTTTCGTATAGCAGGAAACAGTTTCTCATCAAGGTTATTATAGCATATTGCGCGCCAAGGAAGTTAAGTCGGTTATTATACGCCGCGTGTGAGTTTGAAATACAAGTAGTAGACGAGCGCTAAGCGTGTGGTGGAGACGAGTATTACAAACACAGAAGGCGTAATGACCGATATAGTTCCATGGTGCACATCATACTTTATACACCAAAAGCATGATTTGCAGGTTTCGTGCCCCCGATTATCATGTATCACAGGGGAGGTCTCACGTGGCGAGTCAAATCGGTACAATTCACTTCAGCGCCGGTTAACAAGATTTTTACTGAGCCGCTTGACATCTGCTTGTCTGCAAAATTTTGAAAAATTAGAAATTTTTTGAAAAATATGAAAATTTTGGATAGTATCGAAAATTTGAATTTTTTGGGGGGATTTGAACAATTTTTGAAAATATCTATAATTTTCAAAAATTTCTAACAATTTCTAAAATTTTCAAAATTTTCTAAAATTTCCAAAATTTTCGAAAATATCCAAAATTTTCAAAAAAATTCCGAAATTTCTTGAATTTTCGAAAATTGTCCAAAATTCTATAATTTAAAAAAAAATTCAAATTTTTGAAAATTTCCAAAATTGAGGTCATGATTGTAGTGCTCCCACGACTAACACATAAAGGGCTACTTAAGTTCCTGAAAACAGGCACGTAATACGCGCGAATCATGCCTGCGGTGTATAAAAGCATTTATGCACTCGTTTTCTACAAAAAATATATATTTATTTAATAGGAAACATGTGGAGTTCTTGTGATTGAAAATTATTTTTCATAATTTTTATTGAAGCATCGGAAAGATGCTTTCTGCAAAGAAACATTGAATTCAGCTAAAGATATTATTTATAAATGTGCTGAACAAAAAAATGAATCTTCTATTTCTTCTTGCAGAATGCAGTTCTCAGCCCGACGAGAAGCCTCATACTAAACGTAATCCTGGCCCTTCTTCTTCTTCTGCTGCTCGACAACAACATTTGCCTGACCGGATTTCTCCAGAGAAGGCTCCTTTTCGTGGCAGCTCCAGAACGCCTGCTAGCAGGAGTCCTAATGACGGACGTGATCCTGGTTCTTCTTCTGCGAGACAACATTCAACTGACCGCACATCTCCTCAGGAGCCTCCACTTCATGCCGGATCCATTTCTCGTCTGGGCAGGCTTTCTTCAGATCAAGTATTTGAGTGTACAACAGAAGAACTTGGATATGTTCGGCTTATTCCTCGCACAAATCCAAACCAGCAATTTGAATTTCGAAGATACGTTATTCCTGCCGATTTGCCAATTAGATTTCGACCAGAACGGAATAGGTATGTGCCCGTGCCAACCCAAGAATATATTGTGTTATCAACATCCAATGATGACATTTTTGCAATATTGGATGATAGTGGGATTCTTCGTGGAATGTATAGGGCAGATAGAAATCATTCGCGAATAAAAATAAATATGATAAGCGGCGCAGTTGATAATTTGACTCCCGATGAAAAAAGAGATTGTGTAGTTGGCGCAAGTCCAGCAATCTTCTTAAGAAGTTTTATTAAAGCTTCTGCAAATTACGATACACTACAGTGTGAACGGAATCCCAATGCTGAACTTACTCCTGGTACTTCTTCTGTCAGAAAACATTCACCTGACCGGACATCTTCTCAGGAGCCTCCACTTCATGCCAGATCCATTTCTCCTCTTGGCAGGCTTCCTTCAGATCGAGTATTTGGATATACGACAGAAGAACTTGGATTTGTTCGGCTCATTCCTCGCACAAATCCTAACCAGCAATTTGAATTTCGAAGATACGTTATTCCTGCCGGTATGCCAATTAAATTTCGATTAGAACTGAATAAATATGTGACCGTGCCAACCCAAGAATATATTGTATTATCATCATCCAAGGATGACATTTTTGCAATATTGGATGACAGTGGGATTCTTCGTGGAATGTATAGGACAGATAGATATAATTCGCGGATAAAAATAAATATGATAAGCGCCGCAGTTGATGATTTGACTCTAGATGAAAAAAAGGATTGTCCAGTAGGCAAAGCTCCAGCAATATTCTCAAGAAGTTTTATTAGAGCTTATGCAAATTACGATTCACTACAGTGTGAACGGAATCCTAATGTCGAACGTAATCCTAGTTCTTCGTCTTCTGCCAAACAGTCTGGCTCTTCTGCGGACAGGCCTTATCCTCAAGAAATACTTGGATATGCACTTTCAAAACTTGGATATATTCGGCTTATTCCTCAGAAAAATCCGAACCGGCAATTCGAATTTAGAAGATATGTTATTCCTGCCGGTTTACCAATTAGATTGCGAGCAGAAACGGATTTATTTGTGCCCGTGCCAACCCGAGAATATATTGTTTTATCAACATCCGAAGGTTTCGTTTTTGCAATACTGGA
>CAKNXH010063396.1:43313-61814 GCA_932178445.1 Andricus quercusramuli
TCGTATATTGGGTTAATTTCAGAATAAATCGGCTGGATTTTGTATTTTTTGGAAGGAATTCCTTTCAAGTTTGATTTTCAAAACCTTGCCTTTTTGCAATTTTTGAGCTTTTAAGTTTTTCTTGTTTCAGTTTGTCAAGTTTTTTTTTTCACTTTGAAAAAGCAGATGAGACAAATGAAGCAAGAATAAAAAATAGTGGAGCTATTTCGATTTTCCTCAAAATTGAAACACGCAATTTTCTCAAAGCAGTTATTGTTTTTTTTTTTCGTTGAAATTCTTAGGAGTGGTAGATAATATACAGGCAACTTGTCATAAACTTTGAATCAGGGGAATATTTGTATTTCGGGAGAAACCAAATTCTATTTTTTTTCTTACAGTTCTCGCATTCATTGTATTTTAGTGTTATTTTTCACTTCAAATCAGTAAAATGTTATTTCATTGGACACAACAATATAATGGGTCGAAAACGGCAAAGCTAGCTATCGGTTTCAAAGATGTAAAAAACATTGACTAACTCAAACGAATAAGACTTTGAAATCTCAAAAATTGCAAAAAAGCAAGGTTTTGAAAAAAAATGTTCTCTTGAAAAACAAAAAAATTACCGAAAATAAAATTCATGGAACGTCGACTATATTAGTACCTATCATTGCTGAAAATTTCCTGAGAAAGGGTGGGGTCTTTGAGATTTTTTTCTCCCTTTCAGAAATTAAAAACAACTTCACCATTCTATATTATTTTTGAATTTTTCTTGTGGATGTTGAAGGAGTGAACATGCGCCTACAAAAAATCTATAGAAAACAATTGCTTTTTCGTAATTTTGCATCGTTTTCAAAATTTCCAGCCATTGTCAAAAGTCAATGAACTTTGAGGAATATTTTGTAGCAAGCTATATTTTATAACTTTTTCCTAATTTCTTATTTATTACGATATTATCAGTTGTCAACAATTGTTGAGTTCCATTAACATTATTTTTTTTTATTCATATAATTTACTTACAATTGACAAAGCGCAATTGTCTTGTTTGTGCAGGTGATGTTAGGAACGTATTTAAGATCCACAATGGGGCAAAAGCGACTAAATGATCTGGCGATATTACATATTCGCCAAGATTCTTTGGATAAATTAGATTTAAATAAAATTATAAACGCATTTATCTTTAAGAATGATGTGCGAAGAAGAAACATATCTTTAAAATAGAAACTAAAACAAAAATTTACTTCCCTCCCCGCCCTCCTCCCCTTTTACGAACCCCAATCTCCAGATATGCAAAATATGCGCTGCGCCGGCCCTGCTTTGGATTAATGCCTCATTCACAGATTCTAACCATTCTTTCGACGGTCTACCTCTGGGCATTCTGCCATTTACTTTACCTTTATACACTTGTTTGGTCACTCGTTCATCTTTCATTCTTTAAAGATATCCTAACCATCTTAAATGATTTCTTTACCATATGTCAACTAGTGTCTCTCATGTACCACATTCTTTGAGGATTGTCTCGTTTCGGACTTTGACCCTCAGTGTTTTTCCGCATAGTGTGCGCAGTGTTTCATGCCAATCGCGTTCATTTTACACATTTCCTTTTCGTGACCGGTCCATGTCTGGCACCATATAGTACAGTCACAAATTAAACTAACTTTAATTTAAACAAGTTTTTTTAGTCCGATAAAATGCCTCATCATGTCTGAAAGCAAAGCTGGAAATCGCGAAGGCCGCTAGTGCAGAAGCAATACTGGTAGTCTGTACTGACCATCATTATCATTTCTGCCACATGCCAGTACATCGCCAATACTGGTGCCCAGTACTCCTCCGGCTTCTTTGACCGTACTCATTTGCCGTACTGTGCTAATATTCACTTTCAGTCCTTCACTAACAATTATACGTAAGACTTCCCGAGTACTAAATCACAGTACTAAATCACGTTATTAGCTACCAGCACCAGGCCAATACTGTCGAAGTCTGGCCAGCACTGACCCAATGCCGCGCCATGTTAAATTTCCCGTTGGGTATCTAACTCCCCATCTATTTCTTCGTCGCTAGTGAATAGGCTACCCAGATATGAGTACTTGTCAATTTATTCTAATCTCTAATCATTTAGGAAAATGTCGCACATTGTTTCATCAGTTTTTCCTTCAAATACCATGATTTTTGTTTTATTTGCGTTAATTTTGAGACCCATGTTCTTCATGCTCGTATCAAGTTTAGTCAACATTCTTTGCAAGTCCTCGATTGATTCTGCCATAACAATCTTGTCATCTGCGGAAGGTTGTCCACTTACCTTCACTGTTTCGAGATCTGCACCTTCTTCGTCAAAGAGGGCCATTCAAAGACATTTATCCATAAATATGATAAATAGCCATGAGGACATAACGCATCCTTGTTTCACGCCTTGCATAACATCGAACCAGTCACTCAGTTTCCCGTTCACCCTTACACTCTCTTTACTACCTGTAAATATAATCTTCAAAGAATTTCCAAATTTTACCTCTATTAACATTGTCAAATGCTTTTTCTAGGTCAACAAATGCACAGAAAACTTTCTTTCCTACTCTCAAGCTTTTTTCTGTGATCTGTCTTAAGCTAAATATCTGATCTGTACATGATCTTCCTGACATAAATCCACTTTGGATCCCCCATATCTTTTCTTGGGTAATTTTCATTACCCTGGGAATAACAATTTTTGAGTATATTCTACTTACGGTACTTAGTGAGCTGATACCTCTGTAATTACTGCAGTTTCTTTTATCTCCCTTTCTTTTGTATATTGGCACGATAGTCGCTTTTCTCAGATCGTCTGGGACTTCTCCCGTCTCGATACGGAAATTGAATAATTCGCACAACCTGTGAGGTATGTACTCGCCACCGTATTTAAGAATTTCAGCGCTTTTTCTAATGCATTATTTTCTATGTCGCATTGTTGTTGTACTATATGTTCACCTCCTAATAGTTCTTTAAAAGAGTCTTTTAGAGCGTCTACTATCCCATCTATATTATATAGCATTCCACCTTTGCTGTTTCTCATGCTGACAAACTTTGTACTCTTACTTTTCCTAATTTCATGAAATAATAGCTTCTTGCTTCCTTCAAAGTTGTTTTGTATTTTGAAGTTATGCTCATTCATAATATTTGAATCATGTGTTTCAAACAGAAAAACTTTTTTCATCGACATAATTCAAAGTTTGTGAATTTCTATTTTTAAATTGAGCGAAATGAAACTTTGGTTTCTCTATTATTGAGAAAAATAACTAATGCTTCCTCTATAAGGAAGCAAATACATTTGCTAACGGGAAGCGAAGTGCTCGTGAAATAAGCACCATATAATTATGAATACAAACAAAGTGGAAACACTCGAGACCAAATTCACAGCTATTTTAATTATTTTTGATTGATTATTCTAATTCAAAAAAACGGAAAAACGAAAAATAAACGTAAAGTCCGTGTTTAGCCAACGGCTACGTTACTTTTGAGGGGAGTAAAGATTGACGTCGGGTTGGGTATCGGGTTCGCATCCCGGCCTAAAAACACAAAAGTCTAGTACGGGTTGAGAACTCAAACCAGCCCGAAAGTTTAATTTGAAAATTATGAAAGTTTCTAGGAAATCAGGAAATACTTGGATATGCACTTTCAAAGCTTGGATATATTCGGCTTATTCCCCAGGAAAATCCGAGCCGGTAATTCGAATTTCAAAGATATGTTATTCCTTCCGGATTACCAATTAAATTACGAGCAGAAAGAAATACATTTATGCCTGTGCCAACCCGAGAATGTATTGTTTTATCAACATCCAGAGGTGTCGTTTTTGCAATACTGGAGTATACTGGGATTCTTCTTGCAATATATAAGGCAGATAGATATAGTTCGAGACTAAAAATAAACATGATAAGCGGTGCAGTTGCCCATATGACTGTAACTGAAATGAAGAAATGTCCTGTATAGACGGCACATCTTTCCACGTGTGCTTAAAGAAGTTGCTTCGAATAAAGATAGTCTACAGTATTTGTATCATTAATTCAATAGAAAAAAGATAAACTAAGATATAATATTCTTTGTAATCCGTAGTCTGATCAAAATTAAATAAAAAGATTTGAATGAAAATGTATTATCGTTATCAAGGCTTCTTTTATTTCACCTTTTGCTTATCCCCACGAGGCCATTCAAATTTTTTTTTCTTCGATTATTCAAAATTATGAGACTTACATGATTTTGAGTTTCAGACGCGAGTTTTTTGAAAACACCATATTGCCCTAACTGCTAACAGAAGACAGACACAGTGGAGCGAAGTCAAATAACATATAGTTAACAATAAATTGTAGGACGCAATTCTCAATTGATTTTAGAATCCGTTTTAATTGAAAAATGCTGTTGCTGAATTTACAAATGATATATGGAAGCGATTTTTCAATTGTTATTGTTCAAAATTTTACATCAATGCAAATGATGAACAAATGTTGATTCTTTCCTTTTTCGTCTATCATTCGGTAAATAACTCCGACTTTTATTATCTTTTGGATATAATGCGCAGGATTATGTGCAAGCGAAAAATGATCCATAAGTAATATCATTTGTTATGAAAAAATCATAATATTAAATACAATTATATTATCATTATTGAGTGTTCGATTTCAAGGTAATATTTTGACAAAAAAATTACTTTCTTTTATCGACAATGTGTAGCGGATCATAAAAAGGTGTCATTCGATATTCTTTATTATTGTTATGAACAAAAAACCGGAAAATTATGAAAATGTAATGTACGAAAGATTACGAAAGACTCGATTCTTTTCTTCCTTGTGATCTACACATAATTTTTTTATTTATATCATGTTGTATATCATTTGTTTATGAAATGAATAAATAGCATCATGATCAAGCAAATCTCAAAAATATGATCAATTTTAGGACAGAAGTAGAACACTTGAATTTTTAGTGAAATATTTAATTTCGAACAAAGAGAATACTAATTTCCATAAAAGAGTTCAATCTTCAGCCAATAAAATAAAGTTTTGACAACGTTGTTGATCTTTTAACCTCAGCAGTTTAATTTCCAACTCAAAAAAATAACTTTTTAATCAGAAAAAAAAGAATTTTCAAAAAAATAGTTTGAACAAACAAAAATGAACGAACAAAATGAAGTTTTAACAAAGTAGTGTAAGTTTCAACCAAATAATTGAATTTTCAAACAAAAAAGATGATCAATGGGACGATTTAAAAAAAAAAATTGAAAAATTTTTTCGATAAAAATAATAGGTCTTGAAAAATTTTTGAATTTTTCAATACTTTTTTTTGAGCTTATGTTTTATAGTGATAACCACCATTTTTCCCATGAATATTCCTTCAGATGTCCTCTTCAACATATTCTTTTGTCAAATTTTTTGAAGTGGTGCAACATAGTGAAAAATAATAAAAATCGTACTCGGGACACTGTGTAACTGTGTACCTTCATGGTATACCTTCTTGGCCGACTATTTCTTTCAGAAACAACCCTTTTTCATCCGTCTTTCGTCAGAAACGTTATTTTTTTACTCTGTATGATCTTTTAAACAGGGTGACAAGACATATGTTGAACAATAGTGCTTTCCTCTTACTTACTGGGTGCGAGACATCTTCATTTGTTCGTAATTTTAATTCGAACATAATTGTCGTTCTAGCGCCATTTCACTTTGCGATATTCATTTGTTCGTTTTCGTGATTCTACTTAGTGCACTGTTTCACTCTACTGCAAAGACACCTATGATCTTACAATTCATTGTGATTTTATTATTATCGCAAGAATCTATTGTCATCTTCATTTGTTTCCCGAACATAATGTCGTTCCAGCGCCATTTCACTTCGTGTTATTCATTTGTCGTATTTGCAGTTCTAACTAGTATCGGTACTTTTAAATACTAAACTACTTTACTTTATTGCGAAGATTACTTCTGTGATCGTACAAATCATTGTGATTTTACTATTATCGCAAGAATCGTTTTTTGTTTTTTATTCTTTCCTCAATCGTAATTCTCATTCTTGTTTCATTGAAATAGTTGATTTTCATTTGTTTTTGTGCGACATTTTCGTTCATGCACTGTTTTGTTCCTGATTTTTGTTTATGTGCTGTCTTAATCTATTGAAAAGTGAACTTTTTTAGTTTGTCACTTATGAAGATCTTATTACTCAAATATGGCTCCATCACTGGATAAGCTTATGTGTGCTGGCTGCGATGTAATTTTGAGAAAAACGAGGGTCAAAAAAAGTCAGTGAATACTACGGATGAAGCGAAAGCTTTTTCCTCCTGTCTTAAAAGAGTAATAGTTGTAGGTGACATTTTATGTTCTAAATGTCGACTCACTGTTTATAGAAAATATAATTCTGACAAAAACCTTCATTTTGAAACTGAAACAGATCTTTCTGCTTTTGAATCAACGTCTAATGACCCAACGTTTGAAGTAAAATTAAAATCAAATCAAGCGGATTCTGAGATTGAATATGTAGAAATTCCGATGCAGATGTCTGTTGCTACCCACAAATGCTGCTGTTTTTGTTTTTCTTCCAATAATATAACTGTAATTCCTGTAGAAGCCCGCACGCAATGTTGTATTAAGAAAGAAATTTTCATTTTACCTGGAAATCGATGCTGTAAAACTCATCTGATAAAAAATCGAATTTACGAGGAAGATCATAAGCTTTTGAAAACGCATTCCAACACAACGAGGCTGATCGTGTCAGAATTATCTAAAGTGATGGAAACTCTTTCCATCTAATGTGATTCTACATTGCTTGAGAAAATCGGTGAATTCAGCCTTTCAGAAATATAAGTGGAAGTTTTCACTGGTTTATCTTGGGAAAATCTTCTGGAGATAAAGGAAATGATGACTTCTATGCGAAATAGTCAATCTCGATCTGTGATCCAAGCTCTCGTTGTGTTTGTCTTCAAACTACGTACGGAAAATTCAAATAAAATCTTAGCTTCTATACTGAATATAGAAAATAAGCAGATAATTTCAGACTATTCTGCAATTGTGGTTAAGTCTTTTGAAAATGGCGTTCTATCAAGTCGTTTTGGTTTGAATTATTTTGATAGAGCTAACCTCATTCAAAATCATACGACGGAAATTGCAAAGAATTTATTTGACGCTCATAATCACCTACTATTGACTTATGATGGTACATAAGCGCGACATCAGGAAAGTACAAATAATGAATATCAAAGAAAGTCTTTCTCTGGACAAAAGAAAGTTCCCCTTTGCAAGCCTTTTACCATGTGTACGACTGATGGATATGTAGTGGATATGTTTGGACCGTATCTTGCAAATCATAATGATGCAGAAATCTTGAAAATCATTATTGAAGATGCAAATGGCTTATGCAAATTCTTGGAAAAAGATGATGTCTTTGTACTTGGTCGAGGCTTTCGAGATGTAAAAAAAGATTTGGAAGATAAAAATTTCAAAGTATTGATGCCCACATTGAAAGGTAAAAGAAAGCAACTGACAGCAGCTGAGTCCAACCAGTCCCGTTTTGTGACTAAAATTCGTTGGGCAGTAGAAGCTGTTCACGGTATTCTTAAACAGAAGTATCGGCTTTTGGATCACAAAATAGACAACAAGCTAATACTGAAAGTTGTTTTTTTTTTAGAATCGCATCATTTCTTAATAATACTTATGGTGAAAGGCTGCAATCTGACGTAGAAGCTAGAGATGAAATCTTGGAAGGAAAGCATGTTCGAAAAGATGTGCAAAATACACTAGCTACTGAGGCAGAGGAAAAAGGGTGGGTTGGACGAAAAACTCCCTTTCAAGCAGTCACTTCAGAAGAAATACTAGATTTTCCAGAAGTGACAGAAAGAGATTTAGTGGTCTTTTTCACTGGATCATATCAGCTTTCTCAAGCGAAAAACGTCGAATCTTGATGAAGTTGTCGAAACTCAATTTTTAGATCAAACCAATACCTTCCATTTGAGATGAGAATGTCCTAATTGAAATGATCATAATAAAAAATGACAAATGATTTCATTGTTTGCGAGAGACAATATTGACACTGATAAGGTCGTTATTTCACATATATGTGAGATAACGGCTACTTATGGTTATGTTTGAACTCTGATGCAATGAAATATTCCTTCGATACACTTAATAACCAAATTATTCACTGAAGCTTTGATCAGTTTGTTCTCTACTTTGCGAAAATGAGGTTGGCCTGTACTTTTATTTTCACCTTGGCGGTCATCGTCAATTCTATTGGTAAATATAATAATATAATACATCTGTAATTTTTATTATATTTCATATAATACATGCATGAATGCGGCTATTAAACAGGTCTGTGGAGCGAACCTAAAGTCCCCCTTTCCAGCTTCTAGTCATGTAATAGCCATTTGTATATTTACACTGTAAAAACTAAAGATTTCTTTTTTTACGGAATTATTTTTTTGATGTCCTATTTTTGAAAAGGATAACTTCATCCTGTTATTTTCAGTGCAAAAAGAAACCATTCTGTGTTCTCACCAGTGGTCTCATTTAAGTACGTTTGAGACTAATTTTTCTCGCTCTTATTTTTTGTACAGTCTATGACGTCGAAAATTATGGCATCATATATATGCATGGCCATTACATACCTACGAACTTGAAAAGGCTCCTACGACTCGCTCTGGGAAGATACACTTATCAATAATGTCCCTCTTTTCCCCCTTGATGCATAATATGCTATTAAGCTTACCACAAAGAAATTACTTTTTGACATAATAATGCATTTTCAAGCAGATAGTAGAACCTAAACAAATTAATTTTGTAATGTCTTACCAAACAGCTGGACTTATGAACAGAGTTGAATTTTCAATTAGGACAGAGGAATTTCGAACAAAATAACTAATTTTTACTTGAAACAGAAAGAAAAAATGCAAATGCTTATGCAAATCCATAGTTTTTCACCAATCAGCACCAAATTATGCACACATATTCTTTGGACTCTCAAACAGGTCGTAAAAGTATTAGGGGCAGGGGCAAATGGGAAGGGGCACCGCGTCGCATGTGAACTCCTGAGGAACTCCTACATTTTTAAACGGCAGCATTCTCACCCCTGAGACAACCCTACATGTTTATACTGTAGTCTCAGATGAGGTGGGGGGGGGCAGACAAGGTTATCAAGTGCAAATGTCCGCGGGTAACAGCTAGCATATTGTATATTACATATCATTAGAGAAGTTGTAGGCTCCGGAAGCTTCGATCATGATTCCTTAAAGAAACCAATCCCAAAGCTACTGGAACGTGTACGTCATCCGCTTCTGCTCCTTCTGTCCTAGAAGGTAAGCAAGAGCGGGAAATTTACGCGTGAGAACATCGGGCAACACTGTTCCTTGGAGTCAGGTCTCCAATCAGGTCTCTACCAATCTTTGTAGAATTTAAGAGGAACAGTGTTGACGGACCAGATGGAGTGATCTCAGGAGAACAGCCTTTTGCATCCGGTTCGCGATGAAATGAGCCTGACGCTGGCAAGCCGGAATCAGAGGCTCCAGAACGTGGGATTTTTCGGCCCCCACCACGTTCCCATCTGGGAAAAACACATGCAAACATAGCGTGTCGGTGAGAAGGCTCTGTTAAGCGTTGCGTCGGCCATCCTCGTGTAACGCCGAAAACGCACGAGCACGAACCCATGGCAGCGTGGCTCGGACCGAGCCGAGCTCGTCCGACGTCCGAGTCGGACGCGGCGATTCAGTTTCGTGGGCAATTAGGAGGTTTGGGTTGATTTTTGTTTTCCAGAATGACACCTGAAGGAAAGACTTCAAATACATGTAATGAAGTCTCGAAATATTTTGTATTATGTATTTCAGGAACGTAGATGGGATTTTAAGATTATGGTAATAAATAATTATTATTATAGTTTTAATTTAATGTATTGAATTAATGAAAATAAAATTGATAAAATTTTAAATTATAAAATTAAATTAATTTAAAAAATATATACAAAAATTGAAATAATTAATTAATTTAATCAAATAAATTAGAATTGAATTAAATTAATTATAAAATTTTTAATTTTATAAAATTTTCAATTTATTACATTAATCAAATTTTTTTATCTATCCTCACCTCTGATAATTACCTTTCTTTTCATGTTATTTTAGGCTATAATCACAATTTTGGGGATTTCAAGGAAAAAAGCCAAAACATTTTTAACTTTTCCTCATATGCTTTCTTATATAAAAACTTTATAAAACCTTAAATGTCTAAAAATATTTATCTGAACATTACAAAATTTCTTTTTTACAATTTTATTTTTATTGTGAAATAATTGTAATTGGAAATCAATTGCGAATAATTGTAAAATAAAGTTAACTTTCTTTATTTGATAAAGAAATATCTGATAATTTTTTAAGGACAAACAATTTTAATGGTAAGTCTTTGCAGTATTTTAATAACTAATGAACATATTTTCTGAATATTTTTCTTTGATGCTGCCCTGATAGGGTCAAACATGGTACAAAAAACCGACGTAAAATTTCAAATAAAAACTGTACTCTGTATAAATTAATTTTGAAAATGAAAAATATTGATACCTTTTATATGTATTCCCAAATTTTATTTGAATATGATACACAGTAATTTTTATTTAAAAAATTCTTGTAAATAGTTGGTAATTTTTTTCAATTTCATGATATTTTTGTACCATGTTTGACTTAAGGGAACATATTTCAGGAATGAAATTATAAAAATATCTTAGTTAGTGTTTGGTTGATACAAATATTTTTTGTTGAAATTTTTATTTGACATATCTGAAATATTGAAAAATTTTGTGAAATTTTGCCAAGAATCCTATATGAAAATTATATTTATAGAAATGAAAATAACCAAAAAAAGACAGTTAAATAATTGAAACTTGAGAATTGAAGTTAAAATTTTTCTTTCTTCTTCATTAAAAAATTTAGTGATTTGAACATTTATTTATTTGGTTGAAATTTAATTCTTTAAAAGATGATTAGTCTGGAATCAAACTATTTGGTTGAAAATGTTTTTGTTGCTGTTCCAATTTCAATTTAAAATAACTGAAATCTTCGAAAATATTTCGAAACTTTTGTCAAGAATCCTATATGAAAATTTTATTCATATAACCTTGAAATTAGCCAAAAAAAAGTTAAAAAATAAATAGTTATTCGAATTTTTTTTTTTTGTAATACAAATTATTTTTCGCCTTGAATTGTAATTTTGTTCAAATTTTTCTTCTTTCTTCATTAAAAAATTTGTTCACTTGAAAATTCATTTATTAGGTTGAAATTTCTTTCTTTAAAAGTTGATTTCAACTGTTTTTAATTGAAAATTCGAATTTCCCCATTGAAATAGCAATTATTACATTTTTCGTTGAAAATTCAGCTTTTTTGGTTGAAAATTCAACTGTTTAGTTCAAACTTATATTTTTTGTTGCAATATTGCTTTATATTCAGAAATATTCTAGTCTAATTATAATTTGGTTGTAATTTTCTTTTTTTCTTGACTAAAAATTATTTTTACTTGAAAGTTTATTCGTTTTGTTGAAAAAAAAATTTTTCAAGTTAAATTCAACCGTTTATTATTTAAAATAATTTTTTTGACATAGCAATTATCACATTTTTCGTTGAGAATTACCCTTTTTTGCCTGAAAATAAAACTATTTGGTTGAAAAATTTTTTTTTTCAGTTTTAATTTGAAATAATTGAAATGTTAGAAAATATTTCAAAATTTTTGTCAAGAATCCTATATAAAAATTATATTTATATAACCTTAAAATGAGCAAAAAAATTTTTTTTTTGAATAAATATTTATTTGAAATTTTTTATCTGTTTAAAAAATTATTTTTTGCCTTAAATTATAATTTGGTTCAAATTATTCTTTTTTCTTAACTGTTTTAATCAAAAATTAGAATTTTTTCTCATTGAAATAGTAATTATTACATTTTTTGTTGGAAATTCAGCTTTTTTGTTTCGAAATTCATTTCTTTTTTTTTTCTAATTCAACTGTTTAGTTAAAACTTATATTTTTGTTGGAATTTTGATTGACATGCAAAAATATTATAAAATCTTTGAAAATTTTCTTTAGAATCTTGGGAAAATTATATTTATACATATATCCTTAAAAATAAGTAACCTCAAGAATGAATAGTTATTTAATATTTTTATCTTGTATCAAAAATTATTTTTTGCCCTAAATAATAATTTGGGTTTCATTTTTTTTTGACTAAAAATCGTTTTTACTTGAAAGTTTATTTATTTTGTCGAAAATTCATTTTTTTAAAGTTACATTCAACGGTTTTTCATTAAAAATAATTTTTTTTCATTGAATTAGCAATTATGATATGTTTCGTTGAAAACTTTTTGCCTGAAAATTGAACTATTCGGTTGAGAATTCTTTTTTTGGTCAAATTTTAATTTGAAATATCTGAAATCTTAAAAAATATTTCGAATTCTTTTCAAGAATCTTAGAGAACTTATATTTATATGTATTTATTTTTACAATTTTATTTCAATTGTAAAATAATTTCAATTGGAAATCAATTGTCATTAATTGTAAAATAAATTCAACGAAATTGATTTTATAAAGAAATATCTCATGATTTTCAAAAGACAAAACAATTTTGAAGGTAATTTTTTTAGTATTCTAATGACTAATCAAGATATTTTTAGAATATTTTGCTTCGATTCTGCCCTTGGGTCAAATATGGTACAAAAACCCTCGTAAATTTTTTAATAAAAACTGTACTCTGTATACATTTATTTTTAAAACAAAAAAATTTTAATACTTTTTATAAATATTCCAAAATTTTATTTAAATATGATACACATTGATTTTTATTTTTTAAATTCTGGTAAATAGTTGATCATTCTTTAAATTTCACGACATTTTTGTACCATGTTTGACCTTAGAGAATAGATTTCAGGAACTTTCTTCATTTTTTTTTGTATTTGAATCTGATTCATGTTTAGGAAAAATCATTTGAAAGGCAAGTCTTCATAGTATTTTACTAACCGATAAAGATATTTTTATAACTTCATTCCTGAAATCTATTCTTTAAGGTCAAACATGGTACAAGAATGTCGTAAAATTTGAAGAATGATCTACTATTTACCAGAGTCCTTAAAATAATAATCAATTAGTATCATATATTCAAATAAAATTTAGGAATATTTATAACAAATATTGAGATTTTAAATTTTTAAACTAGATGTGTACAGAGACCAGTTTTTATTAAAAATTTACGATGGTTTTTGTACCATATTTGACCCTAGGGCAGAATCAAGGCAAAATATTCTAAAAATATGTTCATTAGTTATGAAAATATTACAAAGAATTACCTTCAAAATTGTTTTGTCTTTTTAAAATCATGTGATATTTCTTTATAAAATCAATTTCGTTGAATTTATTTTACAATTAATTACAATTAATTTCGAATTGAAATTATTTTACAATTGAAATAAAATTGTAAAAATGAATATAAATATAAATATAAAATATAAATATAACAAAAAAAAACATTTTCAAACGAATAGTTCAATTTTCAGGCAAAAAGGTTAATGTTCAACCAAAAATGTGATAATTGCTATTTCAATATAAACAAATTTATTTTTAATGAAAAACCGTTGCATTTAACTTCAAAAAAATAATTTTCAACAAAATAAATAAACTTTCAAGTAAAAACGATTTTTAGTCAAGAAATAATTAAAACCAAATCATAATTTAAGGCAAAAAATAATTTTGGATACAAGATAAAAATGTTAAATAACTATTCATTCTTAAGGTTACTTATTTTCAAGGATATAGGAATAAATTAATTTTCCTAAGATTCTAAAGAAAATAATTACTATTTCAATGAGAAAAAATTCCAATTTTTGATTAAAACAGTTTAGAAAATAAAAATTGATTAGCATTTCGAACTCGAAAGTTCATTGCCTCACTACCCGATTCGGGTAATGTTTCTAGGTGGATAAATACTACCAGTGTGGGTCCACCACACCCACGACGGGTCAACAACACGCAGTATTCCCCGAACGGTCACCCATCCAAGTACTAACCGCGCCCAACACTGCTTAACTTCAGTGATCTAACGGGAACTGGTGTTTTCAGCGTGGTATCGCCGTTGACAAAACAGTTCAGAAAAAAAGATTAATTTAAACCAAATTATAATTGAAGGCAAAATATAATTTTTAATACAAATAAAAAATTTCAAGTAACTATTTACTTTTAAAAAAAAATTTTTTCCTTGTTTTAAGGTTATATAAATATAATTTTCATATGGGATTCTTGGCACAAATTTCGAAATATTTTCTAACATTTGAAATACTTCAAATTAAAACTTGTAAAAAAAAAACATTTTCAAGTAAATAGTTTTCTTTTCACGCAAAAAAGGGTAATTCTCAACGAACAATGTGATGATTGCTATCTAAAAAAAAAATTATTTTAAATAAAAAACGGTTGAACTCAACCTAGAAAAAATTAATTTTCAAGAAAATAAATAAACTTTCAAGTAAAAACGATTTTTAGTCAAGAAAAAAGGAAAATTACAACCAAATTATAATTAGACGCAAAAGATCATTTTTAATGCAAAATGAAAATTTCGAATAACTATTCATTCTTTAAGTCATTTATATTTAAGGTTATAGGCATAAATATAATTTTCCTAAGAGTCTTAAGAAAATTTTCGAAGATTTTTGAATATTTCTGAATGTCAGTCAATATTCCAACAAAAAATATGAGTTTGAACTAAACAGTTGAATTTTCAACCAAAAAAAGCTGAATTTTCAACGAAAAATGTAATAATTGCTATTTCAATGGAAGAACTCAAATTTTTTAATGAAGAAGAAAGAAAAATTTTCAAAAAAATTATAATTTAAGGCGAAAAATATTTTTGTATACAAAATTAAGAATTTCGAATAACTATTCATTACTTAACTGTTTTTTTGCTTATTTTAATTTCTATAAATATAATTTTCATATATGATTCTTGACGAAATTTCACAAAATTTTTTAATATTTCAGATATGTCAAATAAAAATTTCAACAAAAAATATTGTTATCAACCAAACACTAACTGAGTTATTTTTGTAATTTCATTCCTAAAATATATTCCCTTAGGTCAAACATGGTACAAGAGTATCATAAAAATTTTAAAATTACCAACTATATACAAGAATTATTTAAATAAAAATCACTGTGTATCATATTCGAATAAAATTTAGGAATTCTTATAAGAGGTATCAATATTTTTTCATTTTCAAAATTAATTTATACAGAGTACAGTTTTTATTTGAAATTTCACAACGGTTTTTTATACCATGTTTGACCCTATCAGGGCAGCATCAAAGAAAAATATCCAGAAAATATGTTCATTAGTTATTAAAATACTGCAAAGACTTACCTTTAAAATTTGTTGTCCTTGGAAAATCATGAAATATTTCTTTATAAAATAAATTTTGTTAAATTTATTTTACAATAAAAATAAAATTGTAAAAAATAAATTTTGTAACATTGATTTGATATACTTTATTGAAACGCAACAGTAGATAGTACCAATAAAAGGGTTAATATTAATACCTTCATATACATATAGTTTTTACATGAAGTTGAGATCAATATTTTTGGACATTGAAGATTTTATAAAGTTTTTATATATCAAGAAAGAATATGAGGTCAAGTTAATAATTTTTTTTGTTTTTTCTCTTGAAATCCCCAATATTGTGGTTATAGCCTAAAATGGCATGAAAAGAAAGGTAATTTTTAGAGGTGAGTATACAGTAAAAAAGTTGATTAATTCATTAAATTAAAAATTTTAGGAAATCAAAAATTTTATAATTAATTCAATTCAATTCCAATTTAATTAATTTAATTAATTCATTCATTCAATTTTAATTTGATTTTATAAAATTTTAAAATTCAGTCAATTAAATTCTAATTTAATTAATCAAATTAATTAATTAATTCAATTTTAACTTAATTTTTAAAATTAATTTAATTTTATAAATTTTATTTTCATTAATTCTATACATTAAATTAAATATGATATTTATTTATTATCATTTGAACTTTGCAATATTTGAAATGGATGAAAAAATAAAACATAAATAATAAAAAATCAAATCACTTGAAAGTGATGATTATTAATCTAATCTTAAAATCCCATATGCGTTCCTGAAAGACATAATAAAAATATTTCGGGACTTCATTACATGTATGGGTATGTCAGGTGTCATTCTTGAAAACAAAACTCAACCCAAACCTCCTAATAACCCACGAAACTGAATCGCGAAGTCGGGCGAGCTCGGCTCGGCCCGAGCCACGAGTTCGTGCTCGTGCATTGTCGGCTTCACACGAGGATGGCCGACGCAACGCTTAACAGAGCCTTCTCACCGACACGCTATGTTTGCATGTGTTTTTCCCAGATGGGAACGTGGTGGGGGCCGAAAAATCCCACGTTCTGGAGCCTCTAGCCGGAATCTTGTTGAGTTGGCTGATAAATGAAGCTTTCATACCTCCAAGACACTTGATTATGAGAATTATAAGATGGTCTTTGTAGCCTTGGTACAGCTTACTCACAAGGAAGGTACTCCAGGTGTCCCTCGCCGATTTGATTCTCCCTGATATATGTTGTAGTACTCGAAAAACTATGTGACACGTATTTTTTTTTATCTGCGGAAAAACACTTTAAGGGGGTGAAACAACCCCTCAAAGATAGGGGTCGCAAGTGTCGATTGTATAGTTTTGTGTAGAAAAACAAAATTGATTTCGACCAAACCTACTGGGAAAGTTTCCTCATGATGAAAGATGACTAACGTAATTTTCTCAAAAAAAAAAAAAAAAATTAAGGGGGTGAACCACCCCTACATAGTTTTGAAGTTGTGCTGAAAATTGCTAAATTCACAGGAAAAAATTTGAAAAAAATATATTTTGCCCTTGAGACAAAAATAAAGTTGACGTGTTTCGCAAAAAAAAAATTGTTAAAAAAATTAATGAGGGTAACTACCCCAAAACACTTTTTATTTTATGTCTATGATAATATATACTTTTCATACGCAAAAAAAATTGGGAAATTATTTTTATAACGAAGGAAGTGAAATAGAGTCCATCCAAAATGAAAGAAAAAATTACGCGGGGGTGAACCATCCCTACATAGTTTTAAAGTTGAGCTGAAAATTGCTAAATTCACAGGCAAAAATTTAGAAAAAATATATTTTGCACTTGAGACAAAAATAAAGTTGACGTATTTCAAAAAAAAAAAATTTCAATAAATAAATGGGGGTAGCTACCCCCAAACACTTCTTATTTTGTGTCTATGATAATATATACTTTCCATACGCAAGAGAAATTGGGAAATTATTTTTATAACAAAGGAAGTGAAATAAAGTCAATTCAACACGAATACAAAAAGTAGGCAGGGGTAAACCACCCCTTAATATTTATAAATTTGCTGAAAATTGCTACATTCATAGGAGAAAATTTAAAAATATATATATTTTGCACTGTGGACCAAAAGAAAGTTGACGTGTTTCGCCAAAATAAATAAAAAAATTAATGGGGGTAGCTACTCCTAACCACTTTTTAGTTGGTGTCTATGATAATATATACTTTCCATACACATTGTAATATACACTTTTTTGACGAATATCATTATTGTTCAAAGTTTGAACAATAAATCTTCGATATACTGTGTGCAACAGGTATTTTCTTCGGATTCTTCTTGCTAGATGCAAGTCTTATTTTGTAATTTTCTACATAATTGGGGGGTGGTTTACCCCCGCGTAATTTTTTATTTATGTTGGATGGGCTCTATTTTACTTCCTTCATTAAAACTAATTTCCCAATTTTTTTGTGTATTGAAAGTATATATTATCATATACACAAAATACAAAGTTTTTAGGGGTAGCTACCCCCATTAATTAGAAAATTTTTTTTTGGGAAACAAGTGATTTTTATTTTCATGTCAAGTGCGAAATATATTTTTTTCAAATTTTTCTCCTACGAATTAAGCAATTTTCAGCACATTTTTAAAAACATGTAGGGGTGGTTTACCCATGCGTAATTTTTTTATTCATGTTGGATGGACTCCATTTCACTTCCTTCGTTATAGAAATAATTTTCCAATTTTTTTTGTGTATGAAAAGCATATATTATCATACACATAAAATTAAAAGTGTTTTGGGGTAGCTACCCCCATTAATTTTTTTACCAATTTTTTTTGCGAAACACGTCAACTTTATTTTGGTCTCAAGTGCAAAATATATTTTTTTCAAATTTTTTCCTGTAAATTTAGCAATTTTCAGCACATTTTCAAAAATCTGTAGGGGTGGTTCCCCCCCGCGTAATTTTTGTATTCATGTTGGATGGACTCTATTTCACTTCCTTCGTTATAGAAATAATTTCCCAATTTTTTTGTGTGTATGAAAAGTATATATTATCATAAACATAAAATAAAAAGTGTCTAAGGGTAGCTACCCCCATTAATTTTTTTTACAATTTTTTTGTTGCGAAACACGTCAACTTTATTTTGGTCTCAAGTGCAGAATATATT
>CAKNXH010063396.1:71375-93659 GCA_932178445.1 Andricus quercusramuli
TTCTGCTGCTCGACAACAACATTTGCCTGAACGGATTTCTCCAGAGGGGGCTCTTTTTCGTGGCAGGTCCAGGTCTCCTGCTAGCAAATGTCCTATTGGGAAACGTCATCCGGGTTCTTCTTCTGTCAGACAACATTCACCTGACCGGAAATCTCCTCAAGAGCCTCCACTTCATGCCAGATCCATTTCTCCTCTGGGCAGGCTTTCTTCAGATCAAGTATTTGAGTGTACAACAGAAGAACTTGGATATGTTCGGCTTATTCCTCGCACAAATCAAAACCAGCAATTTGAATTTCGAAGATACGTTATTCCTGCCGATTTGCCAATTAGATTTCGACCAGAACGGAATAGGTATGTGCCCGTGCCAGCCCAAGAATATATTGTGTTATCAACATCCAATGATGATATTTTTGCAATATTGGATGATAGTGGGATTCTTCGTGGAATGTATAAGACAGATACGAATCATTCGCGAATAAAAATAAATATGATAAGCGGCGCAGTTGATAATTTGACTCCCGATGAAAAAAGAGATTGTGTAGTTGGCGCAAGTCCAGCAATTTTCTCAAAAAGTTTTATTAAAGCTTCTGCAAATTACGATACACTACAGTGTGAACTAAATCCCAATGCTGAACGTACTCCTGGTACTTCTTCTGCCAGAAAATATTCACCTGACCGGGAATCTTCTCAGGAGCCTCCACTTCATGCCAGATCCATTTCTCCTCTTGGCAGGCTTCCTTCAGATCGAGTGTTTGGATGTACAGCAGAAGAACTTGGATATGTTCGGCTTATTCCTCGCACAAATCCAAACAAGCAATTTGAATTTCGAAAATACGTTATTCCTGACGGTATGCCAATTAAATTTCGACTAGAACTGAGTAGATATGTGCCCGTGCCATCCAAAGAATATATTGTATTATCAACATCCAGTGATGACATTTTTGCAATATTGGATGATAGTCGGACTCTTCGTGGAATGTATAGGACAGATAAAAGTCATTCGCGAATAAAAATAAATATGATAAGCGGCACAGTTGATAATATGAGTCCAGACGAAAAAAGGGAATGTGTAGTAGGCAGAAGTCCAGCAATCTTCTCAAGAAGTTTTATGAAAGCTTATGCAAATTACGATTCACTGCAGTGTGAACGGAATCCCAACGTGCAACGTAATCCTAGTTCTTCTTCCTCTGCCAGACAGTCGAGGTCTCCTCCGGGCAGGCCTTATCCTCAAGAAATACTTGGATATGCACTTGCAAAACTTGGATATATTCGGCTTATTCCCCAGGAATATCCGAATCGGCAATTCGAATTTCGAAGATATGTTATCCCTTCCGGTTTACCAATTAAATTGCGAGCAGAAAGAAATATATTTATGCCTGTGCCAACCCGAGAATGTATTGTTTTATCATCATCCAGAGGTGTCGTTTTTGCAATACTGGAGTATGCTGGAATTCTTCTTGGAATATATAAGGCAGATGGATATAGTTCGAGAGTAAAAATAAACATGATAAGCGGTGCAGTTGACGATATGACCGTAACTGAAATGAAGGAATGTCCTGTAGGTAGACGGCACATCTTTCCACGTGTGTTTAAAGCAGTTTCTTCCAATGAAGATAGTCTACAGTATTTGTATCATTAATTCAATAGAGAAAAGATAAATTAAGATATAATATTCTTTGTAATCCGCAGTCTAATCCAAATTCAATAAAAAGATTTGAATGATAATGTATTATGGTTATCAAGCCTACTTTTATTTTATCTTTTGCTTATCCCCACAAGGCCATTCGAATCTTTTTTTTCGATTATTCAAAATTCAGAGACTTACATGATTTTGAGTTTCAGAAGCGAGTTTTTCGAAAACACCATATTGCCCTAACTGATAACAACTGATATATGGAAGAGATTTTTCAATTGTTATGGTACAAAATTTTACATCGATGCAAATAATGAACAAATGTTGATTCTTTTTTTTTTTCGTCTATCATTTGGTGAATAACGTCGACTTTTATGATCTTTTGGATTCAATGCGCAGGAGTATTTGCAAGCGAAAAATGATCCATAAGTAATATTATTTGTTATAAAAAAATCATAATATCAAATACAATTATATTATCATTATTGAGTGTTCGATTTCAAGGTAATATTTGGACAAAAAATTACTTTCTTTTATCGACAATGTGTAGCGGATCATAAAAAGGTGTCATTCGATATTCTTTATTATTGTCATAAACAAAAAACTGGAAAATTCTGGAAATGTAATGTACGAAAGATTACGAAAGACTCGATTCTTCTTTTCCTTGTGATCTACACATGATTTTTTTATTGGAAACGCTGAAAGCAAAAACGAACGAAAAAAAACGTACGCAGAAGCGAAGTAAAAACTCGCGAGAGCGAAAACGACCTAAGAAAAGGCGAGAGGAAAAACGAGCCAAGAATGAAGGGGAAGGGTTTCCCCACTTTGCTCCTTTACATCACGTGGTCGGTTTCTCTCCTCGACGGTCAACTCGGCCATCCTCGTGTAAAGCCGAAAATGCACGAGCACGAACCCGAGGTTCGGGCCGAGCTCGTCCGACTTCACGAGACGAGTGGATGCGGAGCACTTGGCTCCCAAACTCTACATCCCCCCACTCCATCTACCCACAGCTCTTCCATGGTTCATTCCAGTCGTTCCAATTCCAGGATACTTAGGTTGTTCAAAATACATTCATGGCAATATAAAACAGCCCGAAAAACGTAAGAAATGTTAAGAAATCAATTATATAATGAAGAATATTTCCTCTTCTAAAAATGCCTGAATTAATAGTGATTAATCTACAGGCCTCTGACTCACTTCAGATACCAAAAATAGTATATATAGTATTTTCGACAAAAATTTTTATTATTTTGTTCAAAATTAAATTATTTTCTTGAAAATTCAACAATTTCGTTAAAAAGTCATACTTCTTGGTTGGAAATTCAAATGTTTTGTTGAAAATACGTCTTTTTGAGTTGAAAATTCAAGAAATTTATTGGAATTTATTTTTCTTATGTTTTTGGTTTGAAATATCATCTCTTACTGTAGAAATGTCACCTTTTGTAGTAAAAATTGCAACCTTCTGGTTAAAATCTAATCTTTTTTGGTAATAAATTAATTTTGTAGTTGAAAATTTTAATCTTCTGTCGAAAATTCATATTTTCAGTTCTAAAATTTAACAATTTTCAACAAAATTTAATTATTTTGTTGAAAATTCGTTTTTGTTGGATAAATCCAGCTGTTTATAAAAAAGCCCGAGAAACATAAAACATTTTTAAGAAATCAATTATACGAAGTCCAGTATTGCGTATTAGAGAAGATAATGTTTATCATTTTAATTTTGAATTCCTTTTCATTTTAGCATTTGAACTGCTAAAGAGAAAAATAATATATTTTTCAAATTTAATTAATGAGTTAGAAAATAAATAACTATATATATAGAATTCCTGAAAATAAAACAAGAATTCAACGATAAAATTTGGAGAACCACCACAAAATGCTCCTATTGCAATTCCTGAAAAACAAAGTAATAATTTTAGTTCAAAATTCGTTTGCTTTTTTTGTTAAAAATTATTTTTTTTACCTGAAAATGTAAATATTTCTTTAAAAATTCAAAGGATTTGTTGAAAAGTCCACTGTTTTGTGGAAAATTCGTACTTTGGGTTATAAACTCCAACCATTTAGTAGAAAATTTACATTTGGTTAAAAATTGTTATATTTTGTGAAAATTCGTCTTTTTTGGTACAAAATCAATTTTTTCATTCCAAATGGAACTGTTTATTTTACAATATCAAAAACAAACTATTTTAAAATTCGTAATGACAAATTTTCGAATATTGAGAGTTCTAAATATTTCTGAAACGAATTCTCTTAAAATGCTTGGGATTTTTTAAATATAACTTAAAACCATATATAATAACATTTTACTCCTTAGAAATTAAAAATAAGTACAATTAAAAATTTTCAATTTCAATCCATATATTTCAAATTTGCGTCGAATATTTTTACAATATTGTAACATCTTTCTAAAAACAAAAGTGTCAAGACAATTGGTAAAAATGAGTCTTGATTTAAAAAATATATTTATTAAAGGCAATGCATATTAGTTTCTAATTTTATTTGAAAAATCGTAACAAATTTATTTTTTACACGTAGAAGCGGATGTTTCTGAACATATGCAGCTTAAATTAGTATTTTATTCCTATTTTATTGATAATATAAATTATTTTAACAATAAGATAATATCTTTCTAAAAACAAAAGTGTCGAGTCATTCGTTAAAGGGGAATCTTGATACGAATAATTTAAACATCCCTCATGACTTTTTTAACAATTTTTAATAGTTTAAATAAATTTTACTTCTTTAAACAATTTTTTTCTGAAACATGTAAAGAATTATCGTATTTTCCAAATAAAATGTAATAGTTGGTCATTGTTTGCAGTAATAAATTTCGTTAAAAACATGATGTGATTCTTTAAACAATTAATTGTTGTTTATTCTAAAAACTTCTGAGAAAATTTTCAAATCAATAGAAATTTTTTAAACATTACAAGAAAGTCATAAGTGTTATTACACGGAAAAAATAAGTCTTGGAACATTTCGCAGATTAGTGCTAGACTTCAGGACGGGCCATCATTTTTATGAAATCTCGTATACTTTCTATAAAGTGGTCATACATTTTCATGGAAAAATAAAGAAAAGTCATGGAAGTTTTCAAGCGCAGTCAAGAAACAACAGGCTTGGAATTCTTATAAGACAGTTTACAACAAAAAAATGTATACAGTTATGAAGTGGCTATAAAATAACTTCATATTTGCAAAGACTTGAATTGAATAAGTGCGTGATTCAAAAACTAAGAACTCGAGTGCAAGTCAGAAAAACAGTCCATGACTGTCTGCGAGAATTTTCAGAGGCGCGCTCAGTGGGGCTCAGAGACAAATTCACATTGGTATGATTGAAGTAGACACTGGATGATGATTCAGTGCTACGGAAACTCGCATCTTTATTCACTGCGCGTGCGTCAAATCGACAACTAAATTGGTTATCATTGGCTTGCTTATTTAAAATGAATAAATGTACAAATAAATTATGTACAACAAAAAGTAATTGTAAAACGCATAAAGATATTAAGATATTAATTATAAAAAAAGTTTACAACTGGTTGCGTAAAGGATTTAAATTTCCAAGATTTAGATGAGATGAAAAATGTTATTCACTTGCTACCTTATTCTGGTAGATATCAAATTCATTTAACAAAGTTGTACGATTGTTTCTTAAATGAACATTTACAGGCTTCACAATTTTCAGTGGTATTAAGTATTCCTACGTCTTTCTCAATCCTCGCGATATTACTTATAATACACTTATTTCTATTCGAAATAAATTAGAAGATGGCTATTATTACATTGCAAGAAACTGGATGTAAGCAGATTTTATTTTCAAGTTCGTATTTCTGTATATAAAATTTTTATGAAAATATTGAAATAAAATATATGAATATGTCTGATAATAGAATAAAATGTGTTTGTTTTTCATTACAAAAACATTTACATAACAGCCATCTTCTTATTTATAATTTTAATGAATAATAAAAAGTTGCTTAAAAGTTAATCGAGTCAACGCTAATACTTCTTGAAACTTCTTCCTTTTAGAAAAAAATGCTTAGTAGAATCGAAATATCTGGGTTATTTTCTTCAAAAAGATACACAACCATTATTTAAACAATTTCCTTATTTATTTAACAAAATTTATTATTCTGATATAGAATCTAAAATAATTTTCGTGGATTGTTGTCGAAATTCTTATTTCTCATAAAAAGTGTCATTTAAAATAACCATTTTTTAATAACAATATATAAAAAGTATTTTCGAATCTATCTCAATATTTCTTTAATTTTTTAAGAGTGCAAACGGAGTGAGTTTTTTCCTAAGTTTAAAATTTTGTTTATCAACAATTTATTGATATGATTTGGCAAATATATCAGTTTTATTGAAATAAATTTTTTATAACGCTGCAACTTATAAACAGTGCGTCTCACAAAAAGTGCATAAGGGACAAAAAGTTTGATTTTTTGTTGACATGTTATCAATTTCTTCAATCTGGAATCAAATTTTTCGAACGGTGCAATTAGTTTTTATGTTATATCTCACAAATTTGAAAAAATTATTTAAACAATTTCAGTTTAAATGAAGAAAAAACTTATTTTTTTACGTAAAATCATCCCTTGGTCAAAAAATAATTTTCCGTGGAAATTTATATTTTTTCATAAAAAAAAAATTGTTTAAACAATGTGTTTAATTTGTTATGCAAAGTCAGTCTTGCAGCAAGTTGTCTAATTCGCAGTCCTCACTAAACTTCTTTTTACGCGGCCGCGCAGTTTTCAGCTGCAGCACAACGCCAAGATTTTTTACTGTGTTTTCAACCCAATCGATTAGCCGAGGGGCTTGCGCGGTTAGGAATGAGTTGCGTTAGTCTCGTGTCTAGGATAGGTACTTCGAATCCCCGCAGCGTGCGTCCGATTTTTTAGAGCGTAAAAAGCGAGCGATTGATATTATTTAATAATTGTGTGTGTTATAATAATATTTAAATAAATATATAAGTTGAAGATAATTATATTATAAATTTAAAAAAGTTTTTTATTTTTTATTAGCATAAATGGCTAGCTTGACAGTCTACGAACCCTTCCTTGACTGTCTTTGAGAATTTGATATTGGAGTGTTGAACGGCTTACAAATTTTTCTGTGATATTTTGTTGATGGAATCTAGGAGTGCTTCACTGACTATGCTGGGCGCAATTTAAGAAGTCTTTTATTTCTTCAAGCTCTGTTTGCATGATTTTCCAATACGATATTTTTAAATTATCAAATGCTTTTAGACCTATCCTAAAGTCACAGACTCGGACAATGAAAATTTCCAGCACTTTTTTTTTCCGTGTAAAATTGGTCATTAGTAATTATTTGTATTAAACAAAATCTTGCCCTCTGGAGTAAAAAAAAGGTCTCAATACATTTTTGGACCACCCGAGACTGTACATTAGGATTAGGTATTATTATCATAAGTGTGGTCGAATTCACTATAAACATATGTTGCTGATTTGTTTTCATCAAGTAAAGTACCTGTAATTGATGATTTTTGCAGGTCTGTTGGCTTCGACAGCATTCTTCTTGAAACTTTTTTACGTTTAACTGTGGAGTAGAATCGCTGTGGGGGAATTTTCCTTTTTTCAGAATTTTGACGAGGTAGAGGTGAATTTTTATCGAGAGAGACAAGCTCTTTCTTTCGTAAAAGTGCTTGTCCTTGGTCTCCAAGACGTTGCTGCCTTTATAGTCCGGGAGCTGGGTATGTTCCCGTGTGCATTAAGATTCCCAAGGAAAAAAAGTGGTCATTCTTATGTATTTTGAGCCGCTGAATCCGATGGTGCCCGGCGTTTTTTCGAAAAAGTGGTACGTTTTGTTTAAATCGCAATTGTTTAAACAAATTATGAACAAATTGATTTTTCGAGCTGGACAATTTTTTAAAAATAACATGGCTTATTTTAAGACGAAAAGGCCTCTAGCAATTTTTCCCTAAAATGCATATTTCAAAAGTTATAAATTTTTAAAGGTCGGAAATTTGACGTTTTTTGCAAAGTTTGGATGTTTATAACTTTTGACGTATACAATATTTTTTGAATTTGGAAAAAGCCACTTACTCTTTGAAACTCACTCTACAAAATGATATGATTAACTATTAGCGCAGGTCCGGCGTTATGCATTTATCGCGATTGACAATTAGCGCTTTTTCGGCCTACACTACGTACTTTTGATGGCGCGAGGCGCGAGCGCGCCGCAACGCGCAGCCGCCGATTTCATCTCGCGAGCGTATTGTTGATTCAAGATAGATTATGATCATGTAAAAAACATCAATATAAAAAAATTCATTTTAAACAATGTTTTTATGCTTAATAAAATCGATTGTGGCTATTCATTGAAATTGTAAATAATATCCATTAAACATATAGAATGACGGCGTTTTTCGGGATATTATGTTAATCTGAAAATTCGTATTACAATATTAGCAACATAGGAACATATAATAACATTTTTCGAGAGGTGATGTTTTTAAATAACTTCTATATTTACATCGCACGTACAAAACTTACATGAAAAACTTTGAATCACAGTCATTCGTCAGATGTGTCAATACTCATGCTATTATTCACTTTTATGCTCTCATTATATTTATTCCTACATGTTTTTTTGATTTGACAAGTACAAAATTCACAGCAACCGATTCCAGCTCTTACACAAATACAAGATTTTTCTGACATGCAAGATTGGCAATGACAACTTGGCACAAACTCGTCAATGGGTGGCAAAAGTATATTCATTTTTTTTGGAACTAATAAGTCATGTTGAATTTCATAGCCATAATGAAGAGGATCCAATGACATTATATTCTGTTCTAAACAATTAACCTATTGGTATGTTACATAATAAACTCGCATAACAATTAATAACTTTAATATTTTCCAATCCCGCGTGTTCGCCTTTTATTATACAAATTTAATTTTCATCAGTTACATTGGTACACAGAATTCAATATAAAAATGATTTATATTTCTTGTTTTTTTCTGTATAAGCAAAAACATTCCTAGTTCTATACAAATCATTTATTATTCAAGTTTGGGGTTCACTGTTTTGATGTTGATGTTTTTTTAGACGATTACAATCTATCTTGAATTAACAATACGCGCGCGAGAGGAAATCGGCGGCTGCGCGTTGCGGCGCGCTCGCGCCTCGCGCCATCAAAAGCACGTAGTGTAGGCCGAAAAAGCGCTAATTGTCAATCCCGATAAATGCATAACGCCGGACCTGCGCTAATAGTTAATCATATCATTTTGTAGAGTGAGTTTCAAAGAATAAGTGGCTTTTTTCAAATTCAAAAAATATTGAATACGTCAAAAGTTATAAGCATCCAAACTTTGCAAAAAACGACAAATTTCCGACCTTTAAAAATTTATAACTTTTGAAATATGCAGTTTAGGGAAAAATTGCTGGAGGCCTTTTCGTTTTAAAATAAGCCATGTTATTTTTAAAAAATTGTCCAGCTCGAAAAATCAATTTGTTCATAATTTGTTTAAACAATTGCGATTTAAACAAAACGTACCACTTTTTCGAAAAAACGCCGGGCACCATCGGATTCAGCGGCTCAAAATACATAAGAATGAACACTTTTTTTCCTTGGGAATCTTAATGCACACGGGAACATACCCAGCTCCCGGACTATTATAAATTCTGAAAGGTCCTCAGGAGTAAGTTTTTTTGAGATTCCTGATGCTACATACATTTAAGAGATTCTGCATTTTCACTTCGTCACTGATAGTTTCACTCACGTTGGTTGGGCCTAATGTTGAAAGACTTGCTGCTGTTTCCACGCGGTGGTTGAATTCTACTGTACGTGCACTGTCATTACAGTGTTAGTGCTCTTCTATTGTTATCTGTTTGAAATTTTCCTAGGAATAATATTTAATTACACTGCTACATATTTTTAATAAGCTATAAGTTTTGCAGACATTTGCCAATTCTAGAATTACACAAAGTTCTCTTCAAGAAATGTATGCCTCGAAGCTATCGATTTTCTATCAGATGAAAAAAGATAAAATATTTAATCTGCATGGTTTTTATTCTCTAATACGCAATATTGGACTTCGTAAAATTGATTTCTTAAAAATGTTTGATGTTTCTCAGGCTTTTTTATAAACAGCTGGATTTATCCAACAAAAACGAATTTTCAACAAAATAATTAAATTTTCTATTAAATTGTTAAATTTTAGAACTGAAAATATGAATTTTCTACAGAAGATTAAAATTTTCAACTACACAATTAATTTATTACCAAAAAAGATTAGATTTTAACCAGAAGGTTGCAATTTTTACTACAAAAGGTGACATTTCTATAGTAAGAGATGATATTTCAAACCAAAAAGATAAATGTTCGACAAAATAATTGAATTTTTAATTTAGAAAAATTGTTAGGCAAGAAAAATAAATTCCAATAAATTTCTTGAATTTTCAAGTCAAAAGACGAATTTTCAACAAAACATTTGAATTTCCAACCAAGAAGTATGACTTTTTAACGAAATTGTTGAATTTTCAAGAAAATAATTTAATTTTGAACAAAATAATAAAATTTTTTGTCGAAAATACTATTTATACTATTCTTGGTATCTGAAGTGAGTCAGAGGCCTGTAGATTAATCACTATTAATTCAGGAATTTTTAGAAGAGGAAATATTCTTGATTATGTAATTGATTTCTTAACATTTCTTTTGTTTTTCGGGCTGTTTTATTTTGCCATGAATGTATTTTGAACGACCTAAGTATCCTGGAATTGGAACGACTGGAATGAACCATGGGAGAGCTGTGGGTAGATGGAGTGGGGGGACGTAGAGTTTGGGAGCCAAGTGCTCCGCATCCACTCGTCTTCACGAGTTGGTTTCGTTGACTATTAGGAGGTTTGGGTTGATCTTTGTTTTCAAAAATTCACACCTGAAAGACTTCAAATACATGTGGTGAAGTTTTGAAATATTTAATGATTATTTCTTTCAGGAATTAATATGAAATGTTTTACACTGTCTGATTGTACAGGGAATACATTATAAGACACTGGAGGTTTATAAAGTTCAATAATATATTAAATATTGTATGTGGGATTTCAAAATTAGGTTAATAATATCTATCGCTTTCAAGTGTTTCCATTTTTCAGTATTTATATTTTATTTTTCCATCGATTTTAAATATTGTGAAGTTAAAATGGTAATAAATGATTATTATTTTTAATTTATTAAATTAGTCAACATTTTTACTGTATGCTTACCTCTGATAATTACCTTTCTTTTCGTGCTATTTCAGGCTATAATCACAATTTTAGGGATTCTTAGAGAAAAGCCGAAAAATTATTAAATTGATATAAAAACTTTATAAAACCTTCAATATCTTAAAATATTCATCTCAACATTGCAAAATTTAGTTTTTACAATTTTATTTTAATTGTGAAATAACTTTAATTGGGAATTAATTGCGAATAATTGTAAAATAAATATGACAAAATTGGTTTTATAAAGAAATATCTCATAATTTTTAAAGGAACAAACAATTTTAAAGGTAAGTCTTTGTAGTACCTATAACCTTAAGTAATAAATACTCAAAGAATAAATAGTTATTTGAAATTTTTATTTTGTATTAAAAATTATATTTTGCCTTAAATAATGATTTGGTTGTGATTTTCCTTTTTTCTTGACTAAAAATCGTTTTTACTTGAAAATTTATTCATTTTGTTGAAAATTCATTTTTTCCAAGTTAAATGAAACCATTTTTTACTACAAATAAATGTTTGTATTGAAATAGCAATTATCACATTTTTCGTTGAGAATTAATCTGTTTGCCTGGAAATTAAATTATTTATAGTCATAGTTATTGTTACAATTTTATTTTAATTGTAAAATAATTTTAATTGGAAATGAATAAAAAATAATTGTAAAATAAATTCAACATGATACTACCTCCGCGGTGGCGTGGAAATGAGTTCTATTAAAAAATGTGTGGGATTTTCTAAAAAAAAAAACTGCATGAATTTCTGACCTTCCCTCTTTTTATTTTTTAAATGTATTTAAATCTGAATTTTGTTTAGGAAAAATCATTTGAAAGGCAACTCTTCATAGTACTTTAATAACTAACGAAGATATTTTTATAATTTCATTCCTGAAATCTATTCCGTAAGGTCAAAGATGGTACCAAAATGTCGTATAATTTCAAAAATGACGAACTATCTACAAGAATTTTTTTAGATAAAAGTCAATGTGTATCATATTCAAATAAAATTTAGGAAAATTTATAAAAAGTATTAATATTTTTCACTTTTCAAAATTAATGTATACAGAGTACAGTTTTTATTTGAAATTTTACGACAGATTTTTGTATGATGTTTGACCCCAGGGCAGAATCACGGAAAATTATTCTGAAATTATGTTCATTAGTTATTAATATACTACAAAGAATTACCTTCAAAACTGTTTTGCCTTTACAAATCATGGGATATTTAAATTAAATTTCGTTGAATTTATTTTACAATCATTTACAATTAATTTCCACTTAAAATCCTTCAACAATTAAAATAAAGTTGTAAAAGTAAATATAAATATAAGTTTTTCAAGATTCTTGACAAAAATTTCGGAATATTTTCTAAGATTTCAGATATTAAAAATTAAAATTTGAACAAAAAAAAAAAAAACATTTTCAACCGAGTAGTTTAATTTTCAGGCAAAGAGGTTAATTCGCATCAAACAATGTGATAATTGCTATTCCAATAAAAAAAAATTTATTTTAAATACAAAACGAGTGAATTTAACTTTGAAAAAGTGAATTTTCAACAAAATAAATGAATTTTCAAGTAAAAACGATTTTTAGGCAAGAAAAAAGGAAAATTACAACCAAATTATAATTGAAGGCAAAACATAATTTTAATACAAAATAAAAATTTCGAATAATTATTTATTCTTTAAGTTATTTATTTTTAAGGATATAGGTATGATTATAATTTTCCTAAGATTCTTAAAAAAATTTTCAAAGATTTTTGAATATTTCTGTATGAAAATCAAAATTCCAACAAAAAATATAAGTTTCAATGAAAAAATTCTAATTCATAATTAAAAACAGTCGAAATCAACTTTCAACGAATGAAATTTCAACCAAATAAATGAATTCCAAATAAAAAAAATTTTAATGGAGAAAAAAATAAAAAATTCAACAAAATAAAAATTTAAGGTGAAAGATATTTTTGTATACAAAATAAAAATTTCGAATAACTGTTTATTTTTTAACTTTTCTTTGCTTATTTTAAGCTTATATAAATATAATTTTCATATAAGATTCTTGACAACATTTCACAAAAATTTTCAATATTTCAGATATGTCTAATAAAAATTTTAAAAAAATATACTTATCAACCAAACACTGAGATATTTTTATAATTTAATTCCTGAAATCTATTCCCTTAGGTCAAACATGGTACAAAAATGCCGTAAAATTTAAAAAAATGATCAATGATTTACAAGAATTTTTTAATAAAAATCAATCTGTATCATATTCAAATAAAATTTAGGAATATTTCTAAAAGGTTCCATTTTTTTTTAATTTTTAAAATCAATTTATATAGAGTACAGTTTTTGTTTGAAATTTCACGAAGGTTTTTTGTACCATGCTTGACAGTATCAGGCCAGAATCAATAAAAAAATGTTCTGAAAATATGTTCATTACTTATTAAGATACTACAAAGACTTACCTTCAAAATTGTTTTTTCCTTTAAAAATCATGAGATATTTCTTTATAAAATCAATTTTATCACATTTATTCTACAATTATTCGCAATTAATTTCAATTAATGGCAATACCACGCTGGAAACACCAGTTCCCGTTAGATCACTGAAGTTAAGCAGTGTTGGGCGCGGTTAGTACTTGGATGGGTGACCGATCGGGAATAATACTACTGCGTTGCTGTTGGCGGTCGTGGGTGTGGTGAGCCCACACTTGTAGTTATTTATCTACAAGAAACTATCCACCTAGAAACACTACCCGAATCGAGTAGTGTCACGCCTACCCCTAGAGGCTCGCCGAAAGGGAAATGGCTTAATGGTATAAAAAAAAAAATTTCCAATTATACAGTTATTTCACAATTAAAATAAAATTGTAGAAACTAAATTTTGCAATTTTGAGATAAATATTTTAAGATATTGAAGGTTTTATAAAGTTTTTATATCAATTTAATAATTTTTCGGCTTTTCTCTAAGAATCCCTGAAATTGTGATTATAGCCTAAAATAGCACGAAAAGAAAGGTAATTATCAGCACGGAGAAAAATGGATGGTCAAAGTTAGAAAGTGAAAATTTACAGAGCCAGTCAGTCCTTCTATATGGTCGAACGGTCCTTCCAATATTTTTTCGACATAGTCAGAAAGACTCTTATTTTATGGCCAGTCTGACGATTATAAGAACACCAGACTCACTATCAGGGATAACAAAGGTATCCCTTTCGGTATGGTGAATACGCGCATCTTTTTTTTCACTCATTTCGACCATTCCCGAAGGACTAGATAAACCATCTCATATGCTCGATTGCTCAACGTTTGCGCGTCAATCATGCGCGTGAAAATTTGTAGGTTATACCGAGTATCGCTAATTGGTGTTTGGTGCAAATTTGCATAAACGGACGCGTGGACCGCATGCTGCTGATAATAATTAGCGATAAGCAGTTTTTAAAGTACTCGCAAGTATTGCTAGTGTTGTGCTTGAGGTGTTTCTCGCGTGTTATTCCCTAGTGATGAGAATTTAAACGATCGTATTTGTAAGTATCTATTTTATATAATTATGTGACATTCCAAATAGTTGATACTGTTATTATTTTTTAGGTTATATTATAATACAAGCTTAAAGTCATTTCTGATTATTTAAATATAATCACTGAATATTCTAGCATTAATTAATGTAGTTCAAACTTGATTTGTAATTGTGAATTTTAAAATAAAACTTTATCTTCCAGTTGTCACCTATTCCACATTTAAATTCGTGGAAATATAGATGGAAGGGTTCTAGCTCGTACGTGAAGCTGATGGAGAGCTGGAACTGTGGGAAAAAAATTATTGAAATATTCAGAGGTAATTATGATTAATTTTATATTTTAGAACTTCACTTATTTGGCTGAAGATTAATGTGAATTGTTAAAAATTCGTCTTTTCTTTTTGTAGAAAATTAATCTTAATTGAAAAGTCAACTATTTGGTTAAAAATGTGTGATTTTTGTTGAAAATTTATTTTTGGGATTAAAAACTAAATGTGTCAAGTTAAAATTTAACTATTTGATTGAAAACTGACCTTTTTGTTGAAACTTCATATTATCGGATTGAAAATTCCATTATTTTGTATAGAAAATTCGTCTGTTTTGAAAATTCAACTACTTTTTGAAAGATTCATCTTTCTTAATTTAAAATCAATTTTTCACAATGAAAATTTAAGAATGTCATTTTTTTAAACTTAATCTTTTTAGTTTGCACATTTAACTATATGGTTCAAAATTTATGTAGTTTCTTACAAATTTCTTTTTTTGGTGGAGATTCAAAATTTAAGTAGAAAACTTAAATGTTTAATTGAAAAAATAACTTTTTTAGAATTTCGCTTTTTTGGAGTACAAAAATTATTTCTTAAACTGAAAATTTAACTATTTTGTTGAAAATGAACTTTTTGGATAAAATTTCATATTCTTGGCTTAAAAATTCTACTATTTTATATAGGAAAATCTCATATATTTTAACGAAGTGATAATTAATGTTTTCAGAATAAACCCACAAATCTTCCGAAGAACAGCTGAGAAAATTGTAGATGAATACCTGAACTTCTGAAAAATGTAAGTGTAACTCGTGTTTATTTTAGAATTCGAAAATTTGGTTGAAAAGTCAAAAATTTTGTTCAAAGGGCATTTTTTGTCAAAAATTCAAGTGCCTTGTTGAAAATTCTTTTCTTTCAATAGAAAATTTGTAGTTCTACTTTAAGATTTATCTTTTATGATAAAAAAGTGGTATTTTTGGTTGAAAGTTCATCTTTCTGGTTGAAAATTAACTTTTTTCTTCAATATTCGCCTCTTCTGTTTAAAAATTAAATTTATTTGTTGTTGATGCTACTGTTTGATTACCAATTATTATTATTTATAAAATTCACTATTTGGTTAGAAATTTATATTTTTTAATTTAAAATGACTTTTTGTTAAAAATTTAAGTTACTTCTAAAAGAAACTGTTTCGTTAAAATTATTATTTTTCTTTGAGGTTTAATCTATTTTATTTGAAAATTCGACCATGTTGTTGAAAATTAGCGTTCTTCTTGAAAATTTATCTCTTTTGATTGCAAGTTCAAGTATGCGGCTGTTTATGCAACTGTTTCATTGTACATTATTTGTTATGAAATTCTAATATTTAGTTGAAAATGATCTTTTTATTGAAAATTCTAGTTTTTTTTTGCTCGAAAATGCAACTATTTGGTTAAAGTTTAATCATTTTGTTTGGAATATTCGATCATTTGGTTGGAAATTCATTTCGTAGTTTGTAATTTCAATATTTGGCTAAAACTTCAATTACATTTTTAAAAATTCATCTCTTTTGCTTGAAATTTTCCAGCTATATGCTTGCAAATGCAACTTTTTGGTAAGAATGATTTTTTATTCAATTCAATTCATTGATTGAAAATTAATCTTTCGGGCTAAAAATTCAACTGTTTTCTGAAAAATTAGACTTTTGAAATTTAAAACTCAGCTCTCTTCATGAAAATATGCGACTTGGGGTTGAAAATTCGTCTGTTCAACTATTTTGTTGAGAATGCAATATATTCAGACTTGAGATCTTGTGCGATTCATAACTTCCTTTATATTTTTAAACGACTATTACGACTTTTTTAAAGCCTTCTAGTCAATTCTCAAGGGTATAAGTTTTTTTTTTTTTAATTGAAAAGGCTATTATTATAGTTTTCGTTCTGAATTTATTCTGAATTTATTTCAATTGATTAAAAATTATATTATTTTGTTGAAAATGCAACTATATTGTTGAGAAGTCATCCTTTTTTATCGAAAAATCAACTACTTTGTCAAAAATTCATTTTTTTAGTTGAAGGTTCATTTCATTGGTTGAAAAATCAACTATTTTGATTCAAATTCGTTTCATGTTTGGTCAAAATTGATCTTTTTTGGTAGAACATTAAACTTCTTGGTCGAAAATTCATCTTTTTGGTTGGACTTTTAACAATTTTGTTGATGATTGTTATTTTTTTGCCGTTAAAAGTTATTTTTACATTCTCATTCGTGAGAGTGTAATGTAATTTCAAATAGTTTTTGTCTGAAAATTCAAATATACCATTTTTGGCTGAAACTGTATTCTTTATACTGTATAAGTTAGAAATTCAACTGTTTGGTAGAAAATGCATGTATTTTGTTGAATATTCGTCTTTTTGGGTGAAAAACTGATACAGAAGATATAAAGAAGTGGATTTTTGTAACAGGTAAAAATTACTCGGAAATCGCTGTAAAGATTCCAATTTTTTTCTGTGAATCTTCTTTGTTAAAAATTTAAATTATTGCTTGAAAGTTCATTTATTTGATGTAAAATTCATGCATATATTTCATTGAAAATTCGTCTTTCTGGGTAGTAAATTATTCTTGTTTGTTGATCGTTCAACTTTTCGGTTGAGAGTCTTGTTCAAAATTGATCTTTCTTGATCAAAAATTATCTTTTTTGTTAAAGATTCATCTTCTCCAATATAAAAGTCCACCGCTTTCAAAAACATTCGACTTTCTAGCTTAAAAACTTCACTCTTCTGTTGAAAATTCATTTTTCATGGTAGAAACGTCATTATTGATTATTTACTTTTTTTAGGGAATATTTATGGGACGGATCACACACAAGGAAATCGTCAGGCAAGCGAAAGTTGTGAGCGTTAGCCGTTTAAGTGCGTTAAATATTAAATAATTAATAATATTTTATTCTATGTTATATGTACAATGTTCGACCGTAATTGTATTAAATTCTAGATTTAGCTTTAACGAAGGCTGTAACGAAATTGTGATTTATGAAGGGATCTCCATAGATATATATTAAATATAGCAGTGACTGTTTTATCATATAAGTTATATTTATATGTATGCTCCTAATTCTAAAAATAAAACTTTGCATTTATAATCACAATTTTTAGCGAACTTCAACCTATTTATCATTAATTTAAATATTTTGTTTAATTTTAAGGTTACGTCAGGGTTTATCATTTTTTCAATCCATATATTGTTTTTGAATACGCTATAGAATATGTTATACTCTACATCTGAATTACTATGAAATTATACTAATTACATAGTGCGATGACTTTTATCAATTGATCACTCAAAAAAATGTCTGGTGAAACCAACCAGAATTCCGGTTAAATATGCCCTAACTATTTTTTCTGGTTAGACTAACCAGAATTATGGTTGAATTAACCAGAATTCCGTTTAAATTAACCAGACATTCTTATTAAAATAATCAGAATTCTGATTACTTCGACCAGAAAAAATAGTAAGGCCATATTTAACCGGAATTCTGGTTGGTTTAACCAGACATTTTTTTGAGTGATGAATAGTCAGAAGCATTTCCGTACCAACCTTCAGTAAAACTACTAATTCACAGAAAAAACGTTAAAAATAAAATTCATAAAGAACTTTTTCTTACTAATTTCTTTTGTTACGATTTAATATTACAAATTAGTAATTTTTTGTTGAAGATTATTATCAGAATGCTTACTATAAATCAATTGATAAAGGACTCCCCACTGTTTACATAGTAGACCTTCATACTAGTCCAGATTAAAAAATCAAATCTAATTTTTTTATTAATTTTCAAAAATAATATAAAAATATATGTTTGGTTCTTAGAAATAGTAATTTTAACCATATCAGATTTTTGAATCGACCCTCTGCAATAATCGAATTTGCCCTCCTAAAATATCCATTTTGAAATTCCGGGATAATCTAATCGACCATTTGAGACCATCGAGTAGTCTGTCTAGAGACAATCATATCGACCCTTTAGCATGACCAGGTCAGCTTTCTTCAGATGACCGATTCGACCGTCCGAAATGATCGAGTCAACACTTTGATATGATCGATTTGAACCTCTTGTTTCAACCTTCTAGAGATAGTCGCTTTAGCCATATTCAAGGGCTGTCCTATAGTTGACCCTGCAATAAAGTCGGTCCACACATCTAGATGGCCAAACAGACCTTCCATTTTTCTCCGCGAGAGGTAAGCATACACTAAAAATTTGGACTAATTTAATAAATTAAAAATAATAATTATTTATTACCATTTCAACTTCACAATATTTAAAATCGATGGAAAAATAAAACATAAATACTGAAAAATGGAAGCACTTAAAAGCGATAGATATTATTAACCTAATTTAAAAATCCCATATACAATATTCAATATATTATTGAACTTTATAAACCTCCAGTGTCTTATAATGTATTCCCTGTACAATCAGATAGTGTGAAACATTTCGTATTAATTCCTGAAAGAAATAATAATTAAATATTTCAAGACTTCACCACATGTATTTGAAGTCTTTCAGGTGTGAATTTTTGAAAACAAAAATCAACCCAAACCTCCTAATAGTCAACGAAACCAACTCGTGAAGTCGGACGAGCTCGGCCCGAACCTCGGGTTCGTGCTCGTGCATTTTCGGCTTTACACGAGGATGGCCGAGTTGACCGTCGAGGAGAGAAACCGACCACGTGATGTAAAGGAGCAAAGTGGGGGAACCCTTCCCCTTCATTCTTGGCTCGTTTTTCCTCTCGCCTTTTCTTAGGTCGTTTTCGCTCTCGCGAGTTTTTACTTCGCTTCTGCGTACGTTTTTTTTTCGTTCGTTTTTGCTTTCAGCGTTTCATTTATAATTCATTATTTATATCAGTTTTTATACCATTTGTTTAGGAAATAGATAAATAGCATCTTGATCAAGGACATCTCGAAAAGATGATCAATTTTAGGACAGTAATAGAACACTTGAATTTTTAGTGAAAAATTGAATTTCCAACTAAAAGAATACCAATTTCCATCAAGGAGCTCAATCTCCAATTTAATATTTAATATTTGCATTTTCAATGAAAAGGATGAATTTACAAGAAAATTTGTAATCCCCTGTTAGTGTGGAGTAGTTGTTGAACGTTTTGTAAGAATTTTAAGAAATTTGATAGGATTTCGATGATTACAGAATATCCTTATTAATTTAAGTTATTTCAAGCGTTTTCCAAAGGTTTCATATGATTTCTCACGATTTCAGACATTGAAAAGGTCTCTTATGCTGCAAAGTTTTTGAGAGATTTGAAAAATTTCAATTGAATTTTAAAGGACTTTATCAGATTTTAAAGGATGATTTTATCATATTCCGAGGGATTTTTGAGGATTTGACAAGATTTTCTCGAATTTTACGAATAATGTTGACCAGATTATTCATTAGATAAAAAAATATAACCTGACAGAAAAAAGGACTCTTTTTAGAGGAATGTAATTTCAATCTTATTACATCTTGAGAACCTCAAGACTACCTTTGACTGAATTGTTGAAAATGCGTTTTTTAGTTGGAAATTAATTTTTCAACTGGATATTCAACTATTCCACTTTTGTTTAAAGATTTGTCTTTTTTAGTTAATGATGCGACTATTGAGTTGAAAATTGATCTTTTTAGTTGAAAATAAAATTAATTGGTTGAAGATGTATGTATTTTGGTGAAAATTCGTCATTGAAAATCTATCTCTTTGATTGAAAATTGTACTATTTGGTTAAAAATTCATTTTCTTGGTTCAAGATTCATCATTTTTTTTTAAATTCATGTCTTCATTTGGCTGGAAATTGAACTCTTTTGTTGGAAATTCATTTTTTTCAGTTGAAAATTAATTTTCTTCAAATGAAAATTAAACTATCACATTTTTGGTTGAAAATTTATATTTGTCATTTGATATAATAACTAATTTGTTGAAAATTTGTTTCTTTTTCGGTCAAACATTAATTCTTTCAACTAAACATTTAACTACACCATTTTTAGTTGAAGAATTATTTTCTTTATTTAAGAATTAACTATTTCAGTGAAAATGTATAGTTTTGTCACTATAAAATTCAATGACTCGGTTGAAAATATCCATCTTTTTCATTGGAAATAAATCATTTGGTTGAAAATTTAATTATTCGGTTAAAATTTATTTTCTGGGTTCAAGATTCATAACTTTATTTGAAAATTCATCTCTTTGGTTAAAAATTTAACTATTTTGATGGGAATTCGTTTGTTTGTTTGCTTGAATAATAATGCTTCCAATTGTAAAATCAAGTTTTCCATTTTCAAGAAAAAAATTACATTTCTTAGTTGAAATTCTGACTATTTAGTTGACTATTCAACTATACTTATTCGAAAGTTCAACTATTTGAATTTTGATTGAAAATTTATCTTTTTTAGTAGAAAATTACATTACTTAGTTGAAAGTTGAAACCTTCTTTTAAAAATTGTTTTCCTTGTTGAAAATTTGACTACTATGTGGAAAATTAATTCTTTTAGTTGAAAATTCCTCTTTTTGGTTAATGATTAATTTTCGTGGATGAAGATTCCTCACTTTACTTGAAAATTCATTTTTTGGTTAAAAATTTAACAAGTTCGTTCAAAAGTCGTTTCCTTGTTTGGTTGAACATTAATTCTTCCATCTGAAAATTCTACTGTTCTATTTTTAGTAGAAAAATTATCTTTCTTAATTGAGAAATTTAGGCATTTAGTTGAAAAATCAACTACTTTGTTGAATGTTAAATCTATTTAATAAAAAGTCATTTTTTGGTTGAAAATTGGACGAATTTATTAATCGTTTTTTTTTGTTGGCAAATTTTTTCTTTAAACTGAAAATTCAACTATTTCACTATTTATTAGGAATCTATATTTTTTAGTTGAAAATTTATTATTTGGTTGAAGATTCATCATTTCATATTAAAATTCATCTCCTTATATAGGTCAAAATGTAACTATTTGTTTGGAAATTTTTTTTTTAGTTGAAAATTATTATTTATTTGAACTTAAAATTTACCTATTCCATTTTTGGATACACATTGATCTTTTTTAGATAAAAATTCAACTATATGGTTAGAAATTCATTTTGCTGGTTGAAGAGTCATCATTTTATTTCAGAATTCATCTTCTTAGTTGAAAATTAGTTTTTTTGTTGTTTTTACAATAATTTCTTCAACTGTAAAATTTAAGTATTCATTATTTTGAGTTGAAATTTTATCTTTATTAATTGACAATATTTGGTCGAAAGTTGAACCATAGCATTAATAAATTTTATTGAAGAGTAAGTATGAATAGAAAAGACTTTTTGATCATAAATTCTCAAATAGAGTAATTCGGACAATTTTTGTAAAGAAATCATTAGGGTGCGACAAAATTTTTCCCTTCTATTTTCTAGCTCATAAATTATAATTTCAAATACAAAATTTGATTCGTCTAATTTGTCTTTTTATTATAAAATTTTTTGTATTATTTTGTAAATTTCTATTTTTAAATAGAGTAAAATGAAGACTTTGGTTTGTCTATTATTGAAAAAATAACTAATGCTTTCTCTATGAGGAAGCAAATACATTCGCCAACGGGAAGCAAAGTGCTCGTGAAATGAGCATCATATAATTATAAATACAAACAAA
>CAKNXH010063397.1:0-42883 GCA_932178445.1 Andricus quercusramuli
TAGTCAATCCAGGCCATTGACAGGACGCGCTGATGGACTGTAGCGTCTTTACAGACACACCTGTCAATCAGCAGGTTCTCTCGACAGCCTGCTACACCTTTTTTCGAGCCACGTTGTTCGTACATCTCTCGCCATACAGGCTCAATTCGTCGAACAATCCTGTTGTTTAGGACAGCTGTAAAGATCTTATACAGTGTGTTCAAACAAGTTATTGGCCTGTAATTCTCTGGTTTGGACAAGTTGCCTTTTTTCGGTAGGAGTATAGTGCATCCTAACACCAGCCACTGCGGAATGGGCATCTCCGACTTTAAATATGAGGTGAATATGCGGGCCAAATGTTGGTGTATAGAAGTAAACTTCTTCCACCAAAAGTTCTTGATACAATCTGGTCCAGCACCGGAAAAGTTCTTCGTGCCTCTAAGTGCTTTTTTCACCTTTTCGACAGTGACTGACTGACTCTGTGACAGTGACAGTAACACTCTTCCTCAGAATTTATGAGGCTGTCGCAAAACTTGAAGCGGATGATATTGTCAGTATCTTCTTTCAACTCTAGTGTTTTCGGGATCTTGTACACCTCTCTCCAAAAAGTCTCTACCACCTTGGGCTTGGGTGGATTTTTTACAAAAACAGGGGGATCACTGAAGAGGCGCGATGGGTCAGCGAGAAACTATTGATTCTCCCTGATCTGTCTCTCCCTCTTCTGTATCCTCCTCCTTGCGTCAGATAACAGCCTTATTTTGTCAACAATATGCTGCTTGATTGTCAGCAGCTTTGACTTGTTTAGTGTGTGATTCAAGGTCCTTAGTTCTTGGGCGAACTTTCGAACCCTTTACGTGAACGGTCTACCAGATGTTATGTAGTCAATCACACATTGAACACGGGACGCATTCTGTCTTGCCCATCCAATTTTCTTGTTCAGTTGATACAAGCGCCTTGTTGTCTTTTGATCCATCGTCGGTTTCAACCTTCGATTTGAATCAGCCAAAGCTCTCACAGCACCATAAACTGAGCAATTGATGGTCCAGAGGTCGGACTCTTGCGAGATATCTCCACGAAGGGAGGCATCCATTTCAGCCAGATCTTGGGGCTTAAGAGGAACTTGCATGTTGATGTTCCTCCTTGTACTGAAATTGCGATCATCTTCCAGAAGGTGCCTGCTTTCTGCGGTTGGGCTTAATGTCGTTTCATCTTCGTCTGCAGCTTGTTCAAGCAGCGGTTGAGGAAGCGCTCCGCGTACATATCCATTTTTCCGGAGGTAGTCGGCTTAATTTTGCAAAGATTGATGCCAAACGTGCTGAAGCTCTGGGTGTTTCTGGCACCACAGAGTATGCATACGCGCCATAAAGCCTCCGCGAACAGGGATAATGCTGGCATCGTAGCAGTCTAGCACGTTATTCTTAAGTTGATCCGTCCACTCAGTGTGGGCGTTTCGCCGGTTCGTCGTGGTGTTTCCATCTAAATTGTATTCTATATCATTTGTGTGTGTGTGTGTGTGTGTGTATGTGTGGCCACCCATCCCACGGTTGTGAGACGTGGCCATAGGTGTATTTTACCGCGGTTCTACTGGGGCTATTGACATTTTTTAGATAGCAGTTGCTCTTAGTGCACTACCGTAGGGTTCCATGGGACCCTACGGTGGTTGTTTAACTCTTTTTTTTAATTGTATATATTACATCGTATCAAAACTTTCATGTTTATTTAATTATTATATATTGTAAATTCATTATTTCATACGAATATAAGGTGTGAATATGTTTCTCTGTGTACGATGAGAGGTTTTTTTAGCATTTACGTGCATGTATATACGAATTATAAAAACTGATATTATCATAATACAGACTATGATATCGATATTTTGCATTTATTTATTTGTGCTTTGAGACCCAAAACAAACTTCTTTTTTCTTTTCAGGCATTGGTACTTCATTTCATTTGCGTTAAAAGGTAAAATTTTGCATGTGCATTGAGATGTTATGTTATCCATATTTCATCTGCATTACAAGGATAATAAGTTATTTATTTCCTAATATTTTATATTATCTATTACATTATTTTCAAACTAATTTAATTGATTTATAAATTGTACAATTAGTTTATCATTTAATTGAAATCTTCTGTCATGACATTTACGCCCTTTCAAATATACTAACTACATTCTCGCGCGTTAAGTTATCAACGATGGCCGCTTGTGGCTGAATTCTTGCTATTGGTTAACTTTTTCTTAGTTGCGCCTGGCTAGATCGTGTATTCTTAGATCATGCCCTGTCTTGTTCCACCAAGCTTGGGAGCAAATCACGACACGAACTGACAGCTGACAGCTCATAAAAATATTCGAAGTTCAGGAAAAAATATGATACGTAGAACTTCAAAATGCAAACAAATGCAGCATTTGGAATTTAAAACATTACTTATATTAAATTTTGTAGTGTCTAGCTCAAGTGCAATTTATAAACATCCAGGAACTTGTGGGTAAGAAATAGGAACTATCGAAAAACTTGACTTACGCAAAAACATAATCCCACTCACCTTTACAACGGTTTTACACTCTTTTTCATACTAAGTCGAATGTTATAACACTTGCTATAGAGGATAATTTTTTAACGAAGTGCTTCTATTTCCTGAGAGATTTAGAATGAATGTTTACAATCAGAAATTGTTTTCAAGTTTTCAGGTAACTGTTATAAAACACAAAGTAACATGTTCTAGAACAGGTTATAGTAACCAAGCAGTAACTATGTCATCCCCCAAACTTTGTAACATTTCTGTAACAGATCTAGAACACTGTGACATACGTTCCCAGAAACAAAGAACTGATTGGGGAAATGAATCTGTCGACCGATTCACTATGATTTCAATTTCATGTTTTATTTATTTAATTATCTGTTTCGCGGATATGCCTTATATTTGTTGAAAATGCAAACGCATACTAGAATTTGACACTGTGGTATATAATTTGTTTCACTTGGTTGCTGATTTACAATTTTACAATTTGTGTGTGAAATGTGGGAGTATAACCTCAACATTTTTGATCCGACTAAAAAGTGTCGAAAAAGAATGGAAAAAAATCTATGAATCAGAATTGTCTCATTTACGAAGTCTGAATCGGAATTAGCAGATTGAAATCATTAAATGTTTGGGTCCGGTTCAAATCAATAATTTTTTTTCCTGGGTTTCAGAACAGATCGGTTATATAGTATACACGTTCTGTAACAATTCAAAAACCATTCTGTAATATCTGTATTAATTCTAGAATAATTCCATAACAGTTCCAGAACTGTTATGTAACAAATATAGAACAGTGTTGTAATATAGAATACAAAGCCAGCGGGCTCCCCCGCGCGCATTGCAACTAACTAAAACACCATTACAGACCGAAACAATAATACTGGAAAAGAATGTTTCACGTCTTCCAATTTCTTTCGAAAGGAAAATGAGGGAAAGTTGCAAGTTACTTATTAGTCTTCTTGCGTTACAATTGGCACTGTCATCGTCACTTATCTCAATTTTCGTTTGCATAGATAAAAATTACCGCTCCATCAGAATGATTGTTTACAACGTTCACAATCAGAAATTGCTTTCAATATTTCAGGTACGCTACCGTCGGAAATTGTGCGCACGACTCGCGTGAGCGCTATTAAAAATCACTGCTGACTTCGAACGACGATATTTCGGCGAAAAAAAGAGATAGGGTATTTTTTGAAAAACACTTGGAAAGCTCATGAAATTCCACGTCTATTGGTACCCAACAAATATTTGTTTGACCTTCTGAAAATAGTACAGCACTAGAGAAGTTCAAACAAAAAATTCAAGTTTTTCTCAAATTTTCTACCTCAAATTCAACTTTTTGCACGACCTAGGAAAATGTTTTCAAAAACCTGAAAATTATACGACATGGAGCCTGAAATCTTATCTTTAATTTAAGCCAAGAAAACTTAAAAAATCTTCACGGGTGCCCGAGATATGATTAAAAATGTTCAATCGTATCTGATCTCAATTTTAATCGACGATCACGGTTCTCGGGCCGTCTTCTACTCGCCTCCTTCTTTGAGGCAGGACCGAATAGGCCACGCACAGAGGTGGCGCCTAAGTGGACATTGTCCTATTCTTTAATATGGAGATAATATTAGATTCAAATAATTGTCAACACTCGCAAATAACAATACATATTTTTTTTCACTCACCATAATTTGAAATAAAATTACTAATGAAGAGAACCAAAAGTATAACAGGCGCCACCTCTATGCGTGGCCTATTCGGTCCTGCCTCAACGAAGGAGGCGAGTAGAAGACTGCCCGAGAACCGTGATCGTCGATTAAAATTGAGCTCAGATAAGATTGAACAGTTTTAATCATATCTCGGGCACCCATGAAGATTTTTTAAAGTTTTCTTGGCTTAAATTAAAGATAAGATTTCAGGCTCCATGTCGTATAATTTTCAGGGTTTTAAAAACATTTTCCTAGGTCGTGGAAAAAGTTGAATTTGAGGTAGAAAATTGGAGAAAATCTTGAATTTTTTTTTTTTGAACTTCTCTAGTGCTGTACTATTTTCAGAAGGTCAAAAAAATATTTTTTGGATACCAATAGACGTGGAATTTCATGAGCTTTCAAACTGTTTTTTAAAAAATACCCTATCTCTTTTTTTCGCCGAAATATCGTCGTTCGAAGTCAGCAGTGATTTTTAATAGCGCTCACGCGAGTCGTGCGCACGATTTCCGACGGTAGTGTAACTATTACAAAACATAAATTAAAATGTTCTGGAACAGGTTTGTAACTAAAAACATCTACCAGCTGCGCGGACACATTCTCATCACCCGCTGCGCGCGTGGCTCGCGAGTTTGAGCGCGTGACTGTTGGTTCTCGTACTTCGCGCTCGATAATATATTTACCTCGCACTACGCGCTCGACCTTTGTACTTCCCCCACAATTGTGCACAAGCTTTTTAAAACTAAAAATTAAAGCATTTAAAGCATTAAAGCATAAAAATGGTATCATTTCAATAAATTTACATTATTACAATTCATAATATGCATTGGTATTAAAGCAGACGTGTTTTCATTGTCTTGTTTTTATAATTAAAGAAGTGCGCATTCTATAATAAAAACGAATTTTGTTATTAAACATTATATTGCAATTTGTGTTGTTTTGCCATGAACTTAATTTATTCATTTTGAATGTTATTTTTTATGATTTAAATTAAAAACACGCATCCTAGCGTAAAGTGGCTATAAGAAAATGTGTAGATACAATTTAGGTGTATGTATTATTATAACAGTTTTTAGACGTTTTTTGTTTGAACAACTTTTGTCTATTCATTGTTTTTTTCATCATTCGTGTCATTTTTCCACAAATTCAATTTCTTTATTTCCAGTCTTATTTTTCACGATTAAAAGAAAATCTACTCGTTTTATTAAAAAATGAACACTAACAAATTTGTAGATACTTTTTGGGTGAACAACTTTCGTCTATTGACTTTTTTTTCGTACCTTGTGTCATTATAAAAAAAATTATTTCTGATTTTTTTTTAATATTTTTTACTATTAAAACAAAAACGTTCTAACAAAAAATGATTAATGACAAATTTATAGTTTTGTTTTTGTATACAACTTTTGTTCATAATTTTTTCTCGTACCTTGCGCCTTTTTTCTAAAAATTTAATTTTTTTATTTTTAATGTTATTTTTCACGATTAAAACAAAAATCAGAAATTTTATTTTATTTTTAATGTTGTTTTTTAAAATGAAATAAAAACTATAGGTCCTATTAAAAAATGTTCAATAACAAATTTTGATATGTTTTTTGAGTGCACAATTAATTTTTGCCTATTTATCATTTGTCGTATCTTGCATAGTTTAACCATAAAATGGAATTTTTGATTTTTCATTATTTTTTGTGCAGTCAAAATTTGAATTTTCGGTTTTTCAAGAAAATTCAAAAAGTTGTTGTGATAATCTTGTAGGGCTTTCAAAAACCAAAATTTTTCTTCTCTTGATTTTTTTTCACATCGCGCGTTATTTGGCTTAACATTTTCATTTTTTTTTTAAATTTTGTAAGCGCTATAACTGGCAAGTTTTCTTTCACCAAACAAAGTCATTAGAAGAAATTGTTCGTATTTTCGAGTTCTACGAATGACCGTACAGAGAAGTTATGAATTTTGAAAAAAAGTGGTCTCAAACATTTTGAAAATGCCTCTAACTTTTGGAATTTCCTTCCAAAATGTCTGGTTAACGAACTTGACCTTCAGTTTAGGACACTTACGGGGCTAGTCTAGTTTCACACTTTCAAAAAATCGATTTTTTTTTGCCTAATTCGATAGTATACTATTCGGAGAAAAAGTTCCCAGAGCTATGAGAGTATGAAAAATTAAATTTTATAACCAAAAATCAGTTGTCAAAACTTTAAAAGCGTTTTTCTCAAAACTGAATTTTCTAAAACGGCTGCAATTCTAGCTAAAGATAAATTAACGAATCTATTTGAAATTTTGCACGAATATTCGTAACATGTTTTTCCATACCATGAACTAGGATCTTTTCGATATTTCAAAAAATATAAATTTGCCGAGAAAAGAACGAGCGTTTTTTTTGGTGAAAATTTGAACTTTTTTGTTCAAAACGCTGCCATTTTTTTAATTTTCAATATTTTCAAAAGATCCTAGTTCATGGTACGGGGAAAGTCATCTAGTATCTAGTTTAACGTGAAATTTTTTTTTTTAAGATACTGGCATTCTGAAGACCTCTAAAACTGCAGCCGATTTACAACTTCATTTTTGGATGACTCGACATCGGAGTATATAACTCGGCTTACAGTCGATATTTTTTCATGAAATTTTGTGTATTAACTTGTCAATAGTATCTAAAAATATCCTAAAAATTGTAAAATATTTGACCGCATGGTTTTTTTTTTATGAGTCCCGAAAAATCACCTCCATTTTCCGCCCAAGAAACTAGACCAGCCCCTTAAAGAGTATACCAAAGGCCAGTCCAATCTGTCTATTCTTTCGAAAGTTATTGCACTAACAGACTAAAAATCTACAGACACAAACAGAGAGATACAATCGCGAAAACTGTTTTTCGGGTTCAGGGGATCTCAACACGGGAACATTTGACAAAAGTGGGGGGGGGGGGTCAAATTTTACACAAATCTATTACTTTCTCTGACGAGAATGTAAAAAGGAGTAGGTCAGTTATATAGGCGATTTTCAAATAGATTTCAATTTCATGTTCCTGGAAGCTTATTCGATTTTCCTAGACCATTTTTGACCTTTTAAGGAGCTTACAGTACATATGGCGGCCCACTTTCTTAGTCCACAGAGAGAAAGTTGTAAAAAAAGTACAGCTAGGGTTACCTTTTTCGTAATAAAGTAGTAAGTTTGTAGCTTTTTCTCGTGTTCCTCCCTGCCGTTTCACATATTTGAAGTGTGATAGGGTTGGTCAACATTTTTACATTGTCATCAGAGAAGGTATTGGATTTGTGTAAAATGTCCACGTTTTGAGACCCCCTGAATCCGAAAAACAGGTTTTTACGAATGTATATCTGCCTGTGTGTGTGTGTCTATAGATTTTTAGTTTGTTAGCACGATAATTTTCGAAAGAATTGACATATTGGATTGGGCTTTGGCATACTGTATAAGTGTCCTAAAATGAAGGTCAAGTTCGTTAGCCAGCCATTTTGGAGAAAAATTCAAAAAGTGAGCGCATTTTCAAAATTTTTGAGACCACTTTTTCATAAGATTTAAAAATTCTATGTACGGTTATTAGTAGTACTCAAAAAGACGAACAATTTATCCTACTGACTGTTCACGATAAAAAAAATATCGGAGTTAGAGCATTTACAAAATTCCAAAAAACAAATGAAAATTAACATTTTAAGCGAAACAATTCATTTTCTTGAAAAAACATAAATTCTAATTTTGACCGCACAGAAAATAATGAAAAATAAAAAGTTCCATTTTGCAGTCAAACTATACAAGACACGAAAAAAGATGAATTTGCAAAAATTGTGCGTTCAAAAAAGATCTACAAATTTGTCAGTGAATACTTTTTGATGGGACGCGTTTTTTTTTTTTTTTTTTGGTTGAGGATTAAACTATTGTTTGAACATTTCTCTTTTCTGGTGGAATTGAGCTTTTTTCTGTTCATTCTGTTTTTTTTTAATTCTGTTTTTAGATTAAAATTAAAGTTCTTTTTTGGTTTAAATATCAACTATTATATTTTATTTGAGAATTCATCTTTTTTGGTTGGAACTTTAACTACTTAGTAGAAAGTGAAACTACTTTGTTGGTAATTAATCTTTTTGGTTAACCCTTGTGTTGCCACCCGAAAAAACTCACAGCATCTTCCACCCGGGTACCTGGGTATCCCGCCCACGAAATTGTTGTTAAAAGTCCATTGTAACTTGAAATAACTATGTGTATTCAATCAATATTTAATTATTCATATTCTAGGAAGGTATTCCTAGTATTCCTACCTAGAACACAATCATAGAATGGCGTGTTTCCATGCCTCCATAAACGAACGAAAAAGTACGCGTTATGAGCGGTGTCTGGCGGCGCGTTGGATAACACAGGCCGACAAAAATTGGCATAAATATTTTACCAGGAACCTGAGTATACTTTTCCGAAGGTTTTTGGCGTGCTGAATCCGAATCCGAGTTCAGGATTTCTCTAGTGGCTCAGGTTTTCTCTCGGGGTACCCGGGTGGCTCAGTCGTGCTTTTTTTCAATTGCAAAATATTTGAAGCCAAAAAATTTCTAAAAATATGTGCAATGCAAATTTTGATAGAGAATCGTATCAATCATGTATATTCGAGAAACATTCGGCCTATCTTTATTAGAAAAAAAGTTATTTAACAAAACGTAGGCCGATGGGTACCCGGGTGGCAACACAAGCGTTAATTATTCATCATTTTAGTTGAAAATCATCTTTTTCTAATTTAACTATTATGTTTAAACTTTTTTTTCTGAAAATTAATTTTTTTAACTGAAAATTTAATACCTTTTTGGAAAACAGACACAAGCTACATTAACATTTTATTCAACAAAATTTTTCGCCTAAATTATATCTACACATTTTCTCAAACCCACTCTACGCTTGGATGTGTATTTTTTAGTTTAAATTGTAAAAAATAAGATTGAAAATAAACAAAGTACATTTATGGAAAAACGACACAAGTTGCAATAAAATGTTTAATAACGAAATTGTTTTTACGTTCTCATTCTAATGAGAAGGTATTGGTTTTATGTAAAATTTGACTTGGTCGGGTTTCATCAAATCTCCACGTTTTGAGACCCCCTGAGCTAGAAAAAAAGATTTTTACCAAGGCGTCTGTAGTCTGTCTGTCTGTCTGTATGTAGGCACGATAACTTTCGAAAAAATAATCAGATTGGGTTGTGCTTTGGCACACTTTTTTAGTGCCTAAAAAGAAAGAACAAGTTCGTTAACCAGCTAATTTTGATCAAAATTCAAAAAGTTAGCGCATTTTGAAAATTTTTGAGACCATTTTTTTCAAAATTCAAAAATTCTATGTACGGCTATTCATAGTACTCCAAAACTCGAACAATTTATCCTAATGACTTTTTCGGATAAAAAAAAAACTTACCGGAGTTATAGCATTTTCAAAATTACAAATACAAACGTAAATGAACATTTTATGCCGAAAAACGCACGATATGAAAAAAATACAAGAGGAGAAAAATTTTTCTTTTTGAACACCCTACAATATTTTCGTAACAACTTTTTGAATTTTTTGAAAAATCAAAAATCCAAATTTTGATCACACAAAAAAATAATGAAAAATCAATAATTTCATTTTGCTGTCAAACTATGCAAGATACGACCAAAGATGAATGGAACAAAATTATGCTCCCAAAAAAGATCTCCAAATTTGTTATCATTCACTTTTTGATATGATGCGTAGTTTTTGCTTTATTCGTGACTTTTTCATTTCTATCATACGCTGCACAGAACCGAGCGTGGAACGCAAGGTTCAAATTATTTCCAAATCACATATCGAGCGCGAAGCGCGAGTGTCTGGATGAGAATGTGTTCCTTAAGGTCCATAGAACCTTGAGTAAATAAATTTCCATTTTATTCTAAAATGAAAACAAATTTAACAGTCACTTCACATGTAGAGGTTTTGATAATTTTATAATATTTGCAAATAAGCTTTTTTTCCATCAAAGTCGAACACGAAGTTCAAAAATCTAGAGAAACCGAGCGTAAAGCGCGATGTAAATACGTCCGAGCGCGTAGCGCGAGGTGTATACATAATCGAGCGCGAAGCGCGAGATCCAACAGTCGCGCGCCCTAGGCGCGCTCAAACTTGCGAGCGAAGCGCGTGATGAGAATGTGCCCGCGAAGCGGGCAGATTTTTTTTTTATAGTATGCGACCTTTTTTCAATTATAAAAACAAGACAATGAGATACGTCATATGTTTCAATACCAATGCATATTATGAATTATCCTTATTCATAAATCTCTAAGCGATATTGCCGTTTTCGATTGTAACGATTTTCGAGTAACGCTTGCTCATTGTAGGTCTGACACGATGTTCCGCTCAGCGTCAGTGAGTTAGAATGCAATGGAAACTTGGAAAGAATAACAATTTCCGATCTTTCCGCTCAACAGTAGTGTGTGCCTGTATGTGGTACTGCATTTGAAATCAGTGATGCTAATTGAGTCGTTTTATCTACGCATTGTTGGATTGTAGTATAGTTGATTGGTTGTAGTGCGCGCCTGTATGCAAACTAGAGTCAAAATGAGCGCTGTTCAGCTTTGAATTTGCAATGCACTGCAATATTCCCTCCATGAAGAAGATTTTTCAAACAATTAATTAAATTTCCAACCATAAAAGATCAATTTTGAGCGTGACTTGCTCGGTTGGAAAGTAGTGAAATAGGCATATAGGTATGAGGTAGATCGGTATGTGGGTATAGGGTAGATGGGTATATAGGTGTTAGGTATAGATGATTTAGATTGATCTGGAGTTCTCGTGTTATTTATATAAATGACACGTTCACTCCGCAACACTGCTCCGATCCAAGTTGCTGATCAATCTCTCTAGCGATCACCCCAAGTGAGGAGCCTCACAAAATTGTTATGTATGGTTCCCCACTTGGGCCCATTAGTATCCAAGGTCTTTGTTTCAGGCATCATTCACTCTATTGTCACTCTGTTTATAAACTATTTGTCGCCACACATTTCTGTCCTGGCATACTACTCTAGCTTCATTCACGTCCATGCATTTTTTCATGCAGGCTCTTGTATTTCTACGGCTTCTTATGTCTCTTCGTATTAGTGTCTCATTCACAGATTCTAACCATTCTTTCGGCGGTCTACCTCTGGGCATTCTGCCATTTACTTTACCTTTATACACTTGCTTGGTCAGTCGTTCATCTTCCATTCTTTCAAGATGTCCGAACCACCTTAGCTGATTTCTTTCCCATATGTCAACTAGTGTCTCCCCTGTACCACATTCTTTGAGGATTGTTCGTTTCGTACTTTGTCCATCAGTGTTTTCCCGCATATTATGCGCAGAGGTTTCATGCCGATCGCGTTGATTTTACTCCTGTCCTTTTCTTGACAGGTCCATGTCTCGCTACCGTATAGTACAGTCGGTACGAAAATAGAGTTATGTATGTACATTTTAGCTTTTTTTGATGTTTTTATTTGTGAGGATGGACCCTGCTCTACCGATAACCTGCTTACCCTTATTTATGCGCCTATCTAATTCCCCATCTATTTTTCCGTCGTTAGTGAATAGACTACCTAGATATACGTATTTGTCAACTTGTTCTAATCTCTCATCATTTAGGACAATGCTGCATATTGTTTTCTCACTTTCCCTCAAACACCATGACTTTCGTTTTATTCACGTTAATTTTGAGGTCCATGTTCTTCATGCTTGTATTAAATTTATTCAACATTCTTTGCAAGTCTTCGACTGATTCTGCCATAACAATCTTGTCATCTGCGAAAGCCAACCCACGTACCTTGATGGTTTCGAGATCTACACCTTTTTCGTCGAAGAGGGCAGTTCTTAGACACTTATCCATGAATATGATAAAAAGCCACGAGGACATAACGCATCCTTGCTTCACACCTTGCATAATATCGAACCAGTCACTCAGTTTCCCATTTACCCTTACACTCGCTTTGCTACCTGTATATATTGTTTTTATTGCTTGTAGGAGCCCTCCATTCACTCCATACTCTTTAAGGACTTCCCAAAGTTTACTTCTATTTACCGTGTCGAATGCTTTTTCTAGGTCAATAAATGCACAGAAAACTTGTTTTCCTAATCTCAAGCTTTTTTCTGTGATCTGTCTTAGGCTAAATATCTGATCTATACATGATCTTCCTGGTATAAAGCCACTTTGGACTTCTCATATCTTCTCTTCTGTAATTTCCATTACCCTACGAATAAGTATTTTTGAGTATATTTTACTTACGGTATTTAGAAGGCTGATACCTCTGTAATTACTGCAGTTGCTTTTATCGCCCTTTCTTTTATATATTGGTACAATAATCGCCTTTCTCCAATCGTCTGGGACTTCTCCTGTCTCGAAACATAAATTTATTAATTCGCACAACCTGTGAGGTATGTACTCGCCACCGTATTTAAGCATTTCAGCGCTAATATTGTCTATACCCGCGCAGCCTTACCGTTTTTCAAGTTCTTAATTATATCTCTGACCTCAGTGACACAGACTTTTTCAATTGGGTTCCAATTTAAAATATCAATTTTCGATTAAAAATATCAATTTTCAACAAAATAGTTGAATCCTCACTTTTTAATCTTAAAATTTAACTATTCCAGTTGTTGTAAAAAAAATTTTCTTATTTAGTTGAAAATTCGTCTTTTTGCTTTGAAAATTCATATTTTTTGGTCGACATTTTTTTTGTCGGTTAAAAATGCAACTGTATTATTAAAATTAATTGGTTTTGGTTGAGGATTTTACATCGTGTTCAAAATTTTTTCTTCTTTGAGTGCAAGTTTATTTTTTAAACTGAAAATTAAACTATTCGATTCAAAAATCATATTGTTGTGGGAAAAAGAGCGAATTGTAAATAAAAAAGACAAATTTCAAACAAAAAGATAAGTTTTCTATAAAGGAGTTGAATTTCTGAACAAACAAAAAATTTAATAAAATACTTCAATTTCCAACAAAATAATAAAAATGTTAAACATATAGTAGAATTTCATAACAATATGTTTTGATCATATTTTTATTATTTTTATTTAAAAAGTATACTTTTATACTTTTCGTTGAAATGAACATGTTAGGAATTTAAAGCGTTTGAAATTGAATTCAATATAGTACCCTCGTTCATTTTATTGAAAAGAATTGATTCCCTCATTTTCGCGAAAAATCTCCTTATTTCTATTGTTTTTACGGCATTTGGCCTGAGATATGTCTTTTGGTTTGAATATTCACCTGAAAAACTGAAATATCTGAAGTTAGTTTAAATTTAAAAACAATTTCTACAGGTTAAATTTCTAAACAGTTAAACTTAGAAATGATTTGAATTGTTTAAACGTTTAACCCGTCAAACGCGGAGCACTAAAATAAATTAGGGAGAGGTTCGTAGTTTGGGCGTAGTTTTTATTTCTTTCCATGAAATGAAATTGGAAAATAACAATTCAAAAAGTTATAAAAAAATCCTAAAATTAAGTAAACTTCAATTTTCTATTTATAATTTTAATTCATGAAATTTCTACTGTTAAATATTTTTTGTTAAGTTCATGTATTTAATTTTATAGTGTACATTTCACAATTTTTTGACTGTTAAAAATTTTGATGTTACATATTGACGGATTATTGGTGTTAATTATTATTTATTTATATATGTGTCGCGCTTCAAAGAAAGGGACCTAAGTGGCAAAAGTAAGATTTTACAGGAGAAGGGAATGAAGCGAGAGCCGAGTCAGGTAGCGTCTTGGAAATCCCCGAGTTTAAAAATTAATTACAGGCGAACTAAAATTAATAAAATTTTTTCGTTTGCGCCATTCGAAAGATCGTCTCAAAAACTATAAAAAGCTGTCGGAATCTCAAAATCGAATATATGCCACTTAGGTCCGTTTAATATAATAAAATATTTATTTTTTTATAAATTTTAATGTAAAAAGTCTACTATTATATTTTTCGTTCAATATTGTTTTCTTTTGGTTACATCTTCTATTATTTGTATGATAATTTGATTATTTTCTTGAAGACTAAACTATTTTCTCAGGCTCATTTTTTTTTGTAGAACCATCAACCATCTTTTATTGTTGAAAAGTTATAATTTTACTTTTAATTCAAATTTATGGTTGAAAGTTCATTTCTTCTATTTTAATAGTCTATTATTATATTTTTTATTCAAAATTTATCTCCTTTGATTGAATTACTAATTGTTAATTTTCAAATCATGTTAATTTTTAAATGTTTAATTAAAAAGATTCATCTTTACAATTAATGGTTCACTTTACTGTATAAATTACGTATTTATGTGTACATAATAAATTTTGGTTTATAAATTTTGTAAATCATGATTTAACATTATGTACATGTAATACAACTATTTTTTTGTTTGTTATAGGATTCTGGATCATATTTTGTGATTTACATGTGATTATGAGAATATGATATTATAAATTTATGAACTTATGATTTTTTTATATGAAAAATTTTGGTTTTATGAATTAATGTGATATTGCTGTATATATTTTATGCTAATAAAAATATGTGATACTGAATACATGATTTAAAACATGTCTTAGTTGCTATTGGCGTATTTGAAATATTAGTATGTTTTGTAATTATTTTTTTATTGAAATTTTACATTCTGCAGGGTAGCTAAAAATAAAATATAATGCAAAATAAGAAACAAATATTAAAGTAATCATGATACATAAAATTTGTACTTTATTTTGCAATATCTGAATGAGCAATTCCAGGCAGAGTCACATAAATAAATGTAATATACGTTTGATATAAAAGTGTAGAACAAAATTTAGAAAATTTCAGATTTTTGACAAAATCGAGTGCGAAGCACGAGATACGTGATGAGAATGTGTTCGTTAAAGCCGAAGGAGCTTGAACAAAAGAGAATTCACAATCACTAAATCACAGTTGTCGATGCTTTGACCACTATTGTTAAAAGGTCTGTGCATAAATGTGGGGGAAATACGAAGACCGAGCGCGAATCGCGAGAAACAACAGTCGCGGCCCTTAGGCGCGCTCAAACTTGCGAGCCGCGCGCGCAGCGCGCTACGAGAATGTGCCCGCGCAGCGGGAAGAGTTTTTTTTAACCATTATTGGCCTTGGGAACTATTTTTAAATACATGCTGCAGTTTGAATTGCAATACTAACATACTAGAGATTATAGATCTGCCGTGATTTGGAAGAACACCGTTAACTGCATTTCAAATAAGTCCCTTGAGCCGCCTACCATCACTGCGTTCGGGTGACTTATCCGAATTGCAGTCAACGGTGTTCTTCCAAATCACGGCAGAGATACTGTCTGAAAGAACCATGATTATAATTGCCTGTTCCTCGGTTTGGTAACAAATCCGAAACCTCTATAATTATAACAAATTTTATGTGATAGATATCATCATATTCGTTTATAATCATAAAAAATAAGTAGTTTCTATCAAATTTTAAAAATACATGACGTTTCCAGAATCTTAAAATTTATTAACTCTGCACAAATCATCTGAGTTTACGAAGAAAGATAAGGGGTAGACCTAAAATAACAACTTCAAAGCCTCCCAGTAACGGAGAACAAAAGGGGAAATAGTTTCTTTTGAACAAAATATACTCATAGAATGTGTAGGTTTAATGGACCAAACTCCTATCTTGTAGTTGATATTATTAAACATATTTGTCTGCCAATTAAAGGATGATAAGTATGAAAACTAAAAAATCTGAAGCAGTTTATTGTATCCGCTCTTAAAAGGTTCAGAGCCACAATAAAGAGACAGAAAACGCCTTCTATTGCTTCTAGAGGCAAAAAAATGGTTTGTTTTGAATCCTATCAAGTGTTTATATCCTACGTTTGTGTGTGTGTGTGTGTGTGTGTGTCAAATTTCTCATCCCACACAAGTCTTCCCATAAATTCCATACGTGCATTTCTTCAAAATATAATAAGCTTTATAAAGCCGTTTGCCGGATAAAAATGATTCAGGTTCTTAAAAAGTTCTAAAAGTGAGTTTTGTCCATGGAAGTGAATATATATTTTTAATTTATTTATTACCTTATGGAGACACTATAAAACAATCTTAAAATTATTATTTGATAGGTAACACGGAAAATGGGCATAAAAATGCAGTATTTTCACAATTTAAACAGACTAATTTGTAATTTAGTTTTTCCAAAGATAATGTGGAATTGGGGTGGAAGAAGTATGATAGAAATCATCGATATCTGAGAAAATTAAATTCCTGAAACTGAATCGAAGCAAAAAAAGTATGGTTCAAAGTAGTCATGCAGTTCCATCATTGTCGACTTTAAAGCGTTCAAAAAAAAAATGTAATTTTCATTTAAAAGAAGATCAAATAAGTTAGTTTCAAAGAAAATGTGCTTGGTTCAAAAAAATGAGCGTACGGAACACTTCCTATAAAATATTTCTTCAAGTCCAAGAAATGGTTTTATGTAAACCAAATTTATTAAATTATTGTTTCAAATTAATATTTATTTCAGTCAATGAAATATCAACTAATCGTAGGAAAGTTGTTATTGGTTGAGAAATTAAGAGATTTGTGTTTAAAAATTATGTTACTGATATATTCAAATGTGATTTTAGATAATGAAAATAATTCTCGCAAACAAATCAAAGTCCATCGGCCGAAGTAAAGGTTTTTCTTGATTGGAAGATGTGATTCCTTGGTTCAAAGAAGCGTACCCTAAGTTTTACCAAATATTTTTTAGAAACAAAGATATGGGTTTTTATTATGAGCAAATATTTCTGTGACCCTAAGATGCGATATATTGTTCAAAATAATCATGTAACAAAGTTAAAAAAATATTAATTGATTTAATGAACCAAATCCCTCATTTAAAGAAAAGAGAGAATTGTTGTAAAAACAACGTAATTTATAAAAATAAACGCCGCAAATTAACCAAATATTCCCTTAACCTACAAAAATACTTCCATCGCTTAACAAATTTGAATAGTTGAAATACAACAATTTAATTAATTAATAATAACTGGAAAACAAAAATTCTCAAAATATTTCAAGAACAGTCATGACTGATGCTAAAAACAGAGTAAGCGCATAGTAGTATCAGGTGACATATCTAACTCATCACATCTTTTTATTGTAACTATGGTGACCATTTGTGACTAACTTATGTCCTATAGAGGACTAATTTCTATTGTGAGATGACTGAAATAAATGTACAATGGAAACAAAATATGACAAAATGATAAATGAAAAAAATGTTTATTTCAACGAAATGCAAATAAATTTATTTTAAAAAAGTATCTCCTTTATTCGAACAAATATTTTTTGTGGTTACTTAATTGCACATCACTTATTCGAAAGACGATTTCTTCCAATGAAATAGATTAATATTTAATTTAACTAAATATTTGTTAAATGTTAATTCTTATCAACTCTTAGCATCAGATGAATATTCTTTCCAATGCGATAAATAATTATTTTTCCGAAAAAAATTTTTTCGCTCAAAGAAACCTAAATTACTTGATCCAACATGCATAAATAATTAATTTAAATACGTATGCATTTACCAAATCAAAGAATCGATTTCATTGAAAGGAGGGAATATGTCATAGGGTTTGAAAAATCAATGCAAAAAACTCGGTTTCCAGCTCCCAAGAAATTATTTCTTTGACCTAATAATTTGTACATGTATTGCAACGAAATTCAAGGCATGACTTTTTGCCTCTATACAATATTTACTTACCTGAAGTAAATACAAATCCTTGGTTCAAAGAAAACGAACCAAAGAAACGCATTTCCTTGATTCCAGTACTTTTTTTCAGTATTTAACACCATAGCCAAGTCAGGTTTTGTGAAAAACTATACAGATTTGTCCTGGTTGACGGCAGAATCCAATCAAGGAAATACAACTTCTGATTTATTTCGCTTCGTTTTTTATCACTATTATTTTTACAGTTTATTCATTATTTGGATTTTTCTACTGCAGGCTACCCATCATTCGGTTTGAGAAATATTGCCAGAATATATCGCAGTTACAAAATGGATGGCGCTATTCGTGGTGTTTATGGAGTTCCAGCCGAATTCCCAGTGGGATATCCCATGAGAATGCCATTCGGAATGCAAGTAATGCCTACAGATCCAAATGTTCAATTTCATGAAATTCAAGGTATTTAATATTATGGTACATTATTATTTTACTCTAATGAATTGGAATTTTTGAAGTATTGGTTGAAGGGGTATTGTTTTGTTAATACATAATTAATAATAATAAATATATCTATTTAATTAATATATACATATTTAAAGGGTGAAAAGTCTACAGGTGCTAACCGCCATTTCTGAAATTTAACACGATGACGGAAAAACGCTCGAATTTCAGTAATACGTGTTGGACAATAAGGTCAAATTTTTTTCACGTTATTTTGATCAAGCTTTATACTTTTATTTTTTATTTTTGTCTCTAAATATTAAATCGATTGCTTGATAAAATCGCTTAAAGTCGGAGAAGGGGGTAACTCCATGGTACCAAAAAGTGTGAAGGAAGTAAAACTCCATCTTCTTCCCCTATTTTCTAACTTAACGCAACAGCGTTGTTGCTTTTGTTTCACACACTAAGCCAAATGAAATGAAAACATGACTTATTGTACACCGTTCTCTTCAGAAAAGCATGAAGAATGTCATCGTGTTTGCACCTTTTTTAATTTAGCAATAAAAAAAAGTACTTACTAGAATTGTGAGGAGCGAGCGTGCGCTTGATAGACGAGATGTGGAAATGCCACGCTCACAGAAACAAAAGAACTTTTTACTAGAATTGGCTTTAAACTCATAATTCACGAGCCCTGCGTTCAGATTGCAGCTTACGTTGACAGATTTCGGAAAAAGCCTCCAGGAGCGTCGAAAAACGCGCGACTGCCATAAGGCGCGCCACTAGGAGTTACCTCCTATAGACTTTCTGGACCCATTGAGTTACCTCCAAAACCGAGTTTGAAAATCTAATTTTAAAAAATGTAGACAATTTCATAATTTTGAAAACTGAGTTATATCGGCCCAAATTAGTGCACAAAAATGTAAAAAAAACGCATTTTCAAAAAAAGTGGTGGTTAGCACCTACTGACTTTCCACCCTTCATTTATATATGTATTTAATAAACATATACATATTTATATATGTATTTAGAACGCATTAACAAGGATAGATTATTTGTAACATTAATTTGCATTTATGCAAACAAGATTGGAGAAGACAACCAAGTTTAAATGAAAGTTGAAGTTAAAAGCGATTTTTTATTGATCATGGTCGACTGGAGTCCCATCAACATTTTAAGATATATATAATTTTTAAATAGATTTTTGTGTTATGTTACTAAGAAATGAAAAATTTATTATAAGATATGGTAAATATTGGCCTTTTTTCATTGGCCAAGATTTTTTCGTTGATTAAATAAAATAACATTTTTTTCTACACTTCATTTTTTTAGTAAGTTTATTATAATTTAAGGCATTAACGCATTCCTTAATTTTCTAACAGTACCCATTGAATACAATTTGATGCTGAAGTCGAATTCAGACAAAGAGAAGTGTTGTTGTCCGGAAGCATCTAGTTCCGTCGAAGAAACTGACCCAAAATCTAGAACGTCATTTTCGTGCCTACTTCACTGTCCAAGCAATAGACGAAGAAACTTGAAGTTCTTGAGCGACTGGAGACTCGAGAAGATGCTAGAAAAGTACCTTCTGACTTGTGAAGAATTGCAGAATGGAGGCTTCCCTTTTGATTTCCATCGGTTTCATGGTTGTGCGTTTATATTCAAACCGGAAGATCCCCAGCAGCAGAAGCTCGCAGCCTTAAACCCTGATGCTCAGGAGTTTATTCCTGGGCAGTGCCAGATTTTTGTTCAACCACGCGACCACAAGCCCCCTCTGTTAAGGAAGTGCAAACGATGCTCGTATAGCTTCCCCGTAGATAACGAAACGGGCGAATACCTTCTGGTCGAGGAGTGTGTTTATCATCCAGGTAAACTTCGTAGAAAGATTTGGGAATGTTGTGGTGCCGCCAGAGAATTAAGCCGGGGATGCGCCACAGCTAAACGTCATGTTTGGACTGGTGTTGGTCCAGGATGCAATGGGCCACTTGCTGGTTTCGTCCAAACAAGGCCTTTGTGTTTGATTCCATCTGATAGTGGCTTTGGTGTTTTTGCATTGGACTGTGAAATGTCCTTCACAAAGAAAGGCATGGAGTTAATCAAAATCTCCGTAGCGAAATTAGATGGGGCCATAATTTATGACCACTTTGTAAAACCTTCGGAAGTAGTCATTGATTACGGCACCGAGATCCACGGCATTACCGAGGAAGAAGTTTCCAAGGCAACAAAGACCCTCATGGATGTACAGAATGACCTTCTGCAATTTATTCACGCAGAGTCAATTCTCCTTGGACATGGCCTCGAAAACGACCTTCTCGTTTTGCGCCTCATTCACAAGCGCATCATAGACACGAGTTATCTTTTCCCGCATGAAAAGGGATTTCCTTACCGATATAGCCTAAAGACTTTGGCCAAGAGTCTCCTGAAGATGGAAATTCAGGTGGCGAAGCACGACTCGATCGAAGATGCGCGAGTTGCAATGGACGTAATGTTGTGCAAACTTGAAGCGGATTTGCAGAAAAATGTTTATGTATAAATGTAGGAATATTTAAAATACGTACAACGTATATTGTAAATATTTGTAAATATTTGTATATACAAACAAACTAGGTAGTGAAAATTAACTGTTACAAGATTGTAAATTAATCACCCTAGAATAAGATTGTTTTCAGAAAAATATAAACTTTTACTAAAATGTTGCCTGCTTCAGGTTTTTTATATTCTTATAACACCAAAAACATTGGCATATTTTTTGCATGAATTTTAGGTGGTATTTCATTTTTGTTTGTAATTAAACAAAACAAAAAGGAAGATATGTATACTCAATTGGTTTTATTTTATTTAAATTACTAATCTTCTCAATTAAACAAAATTAAATCAATTGTATATGTACCACAATATTCAATTAAAATTTGGATTAGAATTTTCAATTTAAAATGGAAAGGATTAAAATGTAGAACTAGGTACTTGTGGAAAAATAAATTTTCAAACATAAAATGTGAATAAAATTAATTTAAGTTGATAAAGCTAACGTATTATTCTGTAATACACATCGAGAACTTGTTACCATAGATTTCTAGGTCAAATATCAGTCACAAAGTTTGAATGAAAAATGCATTATTCTTGAATGGTTGTAAAAAAAATGTTTTTAACGTATGCTCACTTATGTACTGGGTTGGCGGAGTAAGTATTTTCGTGGTGTGGATAAATATGTATAAATAAAGAGTAGAAATACAAAAGGAGGCAAGCGCCAAATTTTCGAAATCGGGTTTATTAGCTCAAAAAATCAGATAAATTCTATTACACATGCCTCCAAAGGATTTTTTTGGGGTATCATTTTTCAAAATTTGTGTTCTTGTGTTCATAGTCCGAGAAGCTTTTCTAACCACAAAGTAAAAAATCAAATTTCATTTTTCTCGACACTGGCTAATTATTTTTAATTACTATTGGGTCCCTTCCGTTCAGCACTGAATAACCCAATTCCTCATTTTTTGGAAATATGCAAAATTATTACTGCTATCGCCATTATTTTGAAGTTGAAATGTCAGTTTTACACCATTTCGAAGTCATAATTGGATTTTCAAATTTCGCGAAACTGCATGATTTTTTTCAAACAAACTTTTTGGAAATCAATTCGTCCATTCAATAGCTAGAATTCAAATTTTTAGTTTTTTCTTAAACTGCAAATTGACTCCACAATGAATGTTGAAAGATGTTAAAAGTCGATACGGACCCAAAATGTAACCTCGAAACATGACCTGTTTCATTCAATTTCTCGAAACGGGATAGCTTTTTGTGAGCAAACTTTTTTTAGTTCGATAGATCATGAAAGTATCTCGAAAGTACTTCCTTATTTTTTTCGTAAATGGTCCCGCTGAATTTACAACATGTTTTTAGTCTCTCCTGAAAAAAGTGAAAAATGGCGCTTAACTCCTTTTGCATTTCTACCCTTCAAATCTATGTCAATTACTTGTATCTGTAATGCGTTTCTGCAAACATTAAAAAAATATAATACATCTAACACTCAAGATGAATACAAATATTTTCGATTTTATATTATTTTGAATTTATAATATTATTTATATTATGTTAAGGAAATATGTTATCAATAATTCTGGTAATAATGCAATTGCAAATTCGGGACCGTGCTTCTGCATCTTAATGTATTCAATCGATATACACTATATTTTAATGAGAAGTCTGAGTAACATGTTCTCGATACATACCATATTGCATGAATTTTCGATATCTTGAAGTTTTAAAAATTGTACATTTATGTCATCGCTGGATTTTCATTTTTCACATTAAGTACGTAAAACCTCGGAAACTATTCAAGGCGTCAAAAATTCCTGCATATTGTATCGAGAATATGCTGCCAAAGAATTCCCATTAAAGTTTAGTGTCAATCGGTTGAATATATTAGGATGCAGAGGTGAGCAGTAAGCACATATGAACAAATCTGTTCTTAACCTAAAATATGATTCTATAAAGTTTTAAATAATAAGGAAGAAGTCATCTCTGAATTTTCATTTTTTACTTAAAGTACATAAAATTTAAAAAACTATTTAAACCGAAAATTGTTGCAAAATGGGGTAAGAGCACCAATTATTGGCACCTTAGCATGGCAAAAACCGAAGTGAATTTATTTTATTTTTGATACATACTTCATTGCACTGAATAACTAAGATATGCATTATATGTAAAAATTATAGTAGAATTAATTACATTCATTGAGGCAAACCATGCTAAAAATTTGGTACGAATTGTTTCGATAGATTAGGATGCATCAGTGAGTACAGTTAAAAAAATCCATGTTTCAACGAAAAATATCATCTGCTGATGTATTAAATGAATAAGAATATCGTATTTTTCTAAAATGTATATCGAGAAAATGTTGCCATAGAGTTCTAGACCAACAGTTTGGATAAAAAATGCATTATTGTTGAATGACGATAAAAAAATTAATTTTTGTGCTCACCTCTGCAGCTTAATCTATCCAACCAATTGACGACAATTTTTATAATGTTAACATTTACACCATCTTTGAAGTTTTCATTTTTTACGCTTGATACGCAAAATCTTATGAACAATTCAAGATATCGAAAATTCCGGCAAGATGTATCGAGAATCTGCTCTTACTAACCCGATAATAAGCGTTGAATTCAGAAGAATGAAGAATTCTTGTTCCTATGAATACGCGATTTTTTCTCTGTCTATAAATCCCCCAATGGGAAAAGAAAAAGTGCAAATCCTATTCCTCTCAATCGACTTATTCAAATGTAAGGGAAGCGTATTATTTATTTAACCTATTTTTCCATTATTAAATCGTTTCATAACTTATACATTCGGAAAATATTCAAATTTATATTTATTTATATTTTAATAATTTATTTAAACGTGTTAAAGAATGCATTAATCCCTGATAACATTGAGAATACATTAACAATTAAATCCATTCAAAAGTGTAAATTAAAATAATTTTAACTCAGGGAGACAGACTTGAATTGATTGGAATTAAAATTTCAAAACTTATATTCCACAAGAAGGAATTAAAACAATTTATTACACATATTTTGTGAACTGATTAGAAAAAATTAAATAAACTCAAAATATGACCACTTTTGTGGAATACAAAACATCTCTATGAGGTGTGCCTGCCGGTAGAGTTAGAAGGAATTTTATATTGAAAACACGTTCTCTTTTGGGGAATAGGAAACTATGCGGCGGTCGCTATGGCAATAGAGATTAATTAGTTTCGGAGATATCCTATTCTTATGATGGCTTGGAGCTGTTTGGGGTCATGATCTTTTTTTACAAAAATTATGAATCCAAACAAAAAAGTCTGCCCGCTGCGCGGGCACATTCTCATCCACCACTTCCCTCGCAAGTTTGAGCGCGCCTAGGACTCGCGTCTGTTGAATCTCGCGCTTTGTGCTCGGATATTTATTCTTTGCACTTGGAATGATTGAATGAAACTTTTTCAAACAAATCTCTTTCAGTTCCCATTATTTATATGCGTATTCATATTCTGATTTTTCTACGTAATTAAGTAAAGTTAAAGATTAAGTTGCTCAAGACATTTGTAAATTTTCTTCAGACATTCTTCCCTGTCTCGCGTTGTTATGCTAAAAATAGGATTTTTGTTTTCATATTATTTTTGGTGGCTAAAACAAATTATCCTGCAAGCCTTCTTTTAGATTTTTCACGTATCTCGTGTCTTTTGGCGTAATATTAGAATTTTCGATTTCTTCATATCAATTTCGATAAATAAATTAAAACCGAGAAGTTCTGTCAAAAACTGGTACAAAGAAATGTTTTAGGAATTTTTAAACGCTGAAATTCCTCCAAAAACTATAACCAATATTTTGCGTCGTGTATTGGCTAAAAATTTGAATTTTCGACATTTTTAATAGTATTTTCGATGAATACAAAAAATGACAAGTCCTATCAAAAAATATTTCAAATAAATATAGGAGTCTTTGAAAGATATTTTAATACTTTTTTTAAATTAATTAATAATAAAAAAATAATTTTTTAAAATAATTTTAAGACTTTTTTTCGTATTTCGCGTCGTTTGCTTCGAAATTTGAATGTTGTGGTGTCAAATTTCGGACAATTCTAATACATTCTCAATCATAAATGACGTGAATGTATTCAATTATAACAAATTTGTATCTGTTTTTCGGGTGAACAACTTTTATCTATCAATTCTTTTTCGTACCTTTTGTCGTTTTTTCACAAATTCTTCATTTTTATTTTTGATGCCATTGTTATGATTAAAACCAAAACTACACGTCCTACAAAAAAGTGATTTATGAAAAATTTTTATATGTGTTTTAGGTGCGCACAATTTTTGTTTACTATTTTCTTATCGTAACTTGTGTCGTTTTTCTAAAAATTTAATTTGTTTATTTTTAATGTCATTTTTAACGAATAAAACAAAAACTACGAGTCCTATCAAGAAGTGATTATGAACAAATTTGTAGATCTTTTTTGGGTTTACAATTTTTGATTGCTCATCTTTTTTCGTATCTTGCATAGTTTGACCACAGAATGAAATTTTTGGTTTTTAATTATTTTTTGTGCTATCAAAATTTGCATTTTCAAGAAAATTCAAAAAGTGTTATGATAATCTTTTACGACTTTCAAAAAGCAACGTTTTTCTTCTCTCGACTTTTTTTCAGAATGTAAAAAAAGACCGTCTGACGTTCCCCTTGTTAGAAAAAGCATGCAGAATTACAACAAAATTTAAATTTAAAAGAATCGAGCATTTTTAAATTCAAAAAATTTCTCTTACAATTCAAATGTATTCAAAATTGAAAGAAGTTTCAGTTTTGGACGCCAAATAAGAAAAAATACATAAAAATGAGAAGCCGAACTTTGCAATAGGGTTGTTTCCAAAGTCAGATATCACTTTTCTAATGAATGGATCTTATAGCTTATAAAATTCTAATTTTAAAAACGCCCATAAAATATTTGTTACATATTGTATACTATTTTTAATTTAATGTTGAAATTTGAATTTTCTATCACGATGTCGATTGGAGGGCCCCTCTGACGTCAAAGGGGTCGGATTTTCCACCAATCACAGCTTATGTGTCAGTGGTTCTCAGATATATTTTTCTGTGCCGATGTTTTGTTTTTGGTTATCTGCACGTCGAAAATAGAAGTCGCAAAATATTATTTACAAAAAAGTCAAAGGAAGGTTTCGTAAAAGCGAATAGCGGAAATCTACCGAAAATAGATATGTTTATGCTAGCGGAGTATTTTAAGGGTAATTGTGACTTCGTAAGTGCAGAAATACGAGGAGTGAAAGTGCAACGGTAAAGCGCATTTATAAATATATTATTTCTAACAATTATTGTACAATTATAGTTTGTCATAATTGATCAAACTTCTGAATACGTGAATTTTGTATTTTATATATAAAAATGTGTTTTCCATAATACGAACATGTCCATGTATGTACGTATCTTATAGGTTATGTTTCGCTACTGTGATATAGAAGTTTTTGTTAGTGTCAAAAATGAAAATACTTTTTTGCACAAATTTTCTTTTCACAATAAATTAAGCTATCAAATAAAAATAGTTAGAATTGACACCTGACAGTGGCCTAACCTCTTTACCATAAATTTCGTTAGTTTACTTCAAAGCCACATCGTCACATTGATAATTATGAGAACCTCTGAGTCACGTGACACCAACTTGAATAAGTGTTTTCCCGCCTTCAATTTTTAATAATTTTTTTCTGTTGAATGACTCAACAGAAAAAAAATTTGGAACGCACATTGAGTTTAGATTAAAATTAGGTATTAAAAAATTATGTTATCTAAAATTGTGAAACAACCCTATTTTCTAAAAAATTCCTTGTTGCTCCTAGAACGTCGAAAATTGAGAGTCCGGATGTAATAAGGGGACAAGAATTGAAAACGCTAAAAAGTACTGTCCAAGCTTATAGTGATATCCAAATTTTAAAGTTAAAAAATGTCGAATTTTAAAAATACGGGTTTGTAGAGAAGGACAAGACGGATCCTTTTTTCTATTTACATTTTTTTATCCCAATGAACATTTCTATAATAAAATTTAAAAAGTGAGAAAAAAATTTCATCAAATTCAATTATTTTTAAAAACAAATCATCATAACTCACGATCAGCCAAATATGATTTAAACTATTTTAAACTGAGTATTGTTTAATAATAATTAATTGCAGATTAAAACCGGTCGGTATTCATGTTTTTTTAGTTTTGCCGCAAAAAAGTGTAGACGGAAGTTCAAAGGTGAAAAAACTTCCAGTGAGGCATTTGTTCCTCACTATTCAAGGAAGAATTTTGGAAATTATTAGATCGATTCGTTGAATGTTGACGAAATGAGGCATTTTATAAGAAAGCATACAATGCCGCCAACGACGAGTAATCTGACTGATAGTGCTCAATGCTGTCGGCGGCATAGAATATTTTCTTATAAAATACCTAACTTCGTCAATTTTCAATGAATCGATCTAAAAATTTCCAAAAATATTACCTCGATGGTGAGAAACAAGTTCCTCACAGGAAGTTTTCTCAACTTTGAACTTCCCGCGATAATTTCTGTCTGTGAAACTAAAAAAACATGGTTACCGACCGGTCGAAATTTACAAAATATTATTATACATGAGGCAGCTTTAATTTCTTTCATCATTTTGTAGGCATCGCTAAAATATATTGCGTGTATATACGAAATTTCAAACAGTTTCAATAATATTTGTCTCAGTTATGACGATTGATGTTTAAAAAAATAATTGAATTTGGGGAAAAATTGATTTCACTTTTTTAACTTCATTAGTGAAAATGTTCATGGGGAAAAATTTAAATAGAACAAAGTTCTGGCTTATCATCCTCTAGAAAACAGTACATTAAAAAATGTCTCATTTTTTAATTTTAAAATTTGGATATCACGAGACGCTTATTTGGGCAATGATGAAAAAAGTAGTGAATATCAATTCATTTTAATCGAAAATGTTAATCTTCGGTTTAGAATTAATTGTTTACTGTACGATGTTTCGTTAATATTGAGTTGAAATTCAAATTTCTTCCCAATAGTTCCAAATTGATGGCGCTGTCGTAGTTACCCAACAGGCGTATACTGTTTACCGTTTTCGACTGCTTGTCCCCTTATTGTATCCTGACCCTCAATCGTATATCCTCCAGAAAAATTACTATCAGAGAGCCACCATAGAAAAATTCGGGTTTTCAACTAACCCCGAACTTCGAAATTGTCTAAACATTTCCTTCCTGCTCCAAAGAAACCTTCAAGTCTTCCATCAAAGGTTCTCTCTCCTTGTGAATCCAGAAAAGCCGTTAAGTTAGTAGACACTTCGAAGATGGGATACTTCCGAAATCCTAGAGACATCAGGGAGTGTTACTAAAAAAATTTTAATTTCCGTTTTGTACTTTATAACATGGACGTAATAGTATGCTATAAATAAACTAAATTTCGTTTTGTTATTTATTCCATAACGTTATTTGTTGCTTTAGGTTTTTAAAAATATTCGTATCTCATTTATGTACCCCCCCCCCCCCCCCCGAAAAAATCAAATTTCGATATTTTTCATCAAAAATGGCTTGTGATAATGATTGTTGCTAATTTTCTAGAGTTTTTTGAGGCGCTGGTGCCTGTCTTAAATGTGCGATTGAAGAAAAATATTTCATTTCATTTCGCTTCAATATTTTTATTTTTCGTCATTAAAAAAATAGTTTACATAAAATTATATTCTTAAATGTCAACATGATTCGAACTATATATCACCACTCGATAAGCTCTCGTTTCAAATAAATAAAAATAAATTACAAACTATAATCTGGCGTCTTATTCAACAGTTTTCGAAAATGGCTATATGATTAAATAAGCAATATAATTCAAAATATAATTTGAAGCTCTGTAGATTTTACTCTAAATAATTGTAAGACTGATAGAAATACAAAAATGTCATATGTCCCTGTATATTTTACCGCACTCTCTGAACCAAAGAATTTGATAAACTTTAAACTACATATTTAGTATCATACGTGAAACTAATAAAACGTATTTTTCCTCAAAATTAATTACATTGCTCCTTCAATCTATTTGAGTTCACGTAAACATATTTTCATCTCGACGTTTCAATATCATGCAATGTCCTCATAATTAACGCTTTTATCGGCGTTTATTCCTTCTACAAACTGTTAACAGTTTTTAAAAAATTGAAATTTAATTTCTACTTCTATCTAACGATTGATAAAAAAAAGTTCAGGGACTCAAACGCACCCTCTTTCAAATTGGCTATGAAGAAAGAATAGTACTAAAATATCGAAAAATACCTGCAAAAATACGCACAAATTAGAAAACTGTAATCAATCTGGCGCTGTTAAAAGACTCTGAGCATCTAACAAACTTTCATTCATAAGCATCGAACTGTTCATAATTGGAGCGCTGACAGTGTTTCCGGATCTTTTATTACTAAAGGGGTAAAAGCTATCGATGTTCATCTGTACTAAATAAGTCGTTAACTTCTCAACTGGAGATCCACAGTTACCATTTGCATTCACTTTTAGTTGAGCCACATCGTTCTGAACTAATCTTGTGTAAAGCTCAATATGATTTCGTCCTCCGCTGTGGATTTCTAAAGGTGGAATCCACCGGAAGTAGCACTGAGACCAAATCTGTAAGCTTGAAATGCCATAGAGTGGCTTGATAAACCGTTTCCCATAGTCTCGAGAGTCTTCTCGGTTGAAGAGGGGATTGTAAAAAAGAAGAATATCCTGGTCACTGAACTGTTCTCGCCAATCCCAAACGCTTCGGAGCACAAGAGGAATGTTTCGATCCTGAAATTGAGGATATTTGTTACAATTACAAAATAATTAAAGAAATATATCCATCTTTCTTTTTAAAATTGTATTTAGTTATTTTTTGTAATATTTAGAAAACTGATAATACAGTGAACTTTCCTTTATTTTAACTTCCTTGAAACGTACGCGACCAATTATTTTAAGGCTGGAGCGGGCCCCCCCCCCCCCCACATCTAACGCGATTCGGCAGTTTATTTTTACCAACGACGTTCATTGGCTGCCTCGGCCTTGTATCGATAGCTTGTTCTAAGCAACTTTTTCAACTGCGCATGTGCCGAAAACTGCGGTCGATTTGAAATCAATAAATACTATCAATACTAATTCAGACAAAAACACCCGACATTCCTAAAACTGCTGGCCTACGCAGTTTCTCAGCTCAAGGGGCGGGAGACAGTTGCGACTCTCACCTCGGAAGGGCCAAGTGCGCGAATACCCACTCCAGTATATTGCGCAATATTATGTATTACAAATGGAAGCGGTTTAGATGGTCCTGATTTGCGCAGTTGAAAAAGTCGCGGACGGTTAGCATGTCAGTGTTTTTCAAGTGTTTTTGTTGACGTACGGCAATTTGCAAACTAAAACTCAATATAATAGATCAAAAAACGATTCAAATATTTCGCGGGATAGTGAGTTTTTCTAGCATGGCTTCGTGGCCATGCTAGGCAAGACTTGAAATGTCAGCCATCAGGAAGGTTAGCATATGTGGGACTGCCACTGCACACCTTTTCTGGAGAATATATTCTAAACGTGAAAATAAATTACAAAGGTCTGAATATTAATGGTTTTCAAGTGTAGAATGCTACGATAGGCGGAAATGCCAGCCGACAGGAAGATTTTCACATGCCACTGCAACTGCATACGAGTTTTTATTCTAAACGCAAAGGTAAGTTATAAAGGTCTCGATAGTAATATTTTTCAAGTGTTTCACGAAATACAATCAACTATCCGAAATTTTAGGTGAGAGTACCTGGTTCTGATCAAACCGATCTGATTTACTTTTACGTTTAGCATATTTTCTCGAAAACATCGTAAGACGTATTCCCATGACGTCGTGATAAAATACTCAATTCAAGGCTTCCACTCTTCGGCCACCTTTTTTTCATTGGTCAGCCACTGCCGCGGGGGTGACCGTACAGGAAACGTAGTGGGAGTTGACGAAACTGCGCAACTTAAAATAAGCGTGTGTAGGGGTTTAAACTAAGTGAATTTAAAAAAAAAGGGAAGTTCACTGTATTTAGGCTACTTTCCCATTGGAAACTCGAATTTTTTTGGGAAATAGCTGTTTGAACTTAAAAATTTGTATATGTTAATAAAAATTGCAATTATTTAATAAATAGTATATTGTATATTGGATATTTTAATTTAAGTAGAAAGTTTAATAATCAAGTTCGTCAGTATTTATCATCATATCGATTTGCAATATTGTTTAGGCGTTTTTGATCCATAGTTAAACTCAAATAAGACTTTAAATATTTTAGAGCCAGAAAAGAACGCTCGTTCGTGCACGAAGTGCTCCGAATTGTTAGAAGTATTTTTATAAGTTCTGTAAACTCATGAACTAGATCGCTATAATTTGGGGATTTCTCTGTAAGAAGGTAACTAAGTCATTTAAATTTTTGACAATTCCTTTCTGTTGCTTCAGTAAAAAAAAAACTAATTTTCCTCTGCACACTTTTTGATTTCGGACTACACAAAGTGTGTCGGACCTAGCAACGAACAAACCGAGCGAAAAAATCTTCCACATTTCAGGGTATGGTGCACATGAAAACGTTGGTTTTTGTCTAGGCGTAACGAAAATATTTCGTCTACGCTCAATCAATTTCGATTAACCCTGTCGCCCTTTCCACTTTCCCCGGGGAACACCGAAAATATATGATCTATGTTCACCGAATTTTTTGTTAACCTAGACAGTAGACACGGACTTTTGGAAATGCACTCGAAGTGACAGTGAGTTCAAAAGCAGCTTTGGAGAAAAAGTCGATTTTTTTTCAATTTCAAGGTCATTCAGACATGGCAAAAAAACAGCAATGAGATTATTCCTTTTTATCATTTTGGGCTACACTCTCCATGCACCCTAATAGCACGGAACGTTCCGGGAACGTTCCGCGGGCACCTTCGGAGCGTTCTCGGCACGTGTAAAATGTCCCCCTTGGGAAGGTTCCAGTGGAACGTTCCAGAAACGTTCCACTGGGACCTGAGGGGAACCTTGCATTATTGTTGTTTTTAACAACAATTATCTCGTAAGACGTAAGAGATAGGTAAGAATGGATGTCATTTTTTTGTTTTGAGTACCGCATATACTACACTATAATATGATATCCATATCATGAATTGATATCGATTTTGACCTATCACTTACGTTTTACGTGTTTTTTATTGATAATAATAACAATAACGTTAATTTATGTTTGGAACGTTCCTGGAACGTTCCCAAGCGGCGGACACTTTACACCTCCCTGGAACGTTCCGTGCTATTAGGGCAGGGGCACAGGAAAATTGTCTTTTGTTATGTAGTTATTGCCGACATTCAGGGCCCAGAACCAACCAGCAAGGTTGAAAAACGAGGCATCGGGACACTTCTGAAGTTGGAACTAAGAAAAATCGCTCATCGAGAAAAACACATCATCGAAAATCCAAAATCACTATTTTTACCCTTGTTAAACTTTGTTGGAAAAAACGCGGAGTATTCGAAATAAACGAGTGGCATCCATCCAATATCCACTCAATATCTAGTACTTATACGCAACCAAAGTCGAACTTCAGTTCAAGGCCATAGTTTTGAGACATAAATATATTAGTTTCTTACATGAGCTGCACGAATTCGATCCCTTTCACAGTTGAAGATGAAAGTGTCGAAAACTGAAACATGTGCCGCATCCCATAAAGTTGTTAAATACGTCTCCGTGAACTCAAATTCGGCCGGAAACTGTTGACATAACTGCCATACGCAGTCCAGAAACAGCAGTAGTAAAGGAGACTAAAAAAAAAACACGAAAATAGTAATAATTCCTAAGTTTTTAACATGAAATAATTTGTCTGCCTTTATAATATTGTTCGCTACCTTTTCTGAATCTTCGCTAATTATGTAACCCAACCGGTCGCAAAAAGGATGTCCCGCAGCGATCCATTCCTTTTGTAAAAGAGACTGAAATCCAGTTATTGTTCGGAAGTATGGATCGAGCAACAATTGTGTTAAACTTGACACAATGCAACAGATATCTCGACCATTGCCTTCTATATAATGAAAAGTATTTGCAAGTTGAAAATTATTTGTATTGAAAGTGATACTGACAAATTTTAAGGGATATGGAACCAGGCCCTAACCTCAAAATTGAATTGCCTCATTTTACTCCATACATACTAAATTTAGATATTTGTTAGATACTTAGGGCCTACTCCGGTTTTGAATAAGTCTGTATTCTAAGGGAGAAATTGGCTTATTTCAATAGTTTTGGTACTTTGAGGTTAGGGCCTGGTTCCACCGCCATTAAGGCTGCCCTAATAGCACGGAACATTCCTGGAACGTCCCGCGGATACCGTCGGAGCTTTCCAGCGGAACGTTCCTGGAACGTGTACAATATCCGCCGCTTGGGAACGCTCCACTGGTACCTGAGGGGAATCTTCCGTTGTTGTTATATTTAACAACAATTATCTCGTAAAACGTAAGAGATAGGTAAAAATGGATGTCATTTTTGAGTACCGCATATACTACACTATAATAAGATATCCATATTATAAACTGACATCGATTTTGACCTATCACTTACGTTTTACACGATATTTATTGATATAATATAATAACAAAACGGAAATTTCTGTTTAGTACGTTCCCAAGCGGCGGACATTTTACACGTTCCGGGAACTTCCGAAGGTTCCCGCGGAACGTTCCGTGCTATTAGGGTAATTTGAAACATTTACCTTGCAAAATGACAGACTCCCCCTCGTTCAGGTGATCACAAGTTTCTACAGCTTTTTGTAAACAGCATGATACGTACTTCAGCCACTTTGTATTTTCCAGTAAAGAGTAAAAAACATTGTCCTGAATCCAGAATTGCCTGATGTTTTCTTAAAATTAATATTTAACTTTCTTCAAACTTTCTGCATGTTGTTAAATCTTTAGTGATGTTTATCTATTGATTTTATTTATATTATTTTAAAATACAATTTAAGGAAAAAATACCTGGAGAACATAGGCTGGCGAATTTCGAAAAGCTAGCGGCTATCGTTTTAACACCAACTTCCTTGTTCAATTCAATGACGATGGGCTGTATTGTTCGTGGATGGCTTTTTCGAATATTTTCGAGCATTATATTTTCCTGTGTCCTCTCAGTGATTGTGGAAGACAGTTCTGCCATTTTTACCAAAGCAGCGCCTCGTTCATTTGACCAAGACCAAATGGGTGGGCGGTTATCTTGGAAATGTTGAGCTGCATTTATGAGTTGACTGTCGGTTACAGACCCAGGTACAATTATATACTCTGGTAAACTAAAGAGAGAAATTATACTTATAATATTGAAAATTGCATGTATCTGATATATGAAAAAATGTCTGGACATGTTACATTATGAAAGTAGTTTTAAGAAATAAGGGAAAGTTAAGAATTCGCACTTCCAAGCGGAAATAAATGAATTCGGAATTACTCGATAATTATGTAACTAAAATCTATCAATAGAATTGCTGCAGAAAAAAAAAAGATTCACAGTGACATACCTAGAAGAGATTTGAAATTGTTCATTGGCAGTGGATAATCTCCATCCTCTTTTCAGCAGTCCACTTTTACATAAGGTACGATCCAATTCATTTTCCCAATCAGATTTATGCCGAAAAAGTCGGACGCCTTTGTCGATACTACAATAGTACCTTTCTCTATAAAAGTATAATTTTTATTCTTAAAACATTCTGATGAAACAAGGAACATGTTCAAAGAAAGAAATAATATTTTACGCACTTGTAATCGTAAGCGAACAGAAGTTGGTGTCTGCTAGGGAACGCATGATGTAAAAGTGCGTTTACTACTTTCTGTCCGTGATCTGGAGATGAAAATTTGAAAGAGAAAGACCAGGTCCTTAAATTCTGAAATAAAGTGTTGGGACATTTTAGAACAAAGTGAGATACTTCATAGAACTATTTTGCTTGCAATTTTGGTAAAAAGTCCGTACAATACTGAGCAGAAAGTACTCTTTTATTCCTAAACAGTAATTTAAATACCTTCAGAAAGTCACAAAATACAAATTATCGCTTAATCGTGTTTGATTTAATTTAACTCGGGTCACTTTACAGTTTACACTCGTATCATTTCAACTTTGAACAATGATAATTTCGTCAAAATCATTTACATCAAACTTGTTACTAAATCCAAGACGTTCAAGTTTCCATAATACTCGATGTATAATATAATTACAAAACTCCATATACTTTGAATTTCAAACTACCTACTGTGTAATATTAATTTTATTCTGTTACAAAATTTTAGCAATGGCAAATTAGTTCCAGATTTTGAACATGTCCGCACATTCAGAACTATACGAGAAATCAATTACCTTACAAACAATAAAAATTCTTCCTTTTATTTTGGAAGATTGTATGATCCTAGGAACGAGCCTCCTTTTCTTATCTCCTATTATTAAATAAATAGCATCGATGTTTGACAAACAAGTGTCCGTATAACCATAAAGATTATTTTGTTGATGGACAGAATCCTGCATTCAAATCATTATTTTGATAGACTCAATTCATAATACAAATCGAACTATCTAAATGATCGGCTAATTTCAAATATATACTTACTTCTCCATTTGCGTGCTCTGAAGTCAGAAAAGTTAATTTGAAATTAGTAACGACGAGAACTCCAGATATACCTTGTTTGAAATCACCAACAGGGGAAAACATCAAGACATTTTTAGCTGTTGCTGCGATAGATTCTCCCGGCAGCAATTTTATATTATTCTCACTCAAGGAGCTTCGACGACTCGATCCGAGATTCTACACCATATTTAAAAATGTATATTTTTGTTTATTCAATAATATAATCGACAGCAGAGATAAATATCAAAGAGATCAACTAATTAAGTCAGGAGTTGTTTCTTCATTATATTTTTATTAAAATTTACTTGTCCCAAATTTTTGTTAACATTAAAAAAATTGTGATTTCAAATAGCATAGAAACCGCACATTGTAACACTGACCAACATTACAATTGTACATACTTTCAAACGAGAATGTTACGAGTTTAATGCGTTTAATGCCCGAACAGTGAGGTTAGGTTCCTCTGTTTACATATTGAATTGCACGAAAATAACTGTGGTAATAATGACACATTCTTTATCACTCTATTGAAATAATTACAGACAATGAACTTTCTACAGATTACTCACCTCCATTTCATGCTCCTCTAAATCTACGTAACTTATGAAATTGCGACTACTTTTGTTCTCCATGATAGAACCTGACACTCACTTGCTCTCACTATACTTGTAAAAATGTACAAATATTTTCATGCCCTTTGAGGAACCTAATTTAATTTCGAGCAGTTCATTTTCGAAAAGCGAAATCCTTAGCACTACGTTGATTTCATCAAATATAATGCATCAATCTACGTTCAAGGTAAACACTAAATTAATGCAGTATCATGACATTTGCAAGTTGGGGCACGGCTTATTAGAAACACTTTTAATTCAATCAGAGTCCTCTGTTTTAATCGTGGCATTGGAAGAAAGGCTTATGATATATTGATGTAAATTGCAAAGTGAGGAAATTTAGCTGTGGGTAGGAGAAGGTGAAATCAGGTGAAATATAAATCAATCAAGAAGCACTTTTTTGAGGTTAGTGTTTGTGGTGCGAAACGAAGGTTGCTAACAATTTCCTACAGATTGCGCTGTTGTTTTTTTTTGTATACAAAATTTAAAAATATTGGACTGGGACAAAATTGCGATACCTGATAAATTGTATAAAAAATGATAATAACGTAATAATTAATTTGGATACTACAAAATTAAACTGAAGTCAATATTTTTATATTACATCCAGGGACCTTCACCAACACGAAACGACTTTTAATCAATTCTCGTTCCATGTTTTGATTCAAATATATATATTATATATACATTATCAGTCTGAAATTTTTCGACTTGATAGATTTCTTAAATAAATTACAAATTATAATCTTAAACGAAACACAGGCTTTGCATAGTTGAAAATGCATACTGCGCAGATATAAAAAAAAATAACAAAAAGAAGGTTTTTCCTGTTCTTCGCAATGTGAATTATTTGGCAATCACGCAACTAGCTATTAAGCAATAATTTTTTTTATATAATAATAAAAATTTTATTCATCAAAATAACAACATTTACTACAGTTATATTCATGTATCTATGCTTATTATTCTTAAAAAGGTTTGAATCATAAAAAAAAATAGTAACAACATTTATGATAGAAGTCAAATCTTTTTTTCAACTACATAATTTTTCTCTTTTAAGGTGTAACTTATTAGTGTCAAAAGATAAAGTAATATATTAGAATTTGTATGAAAAAATGGTATCAATAATCCATATTTTCTATTGTGAAAATATACGATACGTTGATACATTATTTATAGAAAGCCATGAAACACAGTACCCTAATAGCACGGAACGTTCCGGGAACGTTCCTGGAACGTTCCGCGGGCACCTTCGGAACGTTCCCGCAACGTGTAAAATGTCCGCCCTTGGGAACGTTCCACTGGGACCTTAGGGGAACCTTCCATTATTGTTGCTTTTAACAACAATTATCTCGTAAACCGTAAGAGATAGGTAAGAATGGATGTCATTTTTGAATTTTGAGTACCGCATATACTAAACTATAATATGATATCCGTATCATAAATTGACATCGATTTTGACCTATAACTTACGTTTTACGCGCTTTTTATTGATAATAACAATAACGTTAATTTATGTTTGGAACGTTCCAGTGGAACGTTCCTGGAACGTTCCCAAGCGGCGGACATTTTACACCTCCCTGGAACGTTCCTGGAACGTTCCGGGAACGTTCCGTGCTATTAGGGTAGTAGAAGGAAGTACCTCAAGCTAATGATTCTGAAACAATTTCATTTGATGTGAAGGGAACATCAACTTTGTAACTTTTGTTTCAGTGATAACAAAATTGGGTCTGTGAATGTTTATATTTCTAGAACACAGCACTGTGGACATTGTTATAGTAGAAGTGCAATAGTCCTTCTTCTGGAAAATCTTCTCATTTTCTTTGCTCTGAGGAGTGGCGTTAACAGGTGTATAACTTGGAGTAGCGCTACTATACTCATTTATAGGAGTAAAATATAGTTCTGATTTATTTTCAATGGACTTGTTGTTTTGTAAAATATTACTGGGAGATAAATCGCAATACAAATCTTCGGGCTCGTCAATATTTTCCGGAGTATGTTCCCGATTTTTTACGTCAATGAAACTGAAAAAATAAGAAAAATTAACCGTAGCAAACTTTGAAGACAAATTGGGACAAATATGGAACGACAAATGAAAAAGCTTTTCTATTTCAAAATTTTTACTAAATAAAAGTCAAAATATAGCTGAAAAATTCTGATTTAATAGCTTTTAGAATGTATAATTATTCATTGTAGTCGATTATTTAGAAACAGTTTTTACATTAAAAAATCTAATATCATTTAAATGATGCCTCTTGCGAAAGGGTTTAAACCAATCATTGATGATAATATTTGCGTCTCCTTACTTTTTCGTCATGATTTCTCCTCGCTGGATTACATCTCCTTTCACCCAATCAGCTGTGATATCTTCTCTTATTGTACTGCCCCTTTTCCTTCTATTGGATTTTGGGGTTTCAGCAGGATTATACTTACTAAAGAACGATGTTCTAATTCTACCAAAAGGAGTGACAATCCTGTTTTTACATTTTTCAGTTCCTTGCTTTTCTTTTAAATTAGAACCCGGTGTTTCTCCCTTATTTTCTGTATTCATTGACTCTAAATTTTCTTCCTGATTCTTTATTTTACTTTTTGGAATTACTCCAAGCTTGTCTCTCAATTCACAAAATTCTTCGATAAACGACTTTTTCTTACTTTTTGAATTTTTGAAAGCTGGAGCTGACTTATACGCAAAACCGTACAACTGCTCATTTTTCACTTTATTCCTGTGAATAAAAAATATAATAAGTGAATGAGCTTAAGTTATTTATTATAAACATTATTTAATCAATTTAATATGCATAATGAAATGTAATTAAAATTTAAGACGAATTTTTAGATTAAAAATACCATCTTTTTTTTTCTTCGTCATTTACATTTGAATTTCGTAATAGATTCTGGTTTTTGATTGAACCTCCAGAAAAACTAGAGGTACAGTCAGAATCGAGCTTTATTATCGTCATCACTGCTCCTGGCACCCAATTTTGTGTTTGTATAGAGTAATATTTGTTAACAGCTTTGTTCAAGCTATCACTTTGAGCAGTTTTTTGTGACTGAAGCATAGCCACATATTTATCGGCAGAACTCATCTGCAATTTGCACTCTTGATTATTTATATCTCGAATCGTTTCGCTATTTGTGAGGCTCTGCGAAGAGCTCTGATAGATTCGAGTATTAGCTGCAAAATCTGCTTCGAAACATTTCTTCACTTCAAGAAATTCATCGACAAAGTTATTTGCTTTCCTGATTGGTGGCTTATTTAATTTCAATTTATCCTTATTCTCCCTGCATTGCCTACATAACAAAATTAATTATTTACATACGACTCTTGATCCACGACTTCTGGTATTTCCATGATTGAATCCATTTCAAATCAGGCAGTTTCTACACTTCAGTTCGCAGAATCTCTCAGACACGAAATATGTCGCTTTTAGAGAAAATTAGGTGACAAGTATTTTTCGGATTTAAGACAAAAACATTTTCCGCGAACTTATATTCCAATTTTCTTTTCGGATACTGATGAGTTTTACCGTCCTCTTTCGGAATCCGTCGAAAAATTTGAAAAAAGTTCAAAGTATTTAGCAAGGCGACAAAGATTTGTTTAAAATATAAAAAGTAGATTTTGACCAAAAATACTACACTTATCTTTTTGCCAATTGTTTGCTGAATTTGGCCTTCTATCAGGAAAACATACTACGAGTTTTATACAGGCTAAATTATTTTTGTGGCCAGGAGAATTCTTTTTGCATACAATCGCATTTTTCTCGAAAACAACGAAAGAAATAGGAAAACAACGAAATAAATTTTAGGATGACAATTTGCACATCCATAAAAGTTCTACAAAAAAGGCTTTCTGTTTTTTTGTGATATCTTGCATCGTTTACGAGAAACATTCCAAAAATATATTTTCAAGAAAAAAATGTCTCGGCCACAAAAATGGCTTCGCAAACATAATACTGATAGGATGCCTTTATTAAATTAGCAGAACTTTCACGCGTCTCACAAACACGCACAACAGAAAGGCACGAAAACAGTCCGGTTTTGCATAAAACATATTGCAAGGATTAAAAAAGGTGGGGTTTTGCAGAAAATCTTATGTATTTTGTTCGAAGTTTGAAAACATGAAAAAGAGATTTTCTGGAAACCCCCACCTTTTTTTGTAATATTTTAACAAATTGTTTGCTTATTGTGCCTATTAAGCCAGGATTTTTTTTAAATTTAATTTTCAAAAGTTTCTCATAAACGATGCAAGTTACCAAAAAATAACAAGAGGCGTTTTTTGTAGAACGTTTATAGATGTGCAAATTTTTACCTTGAGTTTGTTTGTAGCTTTCATTGTTTCCGGGGAAAATTCGAAAATTCGATTTTATGCAAAAAAATTCTGCTGGCCACAAAAATGGTGTAGCCTGTATAAGCCTCACAGGGTGACAGATTTTAAACAGATTCAATCCCGTTTACACTGTTATTTTATGCAGTTTTGTCAAATTAATATCGTACTTAAGTTTGTCTTGCATTTGTCCGCTCAAGTTTTGAAAGAGTTCATCAATGTCATCAAATTTCTCGTATTTCTGAGCAACAGTTTCTTCGGGATTGCTGTTCAAATCTTTTCGGGAAATTTGTGATGATAATACTATGCGTTGCGGTATATACGTTGATAATAATCTTTCATTATTAGTTACATTCTTTCTTGTGTTGGAGGAAGATTCTTTGAGATAATACATATTCGTTGATTCTATAATCAGAAATTTTACATTATTTTGAATAAATATATGTTATGTAGCCAGTGTTGCGGGAAGTAACTTATTGCAAGTAAGTACGTTACTGGAAAGAAGGTTTTTGCGACAGAATCAATTGAAGACTTGCAAACAATGTTGAAAAAACTGAATACAATCATGAAGAGTATGGGCCTCAAAATTAACACAAATAAAACAAAAATCATGGTGTTTGAAGGAAAGAGTGAGACCAAAATGTGCAACATTATCTTAAATAATGAGAGAATAGAACAAGTTGATAAGTACGTATATCTTCGTAGCCTATTCACTAATGACGGAAAGATAGATGTGGGAAGTTAGATAGCCCAGCTGAAAATTCCTGTACAGGAACCTCTACGGATCATGTACATGTTCCTGTACACAAACCTGCACACGAACCTGTACAGGTAATCTTGACCGTTCCTGTGCAGGAATTTGGCGAAGGAAACTGTACATGATCCTGCAAAGGAACCTGCACCGACAAAGGAACCTTTGAATAATCATGTACAGGTGCCTGTAAAGAAACGTGTTTAGGATTATTATTATTATTATACCATTAAGCCATTTCCCTTTCGGGGTAGGCGCGACTTGCTCGGTTGGAAAATAGTGAAATAGGTATATAGGTGTAAAGTAGGTCGGTATATGGTATAATGTAGACAGGTATTTAGGTTTTAGGTATAGATGTTTTAGATTGATCTGGAGTTTTCGTGTTATTTATTCAAATGACACGTTCACTCCGCAACACTGCTCCGACCCAGGTTGCTGATCAATCTCTCTAGCGATCACCCCAAGTGAGAAGCCTCACAAAATTGTTATATATAGTTCCCCACTTGGGCCCATTAGTATCCAAGGTCTTTATTTCAGGCATCATTCACTCTATTGTCACTCTGTTTATAAACTATTTGTCGCCACACTTTTCTGTCCTGGCATACTACTCTAGCTTCCTTCACGTCCATGCATTTTTTCATGCAAGCTCTTGTGTTCCTATGACTTCTTATGTCTCTTCGGATTAATGTCTCATCAACAGATTCTAACCATTCTTTCGGCGGTCTACCTCTGGGCATTCTGCCATTTACTTTACCTTTATATACTTGCTTCGTCAGTCGTTCATCTTTCATTCTTTCAAGATGTCCGAACCATCTTAACTGATTTCTTTCCCATATGGGTAATATTCACGAAACTGTACACTTTTGTAACTAAAATCATAAAATTTTTAATTGCATTTTTTTTGCGCAGTAAATTTTTTTTTTACTTTGAAAGTACATTACTTACGAGAATGAGGCATAATTTTCAGTACAACCTTGTAAAACAATTTATTATAGACACTTTTTCCAAAACTTCACATTACGGAGCTGACCACTGTATTACGGAGCTGACCATTTGTATGAATGAGTGTGTTTCCATTATAAATAGACTTGTCGATTTAAAAAATACTTTTAATTCGATTTTCTCTTCATATACTACGCATTTCTTTAGCATATTTTGATAACATAAAGTGCAAAACAAAAAATGAAGCACACGAAAAGTAAAGTATATAATATTATAAATACTGAGCATGAAAATCAAATTATCAGAGGTTGATGAATAATTACAACTTCAAGTACATTTTTTTACATAAAATGTGGATGACTAAACTCAGTTTCTCCAATATTCGCTGCTTCAATATTAAATACAAAAGTTATAGGTTTGTAGAAGCGACAGGTAAAGAAATTTTCAGTCTATTTAATAAATACAAAAATATAATTTATTCAAAATAAACTATATAAAACAGAACTACAAGATTTTAATGATTAAACTACACGTATTTCAACATGTAATGATAACTCTAGTAACTTATTTGGCCGCTCAAACACAAAAAACAACAGTTTTCTAAAGATTATAATACTCTTAATTAGAGTTAATGAGCAATATAATGATTTATTTATTTAAAGGGCTTTATTTAATTTGAAAAATGATAAGTTCATTAGTTAAAACTGAACTGAGTAATTGCAGAAAAAAGATAATAACTTGTTTCTAATTATGTTTCATTCCAAGTTTTTTTGATCGAACTGCTGA
>CAKNXH010063397.1:47883-66050 GCA_932178445.1 Andricus quercusramuli
TTTTTTTTTTTTTTTTAGATTTGAGACTCTTGGATTGTACACTTTTTCCCTGAGTTGTAGGTTGATCATTTTTAACATCTGCTTTACTTTTTCTTGATTGTACACATATCTTTTTTGGATACAGTGTAGCTCAATTGTCCTTTTGAAAAATGTTCGCAAACTTTACCAGCAATAAGGGTGACGTCCCATGGCAGCGTCAACCTTGGCGCAAAACGCAAAACGTCAAATCACTAGATAATTCAGCCAATGATATTCACCTAGTAATCCACAGAAACACAGTCATTGGCTGCAATGGCTGGTGATTTGCGGTTATGCGTTTTGCGCCAAGTTTGAAGCTGCCATGGGAGGCCACCCTAATAAATTTGATTAGAAACCGTAATATTTTCATTATGGAGCTGACCATTATGGAGCTGACATTTACAACTAAACCTACATTTTTCTCTTGAATTTCTTAACTTCTACTTTTTTCCGCACACCGGCTGTTTGTGTCTAGACTGTAACTGTAAATAAACTCAAAATCACTGATAGTCTTAACTTACTTTAAGCGATTTATTGCATTTTGGAGCTGACCGGATATTTTGTACGGACTGTTTTTTAAACAAACCGTCACAGTTGACGAATGATTTCGAATAAGAAAAATTCCATCGAGCGTTGGTTAGATAGTTTGAGAGTCAGTCTTCGAAATAATGTCAGTAGATGGCGTTTAAATGAACCGCGAGATTTGAAAATCGTGAGAAAGTATAATAAACAAAATTATTTGAAATATGATGTGACAAAGTGCATCGCTTTATTTAAAAACTTTAATAGTCATTTCTGTAACATTGTAGCGCACTTAAAAATCAACTATATACTTGGATTCAAATAATATATATACTGGAAGGTAACATTGACTTAGTGAAATAAATTTTATGGATTCGCGCAAAATATTTTAATTTGGGACAATTACGGAGCTGACATTTTGGATATTTTTTACGCAATATAGTGTAAATATTTATCAAAAGGTGCACTTATTTCGTGGTAAAAAATTGAATGAAGTTATTGCACGATAAAATTATACAAGTGTAATACCTGGTTTGACTTTTTTGTATGTGTAATAGCCGAAGCCGCGAAGGTGTACAGTTTCGTGAATATTACCCATATGTCAACTAGTGTCTCTCCAGTACCACATTCTTTGAGAATTGTCTCGTTTCGGACTTTGTCCATCAGTGTTTTTCCGCATATCATGCGCAGAAGTTTCATACCGATCGCGTTAATTTTATTCCTGCCTTTTTATTGACAGGTCCATGTCTCGCTACCGTATAGTACAGTCGGTACGAATATAGAATAATGTATGGCCATTTTAGCTTTTTTCGATATGTTTTTATTTGTGAGGATGGACCCTGCTCTACCGATAACCTGCTTACCCTTATTTATGCGCCTATCTAACTCCCCATCTATTTTTCCGTCGTTAGTGAATAGACTACCTAGGTATACGTTTTTCTCAACTTGTTCTAATCTCTCATCATTTAGGACAATGTTGCATATTGTTTTCTCACTTTTTCCCTCAAACACCATGATTTTCGTTTTATTCACGTTGATTTTGAGGCCCATGTTCTTCATGCTTGTATTAAGTTTATTCAACATTCTTTGCAAGTTTTCGACTGATTCTGTCATAACAATCTTGTCATCTGCGAAAGCTAACATAACGCATCCTTGCTTCACGCCTTGCATAATATCGAACCAGTCACTCAGTTTCCCATTTACCCTTAAACTCGATTTACTACCTGTATATATTGTTTTTATTGCTTGTAGAAGCTCTCCATTTACTCCATACTCTTTAAGGACTTCCCAAAGTTTACTTCTATTTACCGTGTCGAATACTTTTTCTAGGTCAATAAATGCACAGAAAACTTTCTTCCTACTCTCAAACTTTTTTCTGTGACCTGTCTTAGGCTAAATATTTGATCTGTACATGATCTTCCTGGCATAAATCCACTTTGGACTTCCCATATCTTCTCTTCTGTAATTTCCATTACCCTACGGATAAGTATTTTTGAGTATATTTTACTTACGGTACTTAGTAGGCTGATACCTCTGTAATTACTGCAGTTGCTTTCATCTCCCTTTCTTTTGTATATTGGTACGATAATCGCTTTTCTCCAATCGTCTGGGACTTCTCCCGTTTCGATACATAAATTTAATAATTCGCACAACCTGTGAGGTATGTACTCGCCACCGTATTTAAGCATTTCAGCACTAATACTGTCTATACCCGCAGCCTTACCGTTTTTCAAGTTCTTAATTATATCTCTGACCTCAGTGACACAGACTTTTTCAATTCGGTTTTCTAATGCATTATGTTCTATGTCGCAGTTTTGTTGCCCTATATCTTCACATCCTAATAGTTCTTTAAAAGAGTCTTTTAAAGCGTCTACTATCCCGTCTATGTCATATAGCATTTCACCTTTACTGTTTCTCATGCTAACAAACTCTGTACTTTTACTTTCCTTCAACTGTTTATATAATAGTTTCATAATTCCTTCAAAGCATTTTTTTATTTTTTTCTCTTCTTCTGTTCTGATTTTCTCTTTACTCTCTTTGACTAGTCGTTTAACTTTCCTATTTTTGTGTCTGTAATCATTTTTAAGTCTATTTCTCTCCTCATCGCTAAGACCTGTCATGTTCAGCGTTTTATTGTACGCTACTTTCTTTTCTTTTTGGGCTGCCTCAATTTCATCATTCCACCATGCGTCACCAGACTTTATTCCTACCATCGCCGTACCACACACTTCAATCGCAGTTTTAACAATGGTATCCCGCAATAAAGCCCACGCGCCCTCTATATCTTTATTGCTTTCAAGCGACTCCTAAATTGCCTTATCTATGCGTTCGTTTATCTTATTCTGAAAATGTATACGCACTTCTGGTTTCTGTCAGTTTTCGAGCTTGATTCTGTATCTGACTCTTGTATCTGTAACTAGTTCTCTTAGTCTTTCATCCGCAATAACAAAGTCAATTATACTGTGGCTATTTCCTTTGCGCCAGGTGTACATGTGGATCATTTTATGTCTAAACCAAGTATTTGTAATAAATAGGCCCTTTTCTAAGCATAAGCTAACTAAGTTTTCCCCTTTATAATTTTTTCTTGTTGGATCTCCAAAATTACCTAGCACCCTTTCTGTATCTGTTTCCTGACGTTGGACACCGACCCATCCGTTCATATCTCCTAGCAGAATTATTCTTTCACCTTGATCGCAAATACTTATTGTATCATTTAAAGTGTCCCAGAAGGCGTCCTTAACTTCCCTCGAATCGCTATCAACTGGTGCGTAGCACGCTATGATAAATAATCTCCTGATTCCTACCTTCATTCTAGCCCATAGCAATCTGGGTGATACAAAATTATGCTCTATGAGATGTTGTCTTGCTTTGTCATTCATAATTAAACCGACCCCTTGACTACGATGTGATTCACTATCTACTCCTGACCATATTTCAAAACCGCCTTTCAACACCCCATTTTCTATGTTTCTACTTTCGCAACCCTTTTTCTTCGTCTCGGGTACACAAAGAATATCTAGTTGCTTTATGTGCATAGTTTCTCGTAGTTCTCTTATTTTAAGATCATTCACTCCTCTAGCATTCCAAACACCCAGTCTCCATTCATCGCCTGAAACTCGACCCTTGCGTTTCCCGTGTGCATGCTTTTCGTCAATCCAAGTTTCAGTCCTTTCCGAGGCTATTTTATTGTTTGTATTATTCATGTTTAGATTGTACTCCCAACTATCACCTGTATGCGCGAGATTTGTTTTGCGAGTCGAAATCATGTCCGAATTAAGCTGTGATTTGTCGTATGGTGGAATCAAGCTGTAACGTCAGTCCCACCAAAACTTCTGTTACTGGGGAGTGGGGGGGGGGATAAGGACACGAGAAAGGAAGCCGAGAGTCTTAATAGGTTGGTGATTTATGCTGAAAAGGTCACCAGCCTTAAGCAGCGTTTTATTAGATAGGAGTTTATATGTTCCCATCTACCAATTCCCGGCCTACCTCTAAACGAGGAGCCAATAACTTTTTTTTTTTTTTAATTTAAATTCGATAAAGTGTTATATACAAATATATATTTCAAATTCTTTAAAATTCCATTGAATTACTGAAAATTAATATTTAGAAAAAGAAAAATTCCGTGGAAGCGTTTTATTAGATAGGAGTTGATATGCTCCCATCTGCCGATTGCCGGTCGACCTCTAAAACACGAGCCAATAACTCTTTTTTTTTTTTTAATTGTAAGTTTCACTTTAGTTACTCGGTTATGAAGTCTTTTATTGAACAAATCTGCACACATAAAAAGAGTTTATAGAAAAATAATCAAAATTTTAAAACTTTATATTTTGTATTTAGTTCTTTCCCTATTTTCAAATAAACGACTGATTCTGAGGGCACCAGATACCGACTGATTTTTGTGGGCAAAGGGCAGCATGTAAAGAGTCATATTACAATTGCGTTTCATTTTTTTTCTTTTTTAAGTTTCACCGTTGGAGATATTGAGTGTTTTAAGATTTTGTAAATACTTTCGGATGCGCAAGAATGAAAAAAAATCTAAAATCTAGAAATACTGTGCAGTCCTGGATTTATTGTAAACCAATTTTTGAAAAATGAATAAAAATATTATTATAAAATTCAGTAGAAAGCATTACAGTAATCCTTGAATAATGAAATTCCTTTGAAACCATTGAAATCAATGAAAAATTCCTACGAATTCAGTGTAGTTCTACACTACGAATAAAAGTCCTGGTATGAGTTCCTTTACAGAAAGCCGTCAGAGGAACCTTTGGAAGGATCCTGTACAGAAAAACGTATAGGGTCCTTTACAGAAAGCCATTGCGAAAACTGATGTCGCTTACAGCTATAAACTTGCCTTCCTTGTATTCCCTTGAAGAACCAATTCACTATCGAGAGATGAGTCAAGCCACCAGCGAAACATCGCTGGTTTTGACTCTGTGAAGGAACCTGTACAGGACCATTCAAAGGTTAACTTGTATACAGGTTCCTGTGCAGGATCATGTACATTTTCCTTCGCCAAATTCCTGCACAGGAACCGCCAAGATTACCTGTACAATGTACAGGTTCGTGTGCAGGTTCATGTACAGGAACATGTAGAGGATCCTTCGAGGTTCCTGTACAGGAATTTTCAGCTGGGGTGCAATATTCCAGTAACAATTTATTTATAAAGAGCGTTCCAATATCGATATATAAGATGATTTCAATGACTTCAATGATTTCACCGATTACCGTGAAATTTCATGAAATCAGTCAGATGACAGGGTCGGTCGGCGTCAACTTCGGTCACTCCCCATCCCTACTTGTGTGAAAACGACGTTTATTCTTGAATGTAAAATAAAATTAATAATACTAAGGTATACAAATAATACAAATAATATTCTCGTAAACTCACATGATGAATCATATCGTTGAAATAAGCTAGTTTTAATTGCCCTAAAAGATCTACAACAAAGGCTTCGTCAAAATCGTTCTCTATAGCATGTGAGGTATTATTAAAGGAAGCATACAATATAAAATCAGTTTCCTGCAACTTTAAAATTGCCATACCTAACTGAACTTGGGCATAGTACGAGTGTTTTTTTTTTTTCAATTTATAACTGTACCGTCTAGAATTAAGTATTTGCAATCTTGCCCTTCCATAACGTCAAGTATACTTGTGTTTTTCCCGCGAATGAACACTTAATTTCTATTAATTTAACTGGTTCATTATCTGAAAAGATTACGCCATCTGGAGAATACCCTAGCCAAGGATGTTTCTCACAAACAATAAAACCGAATTTGATTTCCAGACGTGCACATTCTTCGAAACGAAGTCCATGCTAAACTTTCTTACATAATTTTTTAAGTTAATTTAAAGACATATTTTATTTTTGTAATTGATAAAATTTGAAAAAAGACACAATCCTACTATATTTTGAACATTTCAGACCTCCGGAGCGCCTTCTAATGCTTCAAACAAAAATTGTAATTATAATCTATTTTTTTATTATTATTTATTCAAAAACAAAGGACAGAAATGGCATTGTTAATCCAGCGTTTAAAACACGTTCACCTTCGATAAAATTTCTCTTCGTTGGCGAAGAATTCGCGAAAACTCAAATTTCTGCAAGAGAGAGCTTCATTTTTTAAATTATTGAAGGTTTTGTTCACACATAACACTATGTTGATATTCAAAACATCCCGACTGCCTCCGCCATCTTGCGATCGCAGCGCCATGAGTTCGGTTCCCAATAGCTTGAGCGCCAGGGGTTGGGACCTCAGGGCCCCCCCTCCTACATTACAACTAACTAAATAAGTATCAGATCTAAGACTTTTTTTTGAATAAGTATTGGAAACCCAATACTTTTTCGGGGGAAAAAAGTACTGGATCCAATACTTAACAATGGTTCTTCCCTGGTGGACCGGCCGAACGCAAACATTACGCTACAGCGCGATGGTAAAATAATGGCAAATTAATGGTAAAGTAATATGGCATTATAATTAATAAAAGAAACAAAATTAATATGTAAACTGTTGCAATTATAATAAAACGTTAAAGTTTACGTTAAATGGGCATGCCGTAATTGCAACAAGTTGCTTTCTCAGCGTTAAAAAATAAAAAAACAAAGTAGCTGTCATTCAAGTCGGGCCCCTGCAGACTGGCAACCCACTTGAAGCCGCGTTAGCGGGTTGCTAATACGCAGGAACCCGACTTCAATGACGGTCACTTTGTTTTTTTATTTTTTAACGCTGCAAAAGCAACTTGTTGCAATTACGACATGACCATTTAACGTACATTTCAAGGTTTTATTATAATTGCAACAGTTTACATATTAATTTTGTTTCTTTTATTAATTATAATGCCATATTACTTTACCATTACTTTACCATTACTTTACCATTACGCTGTAGCGTAATGTTTGCGTTCGGCCAGTCCGCCAGGGTTCTTAATAAGGATATCTGACATCTGTGAAAGTTTTTATTTAAAAAAACTACCGTCCACATTGATTAAAAATCTGAAAAAAATCTGAAAGTTAGCACATGAAATGACCTTTCCTTAATGAAAAATTTGGAACAGTACTCAAAAAATGTTCGAAAATTTGAATGTCGCGCCAGAACATTGGAAAAAAAATTTTTTAGGTGTATTCTAATTATTTGTTTTTTTCATATTTTTTTCAGATTTTTCCATTACACAGATGTGTCACAAAAAAATAAAACCATAAAACACATTTTTAGCCACCATGACTATGGGGGTGGTGATGGGGGTTCAAAAATCCGGGAAAAAAGTTATGATTCCAAGTCGCAGAAAAGGGCTCATTGAAAATCTGATTCCAGCCAAGGGCATTTTTGACTTGTTTAACGGGCTAGCCCCTTTGTCTAAAAAAAAACTTATCTGAGAAAAGTGTTGTGGTCCTTCTATTAGATATTTTCACTTCATAATCAGCTAACTTCACTTCGTTAACTGCTGAGGGGAAAACAATGGATCAAATGCATGGGATTTACTCCAATTTTGCCCTATTTTGTTAATATCTTCGTAAAAACTAATTTTTTCTATATAAATGTATTTGCAAAATAGTTCTTATTTCTTAAGAACTATTCAATGACATAATAAAATAGTGATAATTATTATTCATTAGGAAGATATTACCAAAATAAAGTCTTGTCCCATGCATTTGATCTATTGTTTTCCCCCTCAGCACTCAACGAAGTGAAGTTAGCTGATGGTTGAAGTGAAAATACCTCATTTTTGTCCACTTTTCAGATTACACTTGAGTTACGCGGTATAATTGAATTGAAAAACTATACGCGGTTATAAATCTCGTATGAAATTGTTAGTATATAGAGACACAGTTTAAAGGAAAAATGATGAAACTTTAGAACTTTATATTTGAGTTCTTTCGCAGTTTGAGAAAAACGTCCGAGACTCATTTTGTTGTCTTCAGATGGACAAAGGAAAGCCAAGTGCTAAAAGTTCGTTTTAAATTTCGTCGCATTTCCAATTTAAGCGTTGGAAATATCGAGTGCTTTGAAAATTTTTCTGATGTTCTCTCGATAATGTAAAAATCTCTTAAATACAGTGTAGTTTTTGATTTATTGCGGATTAAATTCTTTGGAAAAGCGTTCAAACATTATTATAAAAGTCAGTGAAAATCATCAAAATTAATCCCTGGAATCTCTTAAAAAAAAGCCTTAACATGTCAGAAATTCTTAGAGAGACAATTGTTTGAAGTTCCTTTGAAACTATTAAAACCAGTTGGAAATTCCCTCAATTTATCCCTCGAAGCTCTCCAAAACCCTTGAGGTATCTTTAAATATTACCTCCCCCCCCCCCGCTCAATCATTAAATGAGGCCTGATATTCTAAATTTTATCTCTAAAAATTTTTGAAGAAATTTTGCTTCGACAAAATTAATATAAATTTGTATAAAAGAAAAACTTATCTTTCTAAAGGGTTTGGGTATTTCTATTTTTGTCCACTTTTCAGATTACACTTGAGTTACGCGGTATAATTGAATTGAAAAACTCTACGCGGTTATAAATCTCGTATGAAATTGTTAGTATATACATTTTGAAAATTATGGTAATGAATGCAAATATATGATAATTTAAGGAAATTTTAGAAATTCATAGTAATAGATCATTAACTTTTGTGACCAGTCACAGGGTTACCTTCCCGTCCCCACGGGACGTTGGAAAGGGGTAGGGGTTTAAACCAACATTATTTCTGTAACCAATCACAGGGGTGCCTTGACGGAAGAGAAAATTAAGATCCGGCTAAATATGCCGGAACAGAAAATTAAAATCCGGCAAAATATGCCGGAAGAGAAAATTAAAATCCGGCAAAATATGCCGGATCCGTATACACTCCGTATTTTTAAAGCATGAATTCCAATAATGCCACAGGAAGCAATGCATTATTTTCTCAAAATCATGAGAATTGTAAATCATTTCCAGCTTCTGCGGCATTTGGCTTATTTTTAAAAGTAGGTAAGATCTTGTCGTCAATATAAGACCTTGTCTCTTGTCTTTGCTAATCGAGAAACTACCGAAAAAACTTTTAAAGCCTAAATTTCAATCATGCGACTGAAAGTAACGCATTATTTCCTGAAAACAATGAAAAGTTCAAATATTTCGCACCTTTGATGACTTTTGGCCTCTTTTAAAAAATGAATAAGAGTTTTTTGCTACAATAATACTTTGCCGATAGTTTTTTTGTTCGAAAAGCTATCTAAAAAAAGTTTTAAAACATCAATTACAATCATGCCACTTGAGAAAATGCATTATGTTATGAAAATCATGAGAATTGTAAATAATTTCCAACTTCTGTGGCATTTGGCCTATTTTTAAAAAGGGATAAAAGTTTTTCGTTGAAATAACACCTTTTCCGTTTTTTTCTGAATCGTCAAACTACCGAAAAAACTTTTAAAACGTCAATTTCAATCATGAGACTGGAAGTGATGCAGCATTTTTAGAAAGCGAGAAGTTTCAATAGTTCCCAAATTTACTGACTTTTGGCATCTTTTAGAAAATGGATAAGAGTCTGTCTCGTCAAAATAAGAGATTTTTCATTGTTTACCCTGATCGAAAAACGACCGAAAACAGTTTTAAAACATCAATTTCAATCATGCCACTGGTGGCAATGCATTATTTTCTGAAAATCATAAATTTGAATTCTACAGAATTAAAAATATGTGAAGGGAATTAAAATAATCCAACGTGTATTATAAGGATGTCAAGAGAATAAAAAATATTCAAAAGATATGAAGGAGCTCAAACTAACTGAACTCGTATTCCAACGATTTCAAGATAATTAAAAATCATAAATAAAAATGCAGTGATATCATGATAACTCAAAAAATGAGAACAAATTAAAGATATCCGAAAAATTTCAAAAGAATTCATAGATTTCCTAAGAATTCATAGAATCTAGAGAATTCAGAAGAATCCGCAGAGCGCAAGTGAATTCACAGACTTGAAAAAAATTCACAGAATTCAAAATAATTTAGACAATTTTAACACTAGAAGGACTGGGGTCTGGACCCCTCCTAGAAGGACGGTCGGTGTCCTCAGGACAACGGGGCGTTTAGTGACTAAATCGTGACGGAACATGTGGATTTCGGAATTCCGCTAATGGTATTGATACCTTCTCGTTGACCGTGTCGATTTCTGGTCACATGACTAGTGATAGCGTGGGTACAGTAGGGTGGTCCAAAAATTTTTTTTTCGAATTTTTATGGGGACACCCCTCAAATTTGTTCGAATCCGCACAAAAATAAATGCGTTTTTTTTGTTTTGAAAAAAAAATTATATTTAGGGGTGGCGCAAGCCCCATGAAGTTTAACATGTATTTCCCATAAGAAAAAAAGACGTTTATGTAAATCTTATTCAGAATCCTCAATATTATCTCAATCGAGGTGAAACTCAACATTTCTCTTCACAATTAGCCATAGAATACGAATAAAATATCACTTTTCAAATATCACCCCCATAAGTCTGTTTTATAGGGTCCCAAAGAAACCCCATAAGTGAAAAAATGGGTTTTGCGAGTTTTTGGCGCTAATTATGATTTTTTTGCGTATTTTTTTAATGCGAATTGTTTCTAATACATGAAATATGACTTTATACTGAATATTATATATTTTAATTAATTGTTTAAACAATTTATTATTGTTTTTAGCAATTTTCTCATAGAATGGAATTAGAAAGACGCGTTTTTTTCACAAATATTCCATTTTTTGTCCAATTTTTAATTAGAGGGAAGGGATAGTTCATCAATGTTAACAGAAGTGATTGTTTAAACAATTTATTATAATTATAAATGATATTATATTTAAATAATGCTAGAAAGATGTGGTTTTTTTCTGGCTTTTTGTCCAATTTTCATCTGCAGTGAAGTAATAATAAATTTAAGTTAACAAAATGATTGTTTAAACAATTTATGAAAATTATTAATAATATTATATTTGAATAATGCTAGAAAGATGCGTTTTTTTTCAAATTTCTGGCTTTTTGTCCAATTTTCATTTAGAGTGAAGTAATAATAAATTCAAGTTAACACAATAATTGTTTAAACAATTTATTATAATTATTAATAATATTATATTTGAATAATGCTAGAAAGATGCGTTTTTTTTTTGCATTTCTGGCTTTTTGTTTAATTTTCATTCGGAGTAAAGTGATAATGAATTCAAGTTGACAAAATAATTGTTTAAACAATTTATTATCATTGTTGGTAGTATTCTCTTTGCTTAATTGGTAGAATGTTGCGGTTTTTTCTGAAATTTTCCACTGTTTGTCTATTTTCTATTAGGCGTGTCTTGATAATTAATTAGATTTAGCAAAAATAATTGTTTAAACAAATTATTATTGTTTATGACTATCTTCATCTATATCAATTGCGCCTGATGATTGCGGTTTTCCGGCAATTTTCACCTTTATGTCCTTTTTTCACTTAGTGAGGTAATAATTAATTAAAGTCAACACAAAAGTTGTTCAAACAATTTAATATTGTTCATAACTAACTTTTCTTAGATAAGTGCTAGAAAGTGGCAGTTTTTTCTAAAATCTTTCACTTTGCATCGCCTTTTTATTTATGAACAAGTAATGTCAGCCACAACAAAAATGATTTTCCGAAAGGTATTGTTGTTTTAAGTGAATTATTCTTGCTCTTTTCACAATGCTTACAAAAATTGATTTAAAGAAAAAAAGCTATTTTACACGAAAGGCAGAAATCGATATTAAATTGTTCAAACAACTTTTTTGTTGAATTTAATTAATTATTACCTCACTAAGTGAAAAAAGGACAGTAAAGTAAACATAGCCGAAAAACCGCAACTATCAGGCGCAATGGATATAGATGAAGATAGTCATAAACAACAATAATTTGTTTGAACAATTATTTTTGCTCAATATAATTAATTATTAAGTCACGCCTAATGAAAAATAAACAAACAGTTGAAAATTTCAGAAAAAACCGCATCATTCTACCAATTAAGCAAAGAGAATATTATCAACAATTATAATAAATTGTTTAAACAATTATTTTGATAACATGAATTCATTATTAATTCACTCCAAATGGAAATTTAAAAAAAGCCAGAAATTTAAAAAAAAAAGGAATCTTTCTAGCATTATTCAATTATAATATTATTAATAAGTATAATAAATTGTTTAAACAATTATTTTGTTAACTTGAATTCATTATTACTTCAATCCGAATGAAAAGTGGACAAAAACTCAGAAATTTAAAACAAAAACGCATTTTTTCAGCATTATTCAAATATAATATTATTAATAATTGAAATGTATTGTTTAAACAATTATTTTGTCAACTAGAATTCATTACTACTTCACTCCAAATGAAAATTAAACAAAAAGCCAGAAATTTAAAAAAACCGCATCTTTCTAGCATTATTCAATTATAATATCATTAATAAGTATAATAAATTGTTTAAAAAATTATTTTGTTAACTTGAATTCATTATTACTTCACTCCGAACGAAAAGTGGACAAAAACCCAGAAATTTAAAAAAAAACCGCATCTTTTCAGCATTATTCAAATATAATATTATTAATAATTATAATAAATTGTTTAAACAATTATTTTGGTAACGTGAATTTATTTTGACTTCACTACAGATGAAAATTGGACAAAATGCCAGAAACTAAACAAAAATCCGCATCTTTCTAGCATTATTCAAGTATAATATTATTTATAATTATAATAAATTGTTAAAACAATCACTATTATTAACATTGATGAAATATCACTTCCCTCTAATTGAAAATTGGACAAAAAATGGAAAATTTGTGAAAAACCGCGTCTTTCTAACTACATTCTATGAGAAAATTGCTAAAAACAATAATAAATTGTTTAAACAATTCATTAACATATATAATTTTCAGTATAAAGTCATATTTTATGTATTAGAAACAATTCGCTTGAAAAAAAACCCGCAAAAAAATCATAATTAGCGCCAAAAACTCGTAAAACCCATTTTTTCACTTATGGGGTTTCTTTGGGTTTCTTTCGAACAAATTTGGGGGGTGTCCCGATAAAAATTCGAAAAAAAATTTTTCCAATGCATTTTTGGACCACCCTAGGGTACAGTCATAGTAAAAAAGGATGCATGTATGAAGACAATCAACAAAAAGTGAATCTTTGCGTTATTTATTTGTATTTAAGAACGCAGAAGAAAATCAGAAGAGAAACGTGACATGCATACATTCTTTTCACGGTATGTATAAAAATTATCAAGTACAGTCGTCTATAAAAGTAAATAAAGAGTCAAGAACAATAAACAAGTAATCAATTTCTGTAAATGTCAGATTTTCAGCAAAAAAAACCTTAGAAACGTCAAAACAGTACAATCAGATACAACTTTGAAGTAAAGTGAACAAAAACAATACAGTTTTTTTCGAAGAGCCATGGTGGACGTCCAAAGGACGGCTCGCTTTCGTTAATGCTGTCGAAAACAGCCGGTATGCTGAGGACACCGCCAGTGCTTCTAGGTAGCTGGTTCTATATCGCTGGTTCAAAAATCGATATCGATGTGAAACTTCGGGAATGTGTATTTTAGCCAACTTTAGGAAAAGTCGGGGTCGGATTGACCGACATTTTTACTCAAATCCGAACCACAGCGTTTTTAAAACACAAGGTGTCCTGAGGACACTGCCCGTCCTTCTAGGTAGCTGGTTCAATATCGCCGGTTCAAACATCGATATCGATGTGAAACTTGGGAAATGTGTATTTTAGTCAACTTTAGGAAAAGTCAAGGTCAGAGAGATCGAAATTTTTACTCAAATGCGAACCACAGCGTTTTTAATACGCAAGGTGTCCTGAAGACACCGCCCGTCCTTCTAGTGTTAAAAGAATTCAGAAAATTTAGAAGAATTCAGAAAATTCGTGAAAATTCAGAGAATTAAGAGAATTTGAGAGAATTCTAAGAGTACAAAAGACTTGGAGACATTCGAAATAATTCATGTTGTGTTGTAAAGATTTTATGAGAATTAGGAAAAACTTTAGATGAATTCAAAGGACTACTAGTGAATTCTAAGAATTCGTTTGAATGCTACAGAATTCAAAATACTCAAAGGAAGTTAAGCTAATTCAACGTGTGAAGTTGCACTAATGACATTCGCAAACTCCTGCAAATTTGAAATTACACGGCCTCAACTTTTTTGCGCACATACTTTCGTCAGTACCACATGCAGTGTCGTTGTCCATCTAACGCGTGCTTCTGATTGATTAATCTTTAATTGTTAATTACTTAATAATTATTAACTTCATAACCAATTTTTATTATTATTTTCGACTCCATGTTTTGTGAGGAATTAAAAAATATATAAATGTACCTTGAGTACTGGGAGAGTATATATAATTTATAATGTTCGTGTGATGAGTGTTTTCTCTATTCTGTAATAAACCCTCTTGCAATTAAAATTATAATTTGAAAATCACGCCTACTCAATAGACAAACCAAATCAATAATTATTGATTAACTGACTTTTTAAAAAGTCAGTTAGGTATTTTTACCGCAGGTAGAGTTGGGACACATCAACCCCCACCACTCGACTCAATCGTGAACCGGTCAAACACATTTTCTCTGACAATTAAATTGGATAAATACTCTAACCTCAGAATTCAATCTTTTCATCCTATAGTCGTCAAATATTTATAGAGTTGCATACTTTTTCGCTCTATGACAATACTTCTTTTTTTATAGTTGTATTATAGAGCTAAAAGATATTTAGTTTTCATATTTTTGAGTAAAATGTAGAAATTGAATTATAGAATTTGAATCCAGCATCCTTAGCATGTAAAAAATTTTCAATCATCGTAACATCTCTTTTATTTGAACAGAGATGTTGAAGAATGCGGTAAGCTGAATTTTCGATACTCTAAAACATTATGCAACAATTGATTATCAAATATTTATTTTAAAAGGAAAATTAATTTAAATTGAAAAGCGCGCGCTGCGAAGGACTTCCGTAATCCTAGAGATCCTCAGGGAGAGTTGAGACAGACGCGGGGTACTCAAATTCTGATTGGTGCCGCTGTACCGGAACCCGCTATTTTAAAAATGGCGCTATTTTCAAATAGAGTGTTCATTCCACAGCAGATTTCATACAAAATAAAGAGAATATTGTTGAATTAAACGTTTAAAATAAACGAAATGTTATTAAATATCACTTTCAGACATATTTATTATACAAATTTCCATAAATAATATTTGTTAAATAAATACATTTTGTAGGTTGGAAGCAAAGCTTTGGTTTTATTGGATTATACATACAAAGAAAGTAAAAATAAATTGTAGGAAAGGATGAAGATTTGTTCAATTTTACAAAAGCAGTGATAATTAATTTTCTTTTCCTCACTGGCGAACTCTGAAATAATGTTGGAATGGCATCTTTCATGATTTGTCACTTGCTTTCCAATCTGTTCGATTGATATTCTGAATCCACAATTCTCGAAGTTTGGGATCTCGCGGAATTTGTTTCTAGAAAAACCTGTTTTTAGATCAATTATTGCAGTATAAAATGCAGCAATTTACCATTTTTGCAAAACACTTATATCTCACAAAAATATTGTCAATATTTTTCTTTGGAAAGTAGGTTATACACAAACTCTTTTTCACTTCTTGATTAATCACAAAACTTGCATATCACACTTCACACATCATAGCTTAAATATAAATAAATTGAGAAAAATGAGTTATAATAAATACTGGGCCTGCATTAAGCAGTTTTAATTTTTTGATCCTTTTGCTTAAACACGAAAATTTCTAGATGCTCGCTCGCTTGCTGTCACGTATTGCGCTATACGTAATTTTTCAAACTTTTCGCGCCGCACTGAAATATCAAGTTCCGGTACAGCGACGAGCATTGGAGGGGGAAACGTGTCTCAACTCTCCCAGGGGAGCTCTACGTAATCCGGTTGGCCCTATCGATCAGAAACGATTCTCAAGTGTCCCAACTCTCCCTGATGGTGTTTAAAGGAGTATAGACCCACGAAGGAATAATAAGGAGACCGAACTGTCAAGCGGGAAGTTTAAAGCAGGTTCAACGCTGCAAGTGTTAATTGCAGAAAAAACTCGAAAACAGTCTTATAACTAATCGTATAAAGCTCAAATGAAAATCAGAAAAATATGTCTTATATTGATAACGAGTATGAAATGTGAAAGAGCGTGCTATTTAAAAATTTAAGTGCTTCTTTGCAGCATATTTGGAGAATTATAAGCCCATACTATTTACACTATCGATTCTGAAAAGAACGATGACAGTTGAACAATTTTCTTGTATTGTGCTTTTTACTACAGAAATCATTATAAATAATTTGTACTAGTTGCCCTGGCGGACCAGCCGAACGCAAGCATTACGCTACAGCGTAATGCTAAAGTAATGGTAAAGTAATATATGGCATTATAATTATTAAAAGAAGCAAAATAAATATGTAAACTTTTGCAATTATAATGATACGTTAAAATTTACGTTAAATGGTCGTGCTGTAATTGCAAAAAGTTTGTTTTTCAGCGTAAAAAAATGCAAAAATAATGTGCTTATCATTGCAGTCTGCTAACGACGGCTTCAAGCGGGTTGCCAACATGCAGGGGCCCGCATTAAATGACTGGCACTTTATTTTTTTATTTTTTAATGCTGAAAAAGCAAGTTGTTGCAATTACGGCATTGCCATTTAACGCACCTCCAAATATAAATAGGAAAAAATAGCTCCAAAACCTCTATGACAATCCAACTATCCGATGAAAATACTTGAAAAAGAAAGGAGACAATCTGAAAGTCCATGGTTTCTCAGTGATCCCGAGTGTCCTTTAGGGATAAAATAGTATCTTCAAGAATTAAAACAGGTATTAACTACATTCTTATTATCTACATTTAAGTATATAAGTTTGAGAAACGCTGTGCTACATCATGACGCGAAAACATTTCAATCGTAGTTAGGAAAGCGTCTCTGCGTTGTCATGGTAACCAAGATGTCTTCCGCCAGAGATGAGGTGGGAGATTGCTCATCCCATACATTCCATTTCGAGTGATTTTCCGCAGCGCCTTCAATGCGAGTAACCAGTTTACGAACTAAAATGCAGCGCTCTCAATGCGAGTAGCCAGTTTACGAACTAAAATAGACTATAGTTTGATAATGTCGGTAGAGAGGAACAGAGTGGGTAATTTTAGTTCGTAAACTGGTTACTCGCATTGATGGCGCTGCGGAAAATCACTCGAAATTGAATTTCCCACCTCATCTGAAAATTGTCGTAAAAGAATCTGGAAGTTTTTAAGGCAATTTTTATCATTTCACACAATTAAAAAAATATCAGGAAAAATTCAAATTAATTTAAAACATGTAACTATTCTATTTGTTTCTTTATTGGTTTAAAATTAATTTTCTTAAAAGGGGAGTGCGCGTAAGACGGATTTTAAACATCTTTTGTGAGCGAAGACGGCTTAATTTGCTGAAAACGTTTGTTTACTTAGATAGAAAACGGTTTATGAGAAAAGAGGTTGGAAGAAACTCGTGCACAATCACTATCGGTTTGAATTATATGATAATCGAACAACCGGTGATGGGGCAATGGTCTAGGTTCCAGACTGGAGGTTCTCTCGTCGTGGGTTCACTTCCTCGTGCATGTAAGATTTTTTTTGTTTCTATTCCTTTTTTTTAATTCTTTAACCCTGAATATACATAAATATTATAAAAACCATAGTTAAGAGTTTTAAAAAATATTTTGAGAATACAACAATTATTTTCGACACCAAAATATTGTTATCAATCAGTTCATGTTTGCAGCATAATTTTTTATTTTGAAAATCAATTTCAATCGAATATTCAAAAATATTTAAAAACATTTCAAAAACTGTTATAAAATTGTTTAAAAAAGATTCTGGAAGATTTCAAGGCAGTTTTTATAAATTTGCACAATTAAAAAAAAATCAAGAAAAATTCCAATTCATGTAAAACATGTAACTATTCTATTTGTTTCTTTATTGGTTTAAAATTAATGTTCTTGCAAGAGGAGTGCGCGTGAAACGGATTTTAAACATCTCTTGTGAGCGTTAGACATCTTTTGTGAGAGTTTCTTCCAACCTTTTTTCTCATAAACCGTTTTCTATCTAAGTAAACAAACGGTTTCA
>CAKNXH010063397.1:71050-83831 GCA_932178445.1 Andricus quercusramuli
AGCATTCTCTTATTCCATTATTTCAGCAATCTCCCACCTCATCTCTGCTTCCGCTGTACGAGACGCGGCTTGAACGTATTTCGTACCCCCAAGTGGCGAGACCATGCTTCTTGGATCATGTGTCATGGGAAACTTTTTCGAATCTGTTAGGAGCAAAGGCACCGTAAGTGCCAGGCCTGTAAGTCGTAATCACTCTCTTGTGAGTGCGCAAGCGCATCTTGTCCTCTTCTCACGCACAGGAAAAAAGCGAGTGAGACAACTTTTTAAACTGAACAGAATAAAGTATGTTTAGAAGGTTAGGAGAGTTTGTTTTCTTTTTGCAACCGGCAATTTTTTTCGTGCTGTGAAAAGAATTATATGCATGCAAAAGTTACTTATATACGTTTAAAAAAAGAGTTTTTTAAGCTTACAAAAGGAGTTCGTCATAAAAGTGGTAAGTATATAATTAGATTACGAAGTTGGTATTTTGATCGCTAAAATAAGAAAGAGTAACCTAAAGAGAGTAACCTCCGAAAAACATATAAACTTTACGTTAATTCCATAATTTCTTTGTCGCGTTTTAGTTTCAAAAGGTACTTACTTATGTTTTTTCTTTCCAAAAATGGTTCACTCTTCTTTCACAAATATTAAAAATATTATTTCTGCATTTATTTCGTATAATTCGTATGATGATCAACAAACGAGCTTAACCTCTCTAACATACTCCATTTTCAGAAGCTCTCTCATTCGCACTTTCACATACGTGTGAAGAGGACAAGCAAGGACACGGTGCGCTTGCGCACTACTTGAAGGGTGATCACTACTTACAGGCCTGGCACTTACGGTGCCGTTACTACTAACAAATCGCGTGTACGGAGATCGATCTCCTTATTATTCCTTCGTGTATAGACCTTTTCATTTAAGAAAACGATGCTGCGCAAGCGCGAAAAATATATATCACATCCGTGAGTTTCGAGCAGTTCCTCCCTGAGACGTATGTGACAATAGTAAATATTAACGTAATAAAAATATTTCGAGCAATTAGAAGTTAAAACACTTCCCACGAAAAAAATGTCTGATCTACCAGGAGAAAATCTATTAAAAAGAAAAAAGGTTGGTGCGGCCAAGAGGTGCTGTTTTGGAAATTGTAAAAGTGACAGCCGGTACAAGTCGTACTTAGAATGTAACTATTATTTTATTTCATTTCCAAAACCCTGTTTAATATTTCGAAAGAGTAACACTCCCGATGATGCACTTAAAATGCATATTGAAAATTGTGCGAAATGCAGTAAAAGTGATACGTGGGTCAGGTCATGTGAGCGCAGGGACACGTATTTTCCCAGCATAAAGAATGTAAACAAAAGACACTTGTAAACTTTTTTTTAAATAAATTTTTCTTTGAAATTTATTTCCTCAGCTGTTACAATTATTAATTAAAATAGTGACTTTAATTAAATGTTAGAATTATATCCTGCCATGTCCTTTTTTACATTGCTAATAGTGAAAAAATTACAACTGCGTAGTGAATATTTTATATGAGTAACCTAAATTCAATTTGAGAAATAACAATTTTCAAAAACATATTTAACCAAAAAATAAGTAACCATCGGAATATTACTCAAAATTCAATAATTTGTGAACAACTCATTTAATTCGAGGTATGTGATACAACAGAATAATGTAAATTACTATCCTGTTACACTTTTTACTTAAGAATTTCATTATAAATAGTTCATTCAGAAATATTTTGTGGACATGGCGTACTATAATTCTGAGAAAATATGAATTTTTTGAATCTCATATTACATCGTATCCAAAACCAATTTTCCACATCGGATAAAATACATTCATAATAGTATTAAAATTTGTGCCAATATGTTCTTGATCATGCATTATTTTTGTACGATAAACTTATTTCGGCATTTGACAACGCTTTCATAGGATATATTATCGTCATACTTTGAACCTCATTTTCCCAGTTTCACAGTTGAGGGACATGGTGTACTATAACTTTACATTCATTCAATACATTTATTATTTCAATGAAATTAATTGTTGATTTATTTATGAATGAGTTGAAAATGAAAAATGAAATCATTTGCATTCACTCATTATTTAGAAAACTACATGAATTTCAAAACTGACAACCCCCTTATAATGGCATTTATTAATTCATTTTCAACTACATTTCTATGAAAATGCTTCATTAACCGTTTTTTGCAAATGTTTTTATCATTACAGATAATTTCATTTTTATGTAAAGCACTATTTTCTACTATTCTAACTATACTATATACATGATGTAAACATAACCTGCATTCTACATACCGGTCAACAAGTTGTTGCTTTTTCCCTTTGGTACATCGTTTTCTGCACTTCAACCACCTTTTTAACTGACAAATAGTGTTTTTGTCCACCTTTTTATGCTGCAATTCAGCACCTGGCACATCTTTTTCATACAATTTAACATTAAAATTTGGTATCACAGTGTACAATTTAACGACAGTGCTCGAAAACTTTCAATGCCCGCTAAGTATCATGGCGGCGCCTAAGCTTCCGCTCTTAAATGAAAAGGTCTATTTACACTGTCCGCTGTTCATCAGCCACCTAACATATGGAAATATCCATTCACACCTCTGAAAATTCAGTGAAATATAGTAATATTTTAGTTATCTCCTCAAACTTACTGGAAGATAACTAAAATTAACTGTATTTTCCGGAGGTGTAATGGATATTTCGATATGTTGGCTGGCTGACAGCCAGCAGACAGAGCGTGTAAATACACCTTCACACCTCCGAAAAATTCAGTGGAATATAGTAATATTTTAGTGTTCTTCTGAAACTCACTGGAAGATAACTAAAATATTACTATATTTCACTAAATTTTCCGGAGGTGTGAATTGATCGATATTTCGATATGCGTTTACTATAACGAAAATTCGATAACTTTAAAAAGGGGAGAATACTCCAGACGAATAATTCCTGCGTATTTACGATGGTAAAGACCCATGACTCAAGGACCGTGGTCCCATTTCGGTCAATAAAATTCTGTAGAAGTAGGAAATTTATAAAAGGCGACGAAACTGACGCCGAGGGCAGAATGGTTGGATCATGGGCAGAATAGCAGATTCGTCTTGAGCTCAAGCCCGAATTTATATGTGACCGTCCGCGAAGAGAGGGGTCTAATGCGGAAAAATTCGATTTTCATTTTCTTACGCCAATCGATAGTTACTCTTTCATTTCCAATAATCAGAAAATTTTTAAGTTGATTACTTTTCTTGTTATTAAGCTACAAACATTTGGGGACGGCGATTTGTCAAGCTCAGCTGAGAAGGCAGCACCGTGAGTGGTGATGTACCTTGTACACAAGAACAAGGCATTATCTACGGTTTCCTCAGTTTTTCGATATTTGGAAATCGATTTGCTCCTTTATTTGTACACCCAAATGCCACATGCAGACCTGGCATTTCGAAAATAGTGCTTGAAGCAATCACCTCAAAGCTGCGTTATGAAGGACTGATATAATTCGAATAGCAGACGTTACCACCGTTGGAACCGTCGTCTTGTGTATCGCCAGGCGCACTAGCGACCCTAGCGGCCACAAGTGTCAGTCGCCGTCCCCATAGGCATGATAAGCGTACGCGGAGACCGAACGAGAGGCCTACGAAAGCCAGCCCCACCACTTATCACTACAGCTGTTCGCGACGTGTCTGTGAGCTCCACTGGCTCGTGCCTAAAAGTGTAGTGGTGGGGGTGCTTTTTGTGGACGCATCCCCACTACACAAATGTTGGCTTGCGGGCTCTGCTACGATCGCCCGACGTGTAAAGTTCAGCTTTGAAGTATTAGGTCCCTTTCTTCGCGGACGGTCACGTATCGTTTCGGTTTTTGTCTTTGTGGAAGTTCTGCGAAACTTATAGTTCTTACGAGTATGTTGAGTAAATCTGCAAACAATTATACTTTGTTAAATTCAATATTAAAATTTGTGAGAGTGTGTGACCTAAAACTTTGAGACTATCAATTGAATACACAGAATTGGTTATATTTTATCGATTAAAACAAGTGTTTTAATTTCTGTGTAAAGTGTCCCAGTTTTCCGGGCAATGATTTTTCATTCTTTGGCAGCAGGACACCACCAATAAAATATACAATTTATTGGAAAATAAATTAATCTAAATTCATTCCAATTTGGTGGCGTTCAGGAAATTCTGCAACTCTACTGTAGAGAGCCAAGACAGGCACAGGCCCAGCAGTGGGACTCCGATGCCTTACGTTGAACGGACCTCTCTTTCGACTATGTGAGATAGACAACGAGGCGCGATCTAAACCGAAACGATGGTTTTGAAATCTCTCTTTCTATCGTATATGGTAGATAAAGAGTATCTCATAATTATGAAACGATAAGTTCGACTTCCTAGTAAAAAAAAACTAATTGGGACGAATTGAGAATAATTCGCCAGGAGCCCCCGTGAATCTTGCTTTGCGACAATCTCGAATTGGAGATGGTGATGAATTCGTGTACATTCGTGAAAAGTAATAAAGTCTTCAACTATCGTATTCGCCCGAATTCAGAGAAAAATTTTTAGGGGGTCTAATTCATTTGAATGCGTCAGCACGAATTATTTTCAGTGTCCGCCAATTCATTTTAATTCGCGATACTTCAAGTCAAGCCCTAATTCGGCAGTATTCGCCAGCGCGAATACAGTTAAAGGCTGGCCTATTCAATCGAATTCGTAAGCTATAACCGACGCGCTCGGCATAAGGGATCCGTTGCAAATAAATACCAATGAGTCCCGTAGCTCAGTGGTCGCCCTCTGGACTTTATACACTTCAGATCGCTGGTTCGAGTCTCGAGGCATGCAATTTTTATTATTTTTTTTTTTTCGAAATGACCTTGACCACGAATTAAGGCAAATTGACACGCATTCAATTCGCTCTGGCCCCAATCGTTTCAACGAATCAGAAAGCAGAATTCGGGCAAATTTAAATATGTTAATTCACCGCAATCCTCCCGAATTAGTTTTTTTTACTGGGTTGTCGTTGCCGCACCATCGGACTCTCTCTGTCCACCATATACGATAGAAAGAGAGTTTTCGAAACGATAATTTCAACTTTGATTGGACCTCCTTGTCTATCTCACATGGTAGAAAGAGAGGTCCGTTCGATATAAGTTGAGTGCCAAGAGGAAAAACAATGGACCAAATGCATGGGACAGAACTATATTTTTGTAATAACTTCGTAATGGATAATAATTATAATCATTTTATTATTTCATTGAATAGTTCTTGAAAAATAAAAAATACTTCTCAAATACACTTATGAAGAGAAAATTTTTTTTTTGCAAAGATCTACAAAATAGGGCAAAAATGGATCGACCGTACTAAAAAAACGTCAGGAATCGTCACAAATGGTCAGAAGTTCTGAAGATTTCTGAACATCCTGACCATTCCTGACGAGTTTGACTATTTCTGAAGATACGTTAATTCACCAACTATCAGATAACTCATAGGCTACGACCGCAGGTAGGCCAACCAAAAAGGATTAAAAATTAAAAATAAATTTTTTCAATGTTGCATATAAAGATTCAAAAGTTAGAAATGCAGAATCTGCGGGTTTCGGCGATTTGAGACACCTGAAAACTTTCCTAAAAAATTTTTAATTGTGATAAATATAATGTATCTTATGTAATAATTTCAAAAGTACTATCTAGGGAGTTTTGATAAGAAGCTAGATCTTACTAGAAATAGGTTGAGAGCAGAGCGAGTGCCCGGCGAGTCGAGGCAGTTGGACGAGAGTCGTCGTGACGATAGTGTCGTACGAATAAGCTCCCCGTAAGCATTCAGCTTTTGAGCGAGACAAGATTGGCCAACGCGGCGAAAGATCGGTCGAATATCAAAGTAGGCTTGTGCGTCGTATTTAATGTATCAATTTAATTTAGTTCCTTGTAATAAACTCTGCATTCTTTATTAAACTTATAAGTGTGCCAGAAGTTATTTCGGTCATTATAAAAGTATTTATAACATTTCAGAAGTGGAATGTTTTGTTCACTCCTCTCGAGGATCGTGTAGTGCTTTCTTTAAAGTGACTTTGTGAAGTTGATCACTGCGAAAGTGAGAAAATGAAGCGAGATTTGGGTGTTTGAGTGCAAATTTTCAAAATGGCGTCCGGTCAGCGTGGTGTGCGATTGTAACAAAGGAACAAAGAGAAGCCATCTTGTGTCTGAAAAGTGCTGTGTTAGTGCAATGGAGGATCAAATTGCCGCTAACGCTTTGATTAATATGGCTGGAGGGCCAGTGGAAAATCAACTTTTGCAGCAACAACAAAATATGCAGCAACAACAAAATATGCAGCAACCGCAAAATTTCCAACAACAGCAACCTGGATTTGTACAAGAGCCTGGAATTGATCAGCAACAACCTAATCATGAACAACCACCTGGAAATGGACAACAGCAGCCTGGAAATGAGATGCAGCAATTGATTGCAGCCATTACGGCGATTTTGCGTCAGAATACAGTGCTGATGGCAGCAGCAAACCAAGTTCAAGCGCCACCTATGTACAATGTGTTGCCAGATCTGTCGCACAATATAGCTGAATTTGACGGACCTTCAGGGCCGGCTAGTGCTAAACTATGGCTTAAGCAGTTGGAATCGACCGCCAATTTGCATCATTGGACAGAGGCGATTGCATTCGAGACAGCGAGGAGTCGTTTAACAAAAGCGGCGAAAAATTGGTATCTTGCCAGTATTGACCAAATCAGAAACTGGCAAACGTTTCGTGCTGCTTTTTCGAATACGTTTGCATTGGAAAACTCTCTTACGGAGAAATGGCAAGAGATGTAGTCAAAAACATGTCAAAAACATGGTGAAAATACAAAGGAGTATTTTTTTGACAAAATTCGTTTATGCAAGACGTTGAATATGAGTTTGGATGAAATTAAAACTCAAGTAGCTGTTGGCCTATGGTCAAAAGAAAACAGTACTGCGATTTTAAATCGAGGACATTTTGATTTGGACGATCTTCTGCGGCACCTGGAGGAACTCGAGTTGGTGGAGTCGACTCGAAAACAGCGAATCAACGCAGACAAAGATGCAGCGAAATCAGCGAATGGTCATCGAAAGAACTGCAACAACGGGACAGCTTCTCAGAACTGCAAGAACGCCAAAGCAGACGGTAAGGCAGAGACAGCGTTAGCATCTACATCAGCTAGCGAACGTAAGTGTTATCGTTGTAATTTGTCTGGGAATATAGCCAAAAATTGTACAAAACCGCGGGAAATAAAATGCTTTAATTGTTCAGAGATGGGACATGTCGCTAGTAAGTGCAGTAAGCCTAGGAAATTGTCGAGTGCTGAGGTTAATACTGTAACTTTTGCTTCTGATGACAGTATTGCGAAGTATGTGAAGCGAGTACAGGTCGGCAAGGATTTGATTGACGCGTTAATTGACCCCGGCAGTTCGGATTGTACGGTCAAGGCGTCAGTCGTACTCGAATACGGATTTAATATTATAAGAGCTCCGAATGTGTTGATAGGGTTCGGTAAACCGGAAAATCAGACAAAGTCGCCAGGAATTATTCGGGAAAAATTGACAATAGGGAAATGTAGCGCAGGGATGACGTGCAGAGGTATGATGTCATAGTGGGTCGTAGTTTTACCGAATTGCCAGAGTGGGTATACTTTCGAATTGATGATTCTCTAGAATTCGTCCCGAAACAGAGTTTTTTAAAGGATGTTTTGCCTTCATTGACAGCGGAACCGGCGAGTGCGAATATAATTATTCAGAAATCGGTAAATCTTGCCCCGGGAACTGTCAATTTTGTTCAAACAAAATTCAATGATTGTGTGATTACGTTGCCTCTGGCAAATCAGTCAAAAGATAATTTGATTGTAAATGAGGGAGAAACAATTCTCAGCTCTGTATTGACCGTAGAGAGTAGTGCGCCGCAGTTGAAACGTAGAGTAGATCCGGTGTTAGACAACGAAGTGACAATTGATGTAACTATGACGAAAGTACAAAAAGAAGAATTAGTAAATTTGTTGAACGAGTTTCGCGAGTGTACTTCTAGGAATTTGAGTGAATTGGGGCGTACTTCGTTATTAGAAATGGATATTACGATGAAAGAAGGAACGGTGCCTCATCCATCTAAACCTAATCGTGCGAGTGCGCGGGAACGAGAAATTATTCGTGACATTTTCACTGAGTATCGTAGAGTAGGAATAGTTACGGACACGGAATCTCCATACGCTAGTCCTGTTCTTTTAATTAAAAAGAAAGACGGTACATATCGACTCGTAGTAGATTATCGGCGTATAAATAACCACACGGTCCGCATAAATTTTCCCTTGCCTAATACTGATGAAGGTTTAGAGGAAATTCACGGAGCAACCATTTTCGCGACTTTGGATTTGGCTAACGGGTATTTGCAAATACCCTTGACAGAGAAAGCAAAAGAGAAGACAGCTTATATAACCCCTGACGAAACAGGTCAATTTGAAAGAGCCATGTTTGGACTTATGAACGCGCCGTTCTATTTTAACAAAGTAATGAAAAAAGTATTCGGAGATTATCAAAATAAAATTGCAATTACTTATTTTGATGACATTCTTCTTTTTGCTCACTCATGGTTGGAACTGATGGAAAAACTACGAACGGTTTTAGAATTGTTGAAAAATGCTGGGTTAACTTTAAATTTAAAAAAGTGCAAATTTGGATTACAGAAAATTGATTTTTTGCGATTTATAATCAGTGGAAAGGAGTTAGAGCCAGGTGACGTGAAAATTAACGCGATTATCAATTTCCCAGTACCTCGCAACGTGCATGAGATTAGAAGATTCATGGGTCTAGCTAGCTATTTTAGAAGATTCATATGTAACTTCGCGCGATTGATTTCTCCATTGAGCGATTTATTAAAAGCTAATCAACCTTTTGTCTGGGGCGACAAACAAGTTGAAGCGTTCAGAATTATAAAAGAGAAAATGGCTTCGAAACCAGTGTTAGCGTTATACAATCCAAAAGCAAAAAGAACCGAGTTACATACCGATGCTTCAGCCGACGGGCTAGGTGCCATGCTTTTTCAGGAGGGGGTAGATGGCGAGCTTCACTTGGTGTATGCGATTAGTCGTAGAACTTCGGACGTAGAGCGTAACTACCACTCTAGTAAATTGGAAATGTTGGCAGTATTATGGGCGATGGAGCGTCTTCGTCCAATGTTAATTAGTTTACATTTTATTGTCTACACAGATTGTCAGTCTTTGATTTATGTCAATTCTTTGAAAACAAAAAATCGACAGATTGTAGGGTGGCTAGGGTCAATTGCAGAATTCGATTATAGTATAATTCACAGAAAAGGCGACAAAATGCAGCATGTAGATGCCCTATCTAGAGCTCCCGTAGAGGAGGCAGATTTTTTAGTTGATGCGACAATGTACAATGTCCTAATTCGAGAAGACGAAATTTTGATGTTCCAGCGATCCGACGAAACCTTGAAACGAAAAATAGAAATTCTGGAAAAGCCCGTAAGCGAACGGACGCGACGCGAATCAGGTGAGATATGTGACTATGTAATGAATAGCGGTTTATTATACAAAAAAGAGGCGAACAGCGAAAAAGAACTCTATGTTGTACCGCGAGCGATGAGAAAGGCTCTTGTCATCAAGAATCACGATCTGACAAGCCACTTTGGTGTTGACCGGACAGTCGCCCGAATTAGAGAGCACTATTATTTTCCGGGCATGCGGCCGTATGTAAAAAGACACATTAAATCCTGCGTAGAGTGTATCCTTGCAAAGAACGTTGTAGGTCGACAACCAGGGGAGTTACATCCTATTACTGTAGGCAAGCGTCCCTTCGAAACCGTGCACCTTGACCACTTGGGCCCCTTTGTCACGACCGGTAGAGGTAAGAAATTCGTTCTTGCAGCCATTTGTAATTTGACAAAATTTGTACAGTTGTATTCGGTCAAAGATGAAAAGGCCAGTACGACCGTCAAACGGATCGAGGAATTCATAGAGAGGTTCGGAGCCCCGTTACGGTTTATCACGGACAGAGGAACATCCTTCACGGCGAATTAATTCACAGATTGTTGTCGAAAATACGGCATTAAGCACGTGATGATTTCAAGTCGTCATCCTCAGGCTAACGGGCAGGTGGAACGGCTCAATCAGACCATTATTCCAGCCATACAGTCAAATTTAAGCGATGTCGAGGGGCGGGATTGGGACCTAACCTTACCGAAGCTTGAGCGTGACCTCAATACAGCAATTAGTAAAACGACGGGAAAGACACCCTTCGAGTTGCTCTATGGATACTTCCCCCGTTTTGACGATGGTCAAATTAGAGTGCTAACTGCTCATTCAGAAACTTACAAAATTCCGGAAAAATTAAGACGTGAAATACGAGAAAAGATTGAGATTGAACAAAACAAATCAAAAACGCGTTATGATAAAGCTAGGTTGACTAACGTTAAATTCGACGTAGGTGATATAGTATTCCTTAAAGCAGATAAGATTGCCACGGGAGAATCAAAAAAGCTCCAGTCCAGATATAAGGGACCTATGGTGGTCACGGAGGTTTTGCCGTCGGACACGTACCGAGTTCAGAATTTAAACGCGCAAGGGCCAGGTAGAACAAACACTACTTTTCATGTAATGCAATTAAAAATTTGGCGTGGTAGCAAAGACTTCGAAGAGTCAGATGACGAAAGTGAGAGTGTGAAAGAAAATCTGTTTAGTGACGACGATGAAAATGTTATTGTATCGGAACACGGTATGGGCAATGAGTTGGAGAGCGAAAATTTAGCGTTAGAAGATAAACCACAAGATAATGTAAACCATTCGAGAGCACGACGAGAAATACGTCGACCGAAGCGATTAGATGATTATGTGTTGAGTTGAATTTAGTCATTATGTATGAATTGTTCTGTAAGAGTTTTCTGATCATTGTTCGTAAAATCAGAGCTTGGAGACCAAGCTAGAAACAGGATGGCCGAATGTAATTATTTCAAAAGTACTATCTAGGGAGTTTTGATAAGAAGCTAGATCTTACTAGAAATAGGTTGAGAGCAGAGCGAGTGCCCGGCGAGTCGAGGCAGTTGGACGAGAGTCGTCGTGACGATAGCGTCGTACGAATAAGCTCCCCGTAAGCATTCAGCTTTTGAGCGAGACAAGATTGGCCAACGCGGCGAAAGATCGGTCGAATATCAAAGTAGGCTTGTGCCATCGACATATAGAAATGGACCGATAACCCTGTGGGAAGCACTGAAATTGGCTTTTGACAGAGAGAAAACATTTGAGGGGTGAAACTGTCTCTTTCTATTCCAGGACTGTGTCAGGTGAAACGGATGCCCCGCGCATTGCCTAAATATTCATTATGGTAAATTTGTTCGTAAACAATTATAAATAATAGATTATAAATATGTAGGTATGGTAAATTAAAAATTTAAAAACATTTAAAAAAAATAATGTTCAAATTTGCTTATTCAAAGAACTTGGAAACCTTAAATTCTTCTTGCCATTTGATTGAAAATAATCCTTTTGTAAGAAGAAATTTCATATAAAAGCATCAATATTAAAGTATTTAAGGTATAAAGTGAATGTTTAAAGGTGTCTGTTTAACATTTCTATGAATAGGAACTTATCAGATATACATTTAAATAGCACGTATAGGCTCTCGACTCAGGAGATTAATAATAGTGTAAAACTGTAAAGTGTCACAAATTTGAAAAATGGCGTCATCCAATTTTTCAAAGATTAAACTTAGTACTCTAAAATAAAAAAGTGTACAATGGAAAATTAAATTTATTTTCCAACAAAAATTTCCAGTTTTCTAACCTTATATTTTAAAATTATCAGAAATAAGCTTCAATGTTTATTCACAATGTTATTATCTAGTCAATGAATGATCAAAATTTTATTCAATTATTTCCATCTTTTCCCGTTTCTTCACTTGAAGCGGACTAAACTAATAGAGCCCAATAAGAAGATCCGAATATTTTTGGTTGAAAGTTCCTTATTTGCCATTAAAAAGTCTTCTGTTAAATTTTTGGTTCAGAATTCATCTTTTTGGTTAAAAAATTCATTACTTGGTTTAAAATTAAATTATTTTTTTGAAAATTCTTAAATTTTGTTAAAAATTCTTTCTTCTTGATTGAAAATTGGACTGTCTGCTTGAAAATTAAACAATTTGCCACAGGCTGCCACCATTTTCAATATTTATACACATTAAATTATAATTAAATAAACTTTGACAGGCAAATTATAAACAAAACACATAGTGGGGCATTCGCGATACAAAGCACGGTCCTGTGCTTCGTCAAGCTCCACCCATCGAAAGTACTCTCGACCAATTAGGTGTATCGAGAAAGAGACAGTTTCACCCCTCAAATGTTTTCTCTCTCTCAAAAGCCAATTTCAGAGCTTCCCACAGGGTTACCGGTCCATTTCTATATGTCGATGGCTTGTGCGTCGTATTTAATGTACCAATTTAATTTAGTTCCTTGTAATAAACTCTGCATTCTTTATTAAACTTATAAGTGTGTCAGAAGTTATTTCGGTCATTATAAAAGTATTTATAACACTTAAATAATAAATTTAAATTTAAAATTTAGAATTTGAAATTTAAAGATTTTTCGGGTTTCAAGCGCGTGCAAAACTATGAATGTTGCCGACGTTTCGTGAACATTGCAGTTCACTTTTTCAGGGCTGACCTGAAGCTGAAGTTTCAGGTTATGTTATTCTTACATATGTATTCTCTACGATGCCTGTGATTGGCCAGAGCGCCCCATGGTGGGGACAGGTTGGACTTG
>CAKNXH010063397.1:88831-112439 GCA_932178445.1 Andricus quercusramuli
CAAGTCCAACCTGTCCCCACCATGGGGCGCTCTGGCCAATCACAGGCCCTGAAGAAGTGAACTGCAATGTTCACGAAACGTCGGCAATATTCATAGTTTCGCACACGATTGAAACCCGAAAAATCTTTAAATTTTAAATTCTAAATTTAAATTTGTTATAATGAATCATCGTGAAAGTATTTATAATGTATCTTGTAAAGAAAAAGAGATTCATCAAAACGGACCGAATTTTCAGATTCCCCTTCAAAGTCATTTAGTATATAAATATTAATAATATTCATGAATAGTATTATTAATATGAATAAAGAATACAAATATCCGTGGAAGTAAAAAAGGGATTAGATTTTATGGCATTCTATTCTTGGACCCCTAATGAAAGGATTATCCTTCTAACCCGAGCTTTGACGATTTCTGAACATTTTCTCATGAATTCTGACTTTTCCTGACGATTTCTGTCGAGAAACGTAACAAAAGTGGTCGGAAATGGTCAGAAGTTCTGACTTTTTTTTTTATTTAGTAGGGGAATCCCATGCATTTGGTCCATTGTTTTCCCCCTCAGGCCGTCAGCACTCAACGAAGTGAAATTAGCTGTTGGTTGAAGTGAAAATACTAATTATTTCCGGTACAGCGGCACAAATCAGAATTCGAGTACCCCGTGTTTTAACTCACTCTTGAAGATCTATCACTGTAAGAGTAATTGGGCAGAAATCTGGCAAAACTAAGCCGGCTTGGACAAATTTCGTTCAACTGTTCACTTGCAGAAACATATTGTGTATTTTTTATTTGCTATTATAACTAATGCTTATTTCTCTTGGAATTAAGTTTTCATGAATTAACATCTTAGTCATCATCAGATCGACATTCTGATTTTCAAATAAAAAATTAAGGGAATGAATTTATGTAAAGTAACTGTAAAGGTAACTTGAAGTAGCTATAACTGTAACCTGTAACGAGTTACAAGTACCGTAACTGTAACTAGTTACCTTTTTTCGCTACGCAATGTAACTTTAACCTGCTGTAACTATAAGTTACTTTTTTGGAAGTAACTATAGTTACTTCAAAAAAAGTAACTTACCCAACACTGGTGTACCGTATGCGAGCGAGGTACCCATAGTACATGTATATTACCCCTAGCGTCTCTTTTGCCTCATATATGCTTTCACACTCATAGATATGACTGGTATGGCTTTTTTGGCCTTGCATATAAATTGTTTATTCAAAAAAATTATGAATTGTCTAACGATTTCAGATCGCTTTGTAACACATAGACTAATTCGATGCTTAAATTTGAGATTTTTATAAATACCTAAAATGGTCAAGGAATTTAGAGAACTTACCTGAAAGTGCTCTAAATTCCTGAATAAACCAGGGATTTAGAGAAAACCTTAACAGAACACAATATTGTATGGCAACATAGGCAACATTATTATTATACCATTAAGCCATTTTCCTTTCGGGGTAGGTGTGACCTGCTCGGTTGGAAAATAGTAGTGTGTAGATGGTTATATAGGTATAAGGTAGATAGGTGTAAGGTATAGATATGTTAGATTGATCTAGCCGTCCAATATTGCAGCAATGTTGCTGCTGTATATTAATGTTCTCTTCCAATTAATGTTTCTTCGTCATGTTGCTACAATGTTGTGAAATAATATTGTGTTCTCAATTCCTGACAGAGTTTAAGCGGCGAGTTCTGAACCCTCACAGCAATAGGATATACCGGTATATCCCATTCGATCCCAATACTGCAGTGTTTAGCCTTTAGCTATTTCCCTAGGTTTTCAACAAAAATCCGAATTTGCCTAATAATATACCTACGACACGTCCAAACTTAACACGCGCGCATGTGTATATGGTTATTTTTTTGATAATAAAATAAGCTGAAAATAAACAATATAGTCGAAGAAACGCGAAAAGCAACAAAAGAAACTAGTATCAAATAAGCAATTATTAAAACAAACAAGTCACTGAGAAAAATCAAAATTATACAATTAAAACCTCTAAACTGTATTAGGGTGAGTACATTGAGTACATTGTTATGAAGCTGTGTACTGCTTTTTTTCTTTTCTATTATTTTCTTCTTAGCGTATGTTAATGTTAATTGTGTGAATTTGCAAGGTCGTGTAATAAAAATTCTCTCAGATCACAAAATCATCGAGAAATCATATTTTTTCAATAAAAACAATTACGGAAATGCCTGAATTTATATAATATAATTTGTAACAAAAAATTATCTAACCTTAAAATGTTTGATTCTGCCAGCCAAATGGCCAAATGTAATAAGCTGCTTAACAAAACTTTATGATCGAATTATTATTTAAAAAAATAAAATCACGTACCTTTTTACATTAATTTCATCACTTATAAAAAATAACAAAAAATACAGACTGCTTGTTCAGACAACGTAGAACCAGATAGAACAAACACGGCGCCGCGGCGTAAACGCACGCGCGCGAGTTTTCGAACTGTTTCACAGCGTTTCCAACTGTTTCGAACAAGAAGCACTGCTGATCTGCAATCGTGTGAAAGCGCCCTTTAAAGCGGAAGTAGAAGAGTTTATTATACCATAGAACATAGTCTGCCAAGGTAAGGTCAAGGAACAAGAAAGACTCTGGTATATATGACGTCTGCGCGTGCGTGCGCGTCAGAACCTGAGTCCAATCTCAAACCTGGTTCCGGTTCTCGGTTCTCGATAGTTCTTGTTTGACGAAGTTCATGAGTGTTGTGTGAAAATCACCGCTAAAAAAGTATATAGAAATAATGCTACTGTTTACAAATACGATTAAATATAAATTACTGCCAGTATTTCGGCAGCGAGTGACAGTCAGTCGTTCGTTTTGCAAAAATGGTCTTTTAGGCTATCGTCAAGATTCAGTGTCAACGAAAAGGTTCTTGGTTTCATCAGCCTCGAGGACTTCACATTTCGGATTATTCAGTGAAACTGTACGAGGATGTCGACAAAGTACAGCTATTATTCCTATGAGGACCTTCTCCACAAAAAAACCCTCCGACAAAGGTTCATCAAGGTTAGATATTATGGATATTGTATACCGAATATCCTTTTGATTTGGATTGAAAATTTTATATTTTTTAAATTATCTTTGTATTAAAGTAGGCACTTTTTATAAACATTATATTTTTTTATCTTTTTGGGTTATATAATCAATAAAAATAAGAATATGTTATTTGGATTCAGGAGCAACTTTCTTATTATAGGGTAAATACTGGTACCTGTTAATATTATTACTATTTTTTGCTTTGTTATATTTAAAAAAATAATGTATTCAATTTCAGTGAACGACACCCCACGTTTAGTAAACGACATTTGTATTTATTTGAAATTTAAAAGAATTTAGAACGTTATTAGTACATTTTTTTGTACGGTGGATAGGGGTCAGTTTAATACGAAATTACAAAGTTATATTTGAATAATGATATTTCATATATTTGAGAAGATTCTTGTTTCGAATGTTGCCAAAATTATCTTTGGACTTTTACTTTTTATTGTCTCCGTCTTTGATCAACAAAATCTTTCTTGAAGTGATATTTTAAATTTTCTTCAGTAGTGTCTCAACGATTCCAGATTTTAAGTTATTACGGGTAATTGTCATACGTGTAAAAAAAACACTCAAATCCCAATTTTACAAGATTGCACTTTTCTAACTGTTGATGAAACATCCACTAATTCTTATCATGTATGTTTGCTCTCCATTTTTTTCCATTTATAAGGATAATAATGAAAATTGAAAAATTTAATTTGGTATGACGGTTCCATTGATATTAAAAAACTCACCTATTTCAATTGTATCATTTCTCAATTGATTAAAAAATGTATGTGACTGCAAATGTATATATTAAAATGTTATTTACTAATTATTATTTTGTACTTACATTTTTATTTCAAAAATACGGTTCATTTACCCCTCCAATTAACCTCGATTTTGTTTTATAGATTTTCTTATTTCATAATGAAAAATAAAACAAAAAAGAGATATCACACTTACCCTTAGTCTGATTTTAGATTATCCTGTCATAATTTATCAGTAAAGACAAAGAAATATACAAATGTTGAAGAAAAAACAACAACGTATATTCATGGGAAATATAATGTCTTCCTTCATTCCTAAAAAAATTGAACCAAGGAGCTTTATGTAGGAAAAATTCAAATCAGAAGACCAGACGACACAATTATGAATTTGAGTTTCACGGAACTGACCCCGTTACACATTTACCCCCATCGACCCTGATTTAGTTACTTTAGACAATAAAGAACATGATTATACATAATTATATGTGTTTTTGCAAGAAAAGAGGAAGTTTTCGTCGAAAAGGAATACCTCCAATAAAGTGTACTTATGTTCAGTTGTTCACTTCACGACTTTGCAAATTCATTCTGGGGTGTCGGTGATTGATTTTTCACTGATAGATGCATATGTGTATGGCTTCGACTGGTTTTGGAGGTACGGTAAGAATATTTTGTTGGTTGACCAAGAATCGAACTTTTGAGATCGGTGAAAGAACCGAACGCTAGAGAACGACACAGGGTCTATGGCTCAATGCCTCTGTTTATTAAGTATTTGAAAGTACATTTTTTAAACAAACATAAACTTAAAACAGTGATATTGTGCAACAAAATTGCAAAGAATATTACTAATATATCTACTTAAGTTTAAGAATAAAATTTATTTGGTCTCACGGATTTTCTGGAAATAAGATTTTTAATACAAGATAGAAATATCAACTTGAAAGTAGCGTCAGGTTTTTCTATTAGTGTAAATAAACTTTCCTCTATGAGGAAGCAAATTTATTTGATGGCTGTGAGGAAGCAAAATGCTCATAAATTGAGCACAAATAAATGCATCCATTGTACTTCGCAGCAGTATTTTATTTGTCAGGAAAAAAGTACCATTTTTGTTTTATGATAGAGGGATGAATTACAGTTCCAATTGATGTCCAGGTCTGATAAGATTTTTAACTAGGTTGGCCAAACAGAACTATTTTTTTGCGTTAACATTTTTGTCCAGAAATGTTTAATAGTAAACTTTTGTTCTGTTTCTGCGTAGTATGAAAAATTCATAGTGGATATGTAGGCTTTTGTGAGACTCATCGATTGACCTACTGTTTAAATTCATATGACCTTCTATGACCTATCAATACCGATTTGAAAAAAAATGTTTATTTTGTCATACAAGGAACGGCAAGATTACGATATCCGTGACGAGACAGTTTTAATGCTGATTCCTATAGGATTTTTTGCGAGAAACACGATTTTGAAAGTTTGAAATCGATATCTAGAATAGTTTTCGAGATATCGATTTTTTTTATTTTGTGCATAGCACAAATCCGGAGCACTTAATAAGCACTAAATTCCTGCACAAAGGAGAATTATGATATCACTAATAGTTTCCGAGTTTCGCATACCGGAGTTGTGGCTTCAGCTGAAGCTGGTATTACCACATGTTTTTGATAAAAATTTCCGGGCACAAAATTTAATTTTTGCGGCATAAATAAGCACTAAATTCCTGCACAAAGGAGAAGTTGAGACCACTAATAGTTTCCAACTTTACATACCAGTCACCTGAAGCCAGCATTACTACATGTTTTCGACTAAAATTTCCGGGCACAAAATTTAATTTTTGCGGCATAAATTAGCACCAAATAAGCATTGAATTCCTGCATAAGGGAGAATTTGATACCACTAACAGTTTCCGAGTTTTACATACCAGAGTCACCTGAAGCTAGCATCACTACACGTTTTTGGTAAAAAAAAAAGTGCCCGGATTTTCTGCATAGCACAAGTCCAGATCACTTAATTAGCACTAAATTCCTGCATAAAGGAGAATTTGATGCCACTAAGAGCTTCCAAGTTTCATATACCAGTCACATGAAGCCAGCATTACTACATGTTTTTAATCAAAATTTCCGGCCTAAAAATTTAGTTTTTGCGGCACATATTAGCACAAAATAAGCACAAAATTCCTGCATGAAGAAGAATTTGATGCCACTAATAGTTTTCACGTTTCACATACCACAGTGACCAGAGTTCAAAGTTCAGTGAAAATTGATTTTTTTCTATTTATAATGAAATGGAACGAAACTTTCGGTCGGGTCCCTGTATAAAATATTTAAATATTTCTAGAATAAATCTAAGCATCCCACTTAAAACATTTTAAATTTAAACAAATTATAAGTCATCAGAATTAAAATTGAATGGCTCGATGATGGATGGCGCTACCGCATGGGAATGCAATGGATCGTGCAAAAAGGACAGTCCAATTTAAATGGTTTTGGAAGTATATATTTTTTAATGTATACAAATTCTTGAGATAGTAATCCACAAAAAATTGGAGGCGCGTCGTTTGCTACTGTTTAGGTATTGTCCTTTTACTTGTATGTATAATATACATATAAGTAAAAGGACAATGTATATTATACATATACGCCGTTTAGCACCGTCACTGGTTTCGATACATTTCAGATTTTTGGAAGCTTTTTGAATTGAGTTTAATACTCTGTTAAATTTACAGTTCAAATGGAGACGGAGAACAAACAGATGAATATCCAACATCTTTACCAGCGACCGTCGTTGTTCCAGAAGTTTGGCCTCACGTTCCAGTTGTAGCGATAAATAGGAATCCGGTTTTTCCTCGATTTATAAAACTTATAGAGCTAACGAATCCCATTCTCATTGATTTGATTCGGCGGAAAGTGAAATTAAATCAGCCCTACATTGGAATATTCTTAAAGAAAAACGAAGAGTAAGTCTGCATTACAAATAAAATATGTCAATTTATCAATTTATATTATTAGAATGTAGCGCGAAATACAAGTTTAAAAAAGCACCATACTTTACAACCTTGAATTTTCATGATAAAATGGTGTCATATTTTCGAGAAAGCTTATTAGTGAGTAAAAATTTTAAAATGTTCTCGGGGTGAAGTTTAGGTTGGTTTAATCCTGACCAAACTTTATACAGTTGGTTTTTAGACATTTGATTAAGGAAGAAGAAAGGCACCTCAGGCTCTTTTATTTTATGAACTTTGCATTTCACGGTACAGTGTATTATTTTAATTTATTATAGGTAATCAACTTGATAAATTTATATTTTTGATGTGATTATCTTCACAGAAATGATTCGGAAGTTGTTCAGAATGTAAACGATGTTTACCCAATAGGAACCTTCGCACAAATCCACGAAGCACAAGATTTAGGCGATCGTTTAAAACTAGTTGTAATGGCCCACAGACGAATTAAAATCGTTGGCCAGATTCTAGAGGATCTTCCTGTGAAACCTGCCGGTAAGAATAATAACGAAAAACACGAGTTAGTATCTTTTTAAGGATCATCACTAAGTGCAGCCCACTTTAGTATTAGGCAATTTTCAAACGATTTATAACATCGAGAAAAATATACTTATTGGTAATTGTAATTAATTTTCGAAGAGATACTGAAGATTGCTTGAAAAAAAATCTGATTAAAATTGTTAATTTAAGGGCATGTGACAGACATAAATGCCTACATTACACTGTTAGAAAAATCTCTACTAAATTTAGTATACCAGCGTAGAGTAAATTTAGTATATTTATACTGAATTTAGTATACACGTATATGAAATTTAGTATACGCGTGTACTAAATTCACTATAAATATACTAAATTTACTGTACGCTGGTATACTAAATTTAATTTCATGTTGTGCATTTTTGCTTTCATGACATGTATGCTAAATTTAGTAGAGATTTTTCTAACAGTGTACCTACCTCACTTTTTCAATTTTCCAAATTTTTCTTCGAATCTAAGAACTTTTTTTGTAAATAAAATATCGGGCTAAAACTTTGAAAAATGTATGAGAAGACAATCAACTACGCTCACGTACTTAATTCGAAGAGTAATTTCGCAAAAAAAAAAAAATTTCGAAGAAATTAAAACTGGGTGCATTTTTTGAACCTAAGAACTTTTTTATAAGTGAAATATCGGCTTTAAACTTTAAGAAATGCAAGAGCTGACAGTAAAGTACGTTTTTGCAACACCCACCTCAAAAGTTGACGTTTGCATGCATGTACTATCCGTCCAAAAAGTTTAGGCACCGCGATTTTGGTACAGATTTTCCTGAAAATCTCAGCGGAAAAAAAGTCTAAAAATATGGGACCACATGCATGTTGTAGCTGAAGGTTTTGTCAATCCAGATACGTAGTTTCAAAATTTTGAGATGAATAGCAATTATTTCTGGGCGAGTGAAAGATGAAAAAGCGTAATTATCCCATCACCATTTCAGAATACTCAACTTTGAATGGCTGCAAGTCAGTGAAAAAAAGTATGAAAAATCTGCAAAAAATATATGTGTTTTGTTGATCCTTTCTATGCTCAATGGTGATATTTAGAGTTGGAAATATTCATTTGTTAATAAGTGATTGTCAAAAAAGTGGAGAGGTGTCATCTCCGGAACTAAGAAACGTACAGAGATGATTCTTGAAGGAACTTACCCATTTTTAGCTTCTGGCAATGTTTTGCATATTATCAATGAGCAAAAAGTTGCACTTGAATGTTTAAAAAATTATTTTCTTCGTGGAAGAATACAAAAGGCTTAACGATAATCGAGGCTACCGCACTCTCAGCATGGGACTTGTGCTACTGCTACATGTGCACCACGACCCTGAGCCCGGATGCAAAAAAAAGGGTACCCATAACTGTCAATATCTCTAAATAAATAACAGGCAGGCAATATTTTACCAGAAGTATCGGATATTTTAACAATGATTGTAATATAAAATATTTTAATTTTTAATTCGTTCATAGTTTCGTAACTAATATTCAGTGATCCAAATAAATCCGAATTTGAAAGAAACGCAAATTATTTTTTACTTGTCCACATTGTTCATCAAAATCATTAATGTTCATGTCATTTCTCTAGGAGTAGCTTAAAAAAAAGTTTGATTTTTAACCAAAGGGACCAATTTTCTACTCAAATTAATGAACATTAATTATTAATGATTAATGATTAATGATCATTAATGATTTTCATGAAAAAATATGGATGGGTAAAAAATAATTTGCGATTCTTTCAAATTCGGATTTATTTTGATCACTGAATATTAGTTACGAAACTATTAACAAATTAAAAATTGAAATATTTTATATTACAATCGCTGTTAAAATATCCGATACTTTTGGTGAAATATTGCCGGCCTGTTATTTATTTAGAGATATTGACAGTTATCGGTACCCTTTTTTTGCATCCGGGCTGAGGATCGTGGTGCACATGTAGCAGTAGCACAAGTCCCATGCTGAGAGTGCGGTAGCCTCGATTATCGTTAAGCCTTTTGTATTCTTCCACGAAGAAAATAATTTTTTAAACATTCAAGTGCAACTTTTTGCTCATTGATAATACGCAAAACATTGCCAGAAGCTAAAAATGGGTAAGTTCCTTCAAGAATCATCTCTGTACGTTTCTTAGTTCCGGAGATGACACCTCTCCACTTTTTTGACAATCACTTATTAACAAATGAATATTTCCGACTCTAAATATCACCATTGAGCACAGAAAGGATCAACAAAACACATATATTTTTTGCAGATTTTTCATACTTTTTTTCACTGACTTGCAGCCATTCAAAGTTGAGTATTCTGAAATGATGATGGGATAATTACGCTTTTTCATCTTTCACTCGCCCAGAAATAATTGCTATTCATCTCAAAATTTTGAAACTACGTATCTGGATTGACAAAACCTTCAGCTACAACATGCATGTGGTCCCATATTTTTAGACTTTTTTTCCGCTGAGATTTTCAGGAAAATCTGTACCAAAATCGCGGTGCCTAAACTTTTTGGACGGATAGTAGATGGTGCCTAAAGTACCTTTATTTGAGCAGACTGTGCGTGAAAAAATTTTCGCGCATGCGCAGTTTGAAGATGGCTTACTTTAGATTTTTCTTTTTCAAAATTTTTTTTTCAAACATTTTTTTTTAATCATTTTTTTGCACAAATTTTTTTCCAGAACATTTTTTTTCAACAATTTTTTTTTCAATTTTTTTTCAAACATTGAAAAAAATTTTTTTTTTCTGTAATTTCTTTACTCCACTCTATGCAATATAAAATTAGTATTTTTCGTTACTACCTCCTGACAACTTTTTCGGACGGGCGTTGCAAAAAATAGCGTGTGATACACGTGCGCATAGGTGATTGATAACTCGTATGATTGCATCATTCGCCTGTGGTTCGAAGCAATCGTCTACGTTTTCGCACTCGCTTCGCTCGTGCGCTAACCACCGACTCATGCTTCGAGCCTCCGGCTTATGCTGCAAAATTCACACTCGCACACAGTCACCTATTTTACGCACTTGTATCACAAATAACTATTATGTACATAATTTTAGTATAAAAAATCTGCTCGCTCGCGGCTCGCTTCGCTAGCAAGTTTGAGCGCGCCTAGGGCGCGCACCTGTTGACTCTTGCGCTTCGCGCTCGATTAAGTATTCATCTCGCGCTCGATAATGTGTTCGCCTCGCGCTACGCGCTCGGACACATTTGCCTGACGCTTTAAGCTTGGTTCCTCTAGGTTTTCGCACTTCGTATGCTCGCTATTGCGCTCTTCGTGAGCTAATAGTCGCTTAGTAAACTTCATCGTCATGACTTGCTTTTGGTTTAATTATGTCAGTTTTACATAAAAAGAACTAATTTACTCAAAGTTCTCTCGATCTTAAGGAACACATTCTCATGAAGACACTCGCGCTTCGCGCTCGATATTTGGTAGTCGCGCTTCGCAACGACTATATGTTATGTTCTATGTTCTTCAGATAAAAATGATTAAATTTGTATTTGATATCAAATGAAGAAGGGAATTCCATTACTTCAGCGTATATTTCCGTATCTTTCTAATAAATCATACAATTTGAAAGATTTTTTCCAACTACCTGCAAAGGGGAGAAAAAAAGTATTTAAGACGTTTTTGGAACATGTGTATGATAAATTTTAAAATGGTTATTGAAAAATGGACATTTGACAAAAACCGGGGGGGTGGGGGGGTCAAATCTTACACAAATCTAATATCTTCTCTGGATGAGAATGTAAAAATACAAATTTTGAAGTACCATGAGCATTAATGATAGTTGTTTTATTGTTTTAATGGTTAGAAATAGTATTGAGAACATAAAAACAATGAAGTATTCTGAAAAAACACACACGAGATGAAAAAGAAATGAAATAAGCAAAGTTTTGATGAGAATGTGCCTACTTATCGTGCTGATTTTTTCACTGTTAATGTTCTTTTTTACGCCTAAAACAAAAACTACACATCCCGTCGAAAAGTGACCAATAACAAATTTGTAGATCTTTTTTTACGCACAAATTTGGTTGAATCATCATTTGTCGTATCTTGCATAGTTTGATCGTAAAATTGAATTTTTGGATTTTTCATTATTTTTTGTGCAATGAAAATGTGAATTTTCGATTTTTCAAGAAAATTCGAAAAGTCGTCATGAAGATCTTGTAGGACGTGCAAAAAGAAACATTTTTCTTGTCTTGACTTTTTTTCGTATCGTGCGTTGTTTGGCTGAAAATGTTAATTTTCGTTTCTTCTTTTGGATTTTGAAAATGCTGTAACTCTGAAAATTTTCATTTTATCAAAAAATATTATAAGAATAGATTGTTGGAATTTCCGAGTACTATGAACAGTCGCACATATAATTTTCAAATTTTGGAAAAAAGTGGTCTCAAAAATTTTCAAAATGCTCTTAATTTTTGAATTTTCATCAAAAATGGCTGGCTAACGAACTTTACCTTCATTTTAGGACACTTGAAGAGTATACTAAAGCCCAATCCTATCTGTCAATTCTTTCGAAAGTTATCGTGCTAACAAAATAAAAATCTACATACATACTCACATACATACATACAGACAGGCAGACACATTCGCGAAAACCTGTTTTTTGGGTTCAGGGTGTCTCAAAATGTGGACATTTGACAAAAACCGGGGGGGGGGGGGGTCAAATTTTACACAAATCTAATACCTTCTCTAGATGAGAATGTAAAAATGCAAAAAGAAAGATTCCAACTAAATGTCAACTCCGGTTGACAGATCGGTCGGTATATGCGATGGGCACGAAAATGCAAAGTCTGACGGCCACTAAACGAGGCTCTATCAGCTGTAGAGTTCGGAAATTCTCGGTAATTTAAATTTGGAGAAGGTAACGGTGAACGTTACCGTATATTACCGAGAATATGAGAATTTATCGAGAATTTACGAGAACGTTCATTTTTAACTTTTATTTTTTAATTGAAATAACGTTCATATTCAAAAAAAGAATACAACTAAATAGCAATAAACATTAGAACCGTATTTTTCAAAATAGAATTTTATTCATTGATACCGTAAATTCTTTCAAACATTTATAAACATTATAAACTTTAGTGTAGAACAAGTTGAGAAAAATCAGTATTATTATTAGTCTTAATTATTACTGAGATTAAGTTTAGCCAGTCTGATCGTAATTCATAAATGTTCTTACTATTATATTATTAAATATAAATTACAACATTAAATATCATTGCTTTCACTTGTAAGTATACATCGTTACATGAGAACGACATCATTTATTTGTTCCTTTTTCAACATTGTTTTGACTGTTTGAGGGCACTTTAAACATTTTTCTTCTAAATGCCTTCTTTGGCGTGTAGCATTTCTCACGCAAAGTTCACTGCACTAGTTGCACTTGTAACTACACTAGAGTCCCTCTATAACAGTTCCCTCTATAACAAACAAGGCGGTCCAGGGGGACGAGAGGGATGCGTCTGTAAGGTCCGCGGAATTGCGATGTTTACGGTTCGGCGCTATAAGAAGCCACAAGCAAGAAGGGGAAGAAGAACGGTTCTGAGAGTCCCTCTATAGTGTAATACTCTAGTGTAATTCTATCATCCTTATTAACGCCTTTTTGGAAGAAATTCCATAAAAAACTTTTTTCCTTTGGCATATTTCACTTTTTGTATTGCCTGCACAGCTTGCTGCCGAATGCTACGTGTTCAAATATGAAATATGATGAAATACTTTTAAAACGGTCGTTCCTCTGATATCTCTGATATTTTCATTCATTCCTTTTTTCTTAGCACTCAATGCTAATACCAATCGTTAATAATTTGAAAAACATTCCCTAAGTTACTGAAAATCAACACAGGTGTGTCCGATTTTTATTTATTTTGGTGACAAATTTAAATTCTCGTAAATTCTCGAAAAAAAATCGCTCGAGGACTTACCGGTAACTTACCGGTAATGTTCTCGTCGTTCCTGACGTAAGTTACCGCCTTTCGAACTCTAATCAGCTGGCTCGTCTACATCTGAAATATGGGCCAGGCTGTCAAAGATTGATAATGCGGTGTTCTTACAATCATATTTTTTAAAAGTTTTGTGTCCAGCATAAAAGTTGAGTGAAATATGGTGTTTCAATGTTGAATTATGTAAGGATTGAAATCGTTATTGGCCTCGTTTAGTGGCCGCCAGACTTCGCATTTTCGTGCCCATCGCGAATGCCGACCGAACTGGCACCCGGAGTTGACATTTAGTTGGAGTTTTTCTTTTTGCATCTTTTATACTCAAATGATGTACATAAACGTACTTTATTGTCGGCTCTTGCATTTCTCAAAGTTTGAAGCCGATATTTCACTTATAAAAAACGTTCTTAGGTTCAAAAAAAGCACCCAGTTTTAATTTCTTGGAAAATAATTTTTTGCGAAATTCCTCCTCGAATAAAGTACGTAAGCGTGGTTTATTTCTTCTCATACATTTTTCAAAGTTTCAGCCCGATATTTTATTAGCAAAAAAAGTTCTCAGGTCAAAAAAAAAATTTCGGAAAAATGAAAAAGTGAAGTCGGTAATGTCCTTAACGGGACCCTTTCTATCTCTCGGGACCTGCTTAACCTACGGGACGCCAGCTATCCCAAGAGAACCCCTTAGCCCACACTTATCCTTCGGGACCTCATCTTTCCCTCGGGGCCCTTACTATCTGATGTTAACCAAGTTATCTCACGGAACCCCTATAACCCTGAGACTCTTTCTATTCAACGGGACCCCTGTCCCTGTCCTCGGGATCCTTTCTATCTCTCGGAATGGAAACCACGGGACCCCGCCTAATTCACGGAATATCCTTCCGGACCCAATCTAACCCACAGAATCCCACCTACCCGTCAGGGCCCTTACTATCCGATGGGACTCAAGTTATCCTACGGGAGCCCCCTTTTCCTTGGGACCTCGCTTATCCCACGGGCACCCCTTCCTTTGGGACCCACCTAACCTATTGGACCTAACGTATCCCAAGGGACTCAATTTAACTTGCAGGACTCAACCTATCCCTCGGGATCCTTACTATCCAACAGGATTCACGTATCCCTCGGGACCTCCCTTATCCCATGGGATCCTGACTATCCATCGAGACCCTTACTATACCACGGGATCCCTCTTATCTTTGATCCAACACCTAATCTGCTGGGCCTAACCTATCCTTTGGGACTCTACCTATGCTACGGGACTCAATATAACCTACAGGACTCCACCCATCCCTCGGGCCCCATCCTAACCCACGTGACCCGACCTGTTTCAAGGGACAACCCCTATACCTGAGGTTACTCCCTATCCCTGTGGAACCCCTTATCCCTGGAGACCTAATTATGTCGCCCAATTCTAATAATTTTTTAAATGTAGGCCAGTTTAACTTTAACTTGATTATTACTTCTCTTTTAACAAAGAAGTTGACGTAAATATCTTATTTGCACTATTATTGTGTATATTTTTGGCTGCTCTACTTTATACAGAGATGAAATTGACGTTTCCTCTATTAAACACGACAATTAACGTCCCTGTAGACGATACGATATCTGGTGGTAAAAAAGCACGTAGGGCTTTTCTACGTAAAAAGGCAGAACAAAAACTCGCAGTATCTACCGAAAACGTTGAAAAGACTGAAGAAACTGAGCCAGCTGAAACAAGTACTTTAGAAATGCCTATCGTAGAGGAAAAATCTGCTTATGGCGTACAAGAAACAAGTTCGCAATCTTCAGAGTCGTCTACGCAACCGTTATTGATGGCCGATGTTGTGAATGTCACACACGAAAAGTTTAGGCAAACCGAAGAAATAAAGGTGTGATATTTATAAAAAGTGGAATATAAATGAATGATTTTGCAGAGATGCGGAAACTGCCGATAACATTTTCCATTGATTAAATAAACTGAAATTTTTAATTAAAATTATCATTACAGTTATAGATAATCTCTTAATAAGAATTATGCTTTATAGGCTTTAACCCAAGAATTAATTAAGACGATTAGAGATATAATCGGCATGAATCCATTGTATCGTGAATCCTTGCAACAAATGTTGCATCAGGGTCAAAGAGTTGTCGACAATCCAGTTTATCTTAGTGATTTAGGAGCTGCATTAACAGGAGCCGATGCACAAGAACTTCAGCAGGTTTTGGAAGAAATGGACGTTAGTTCAATTAATGTTTAACAAAAGTTTTTACTCTTATTCTACAATATTTTCAATTGATTGTTCATTTTACTATTCTATCTCCACAGATTTCGAAAAGATTACGATTGTCCTTGGCGCTTTTAAAGAAAGAGTACGAGTTGAGTAAACTTCAACAAAAAATTGGACGAGAAGTTGAGGAAAAAGTGAAGCAGCAACACAGAAAGTATATTCTCCATGAACAATTGAAAGTGATAAAAAAAGAATTGGGACTCGAGAAGGATGACAAGGATGCTATTGAGGAGAAGTATAGAGAAAAAATTAGGCAGAAGGTTGTTCCAAAACCAGTTATGGATGTTTTAGAAGAAGAATTAAGTAAACTAGGTTTCTTAGAAAGTCACAGCAGTGAATTTAAGTTAGTATTATATTTATTAAATACATTTAATCAAGTGCATTAATTTACATAGTTTTTAAAAGGATTAATCCATTTGATAAAGACCAAAGTTTTATTGTGGTAATATTCTAGCGTTACGAGAAATTATCTGGACTGGCTGACTTCCATGCCATGGGGCATGACGAGTCCAGAAAATCTAAATCTCCAGCAGGCTGATGAAATTTTGGAGAAGGATCATTACGGAATGGAAGATATCAAAAAGCGAATTCTTGGTAAATTTCAAACTTTAAATCTTCCTGATTTGTAGCACTGAAAATGTAGACTTCAGTTGGAGAAACTAATTGTCGTTCTTTACAGAATTCATTGCTGTTAGTCAACTGAAGGGAACGACGCAGGGAAAAATTTTATGCTTTCATGGACCACCTGGAGTCGGAAAGACGTCGATTGCGAGATCGATTGCAAGGGCATTGAACAGAGAATATTTCCGATTCAGTGTCGGGGGCATGACGGACGTTGCTGAGATCAAAGGACACAGGCGAACTTACGTAGGCGCCATGCCTGGTAAAGTGATACAGTGCCTTAAAAAAACAAAGACAGAAAATCCTTTAATCCTTATCGACGAGGTTGACAAGATAGGAAAGTACGTAATCTTAAAAATTACACTATTGACCATTTACCGTTTTTTGTATAGATTCGTGACTACCTGTTCAGGATAATTCAAGGTTTACGTGACGCACTTGGGGCGTGGGGGGGGGGGGGGTATTACACAATGGCACCTTAACGAAAAGTTATATCGTTTTTCGAATTTAACAATTCAATTTCTTTTCAAGAGGTCACCAAGGAGACCCAGCATCGGCCCTCTTGGAAATGTTGGACCCGGAACAAAATGCAAACTTCTTAGATCATTACCTCGACGTGGCCGTCGATTTATCAAAAGTCCTCTTTATCTGTACAGCAAATGTAGTCGACACAATTCCAGAGCCTCTCAGAGACCGCATGGAAATGATTGACATGTCTGGTTACGTTGCCGAAGAGAAACTTGCTATAGCGAAACAATACTTAGTTCCCCAAGCTATGAAAGAATCGGGTCTCACTGCCGAGCAGATAATAATTCATGATGAGGCTCTACATTCATTGATAAAGTCCTACTGTCGTGAATCTGGGGTCAGAAATCTGCAGAAACATATAGAGAAAGTTCACAGGAAAGTTGCGTTCAAAGTAGTGAAGAAGGAGGCAGACAAGATAGATGTTGTGGCTGATAATTTGCAAGATTTTGTAGGAAAGCCAACGTTTACCCACGATCGAATGTATGAAATTACGCCCCCTGGTGTTGTAATGGGACTTGCTTGGACGGCAATGGGAGGTTCGACTCTCTTTATAGAAACAACTGTGAGAAAACCGGTGGAAATTTCCAAGAAGAACGAAGGTACTCTGGAATTCACTGGACATCTTGGAGATGTTATGAAGGAGTCTATTAAAATTGCTAGGACAGTGGCAAAAAACTTTTTGAGAAAAATTGACCCCTCGAATGAGTTCTTATATGACGCGCATCTTCATTTACACGTACCTGAGGGTGCCACTCCTAAAGATGGACCTAGTGCTGGAACCACTATTGCAACTGCTTTCATGTCTCTAGCCAAAAATCAGGCGATTAGGCAAGATGTTGCAATGACTGGAGAACTTAGTTTGATGGGAAAAGTCCTCCCGGTTGGAGGTATCAAGGAAAAGACGATTGCTGTAAGTTTTTTGTTCGAGCAATTTATTAGTGTTTAGTTTTTCCAAAGATTTTTTTATTTTTGGGGGGTTTTTACGTGTAAGTGATCGTACACATATTATGTCACGTGTTTTTCTTTTGTTTATATCGTTATGTCCTTTTTGATTTAACGGCAACTTTATTCTCATCCTTATTCCAACTAAAGAAATCCGCGTTACATAATACATGTACGTCGTCTACGTAGGTGCTAAAATCGTGCTAAAATAGTATATTATGCGCCGAGGCGTATATACTATTTTGTTTGACGACGACGCATTTACAAGTTTTGTTGCAATAGCGTACAGTATCGTAATGTTGTGCATTACGATACAGCGCAGTGCAATGTGAAGTGATCTTCCGCTGTATCATAATTCGTAATGTACAACATTACGATACTCTACGCTGTCGCAGAAAAACGCGTAAATGCACCGGAGTCACATAAAAATATTAATCCAATAGATATTTCGACTCAACTTTGAACTTATTGTCTGACGAATTCTGAACAACATATGGAAATACGGAATTATTTGTAACATTTAATCATCTTTGAATATTAGATTTACACTTGAACTCCAGAGCACAGTGCGTTCACTCTGTGAGACTTGAATGGGGAATTAGGGAGCACGACATTTAGCGAATGCGACTCCTAGGGGGAATAGAATTAACTAAATCGCGCTGAGCAGACCTCTCCCTCCCCCTTCACCCCTAATCCTAATTTTCTTTTATTCATTTGAGCATCATTTGTTTCATTCCAAGTATAATTTATATTAAAGAAAAATTATTATTTAAATATGTTTGCAGAAGTTGATCTTTGTACTTATTAAATTGAAATACAAGTTTCGTCTTAGGCAACACATTTCGAGGTTAGCAATGATGTTCGAACCTCTTAAAATATGTACCGCGAAACTTGTATCACTAACAAAGAGTGAACACCATAATTCACATCAACAGGAGCAAACATATTTCAATAAACACTCTTCTTTAATATAAAATATACTTGAAATCTTGAAAAATGCCATGACGTGCCACCACGTGCTACAACGCACCGAGTTGACAACAGTTGACACAAGTTGACAAGTCCCCTGGCCCCTGTAAAACCGCAATCATTTTGGCATATTTTTGAAACGATGCGCCGCCAATCGGGAATAGAAGACACTAAACACGGTCTCATTTTTCCCCATTAGAGTGAACGCACTGTGGTCCAGAGATACGAGCGTCTCGACTCCAAAGATGCGAGCGGAATTTTTTCCCCTCTACCCCCACTATTTTCGAGAGTGAGGTGCGCGCGAGTGCGCGCTGCTTTGAATTCGACGTTTGTTCACTGCGACTTGCATACGCGCGCATGCGCGTAGTTGGCCTGTGAGCGTTCTCACGCATTACCTCCGAAATCTAAACGTTGCAGGAGTGTGAGTCCCTTTGACGCTCGTATCTTTGGAGTTCCCGATTTATGAACTTCTCATATCTTTGGAGTTCGAGTGTACAAAAGGCTGACGTTTTCTGATGTTAAATCAATGGAAAACTTCATGGTCTTTGCGCGACCCCTAAATGTTGACCAATTTCGCTCAAATTTGGAGATTTTTTTTTGGCATTCAAACAAAACTAGGGGCTGAGACCAAACAATTTCCGGAGACCGGAAATTTGATTCAGTGATCGGGATTTTTTTCTCGATTGTACTAAAATGCGTATTCAAAGTGTTTTGATAAGTATTTCATTATTCTCAGTTTTTTCGATCACGAAAGATCACGAAACTTTGAAGTGGTTCATCCAAGTAATTAAATAAAAAGCTTTTAACTGATTTTAATATTCCTTAAATCTATTATCGTAAATCAAATAAAACGTCTTAAAATATAATACACTACAGCCACTTCGTATGTGGGCACACCCATTTTTTAGCATTTAATAATTTATTAATTCAGAGTTTAAATTTTGTCTCTTAAATAGTTCGCAAAATTTATGAAGTCTGAACAAAACTACCACAGGGTGAATTTATTTTCTCAATTTTTTAAGAAGCTATTGCAAAAATAGGGCAAATTGTAATGTGTAATGTTTTCATAAATTTGCAATTATAAACATTATTCATTATTCTTGGGCTCATTATAAAGGTAAATTTCTAACAGATTGCAGTAACTTGATAACATAAATAATAAGTATTAATATTTGGTATACAAAATTTGGAAAAGTTTTAAGTCACCTCGTTTGAAGAAAAACAATAAAAATCAAATTAATGTATATTTGAAAGAATTTTTGTACAAAAACTATGATTGTTTATTTCATATATTTTAAAAAGTTTGTTTCTTAGCAGAAAAACAAATTTTAATTGTCCATGTTTGTAGTTCCAAGTTCCAAACTTCCTGCACCATGCAAGGAATAGTATATTATGCACCTAGGGGGAGAAGAGGTGCATACGATATTTTTTATAACAAATGGATGATTTCAGGCATTTCTCGAAATACAGTCATGATTTCAGTCCATATTAGATTTTGTGTAATAAAGCATGAAATTAATGTTAATCTAATCTATGGTCATTGTAGAGGGGATTTATGGTAACTTATTATAGATTACCCAAAATTCATTTTTGAAAATTTCCATAAATTATCGGAAATTTATGGAAAATTTCGGTAATTTATGGTAATTTTACAGGTGAGTGTGGTAACTTTCCCCAAATTCATTTTCAAACATTTTCATAAATTTCCGGAAATTTATGAAAAATTTCCATAAACTTCCAGAAATTTATGAAAATTGTTGGTAACTTATGGTAATTTATAGGTAAATATGGTAACTTACCATGGAATACCCAAAATTAATTTTTAAAAATTTCCATAAATTTCCGGAAATTTATGGAAAATGTCGGTCATTTATGGTAATTTTACAGGTGAATATGGTAACTTACCCAAAATTCATTTTGAAAAATTTACATAAATTTCCGGAAATTTATGGTAATTTTACAGGTATATATGGTAATTTTCCATAAATAACCGCAAAATTCTATTAACTGCAACCAAAATTTCCTCTCAGTTTTTACTGTGAGTGGGCTGATAATCATAAAATGCAAGCTCATAGATGCATAATCTTCATTATTCATCTCTAACGCCACTTTTCAGTCCCTAGGGAGTAAAAAGTAGAGCTTTAGCCCCGCTTCATAGGCGTCGAAAAGGGCTGAAATCATGTATGTGTCATAAAATAGTATATTATGCACCTAGGGGGAGAAAAGGGGATTTTTCGACAAGTGTATTTTTTCAGCACAAGTCGTAGTTTAAATACTAAAAAATGAATTTTCACATATTAAGTGGCGGTAGTGTACTTTCATTATTTAAAATCACCCGTCAGGTAAGCACCCTGAATTCGAAAGTCTCTTTACGATGTTGACTCGGATCTTTTTTTAATTCTATTTAGTTTTTATTTCTGCGTCTTTCAACATTTGGTCTTTATCTTTATTATTGACTGGTTACAACAAAATAAAAATTTTTACATACACCAGAGTCTCACTATTTGGACGCGCGATCGCACGCGTTATATGAATTCCTAGAATTGCTGGTCCCCGCAGTTTTTCAGGGAGCAGGGCGAGAGACGATTGCGACTCCGCCTCTGAAGGGAAGCATGCACTACTACTCAGTCAAGTAGATTGCGCAATATTATGGGGACGGTTCAGGCGGCCCTGGCTGTTTACGTCTCGCTGTACGCGCTATACGAACAAGGCTATTTTCAGGCAACCCCCGAATTGTTCATCTATCGAGACTCTGGTGTATTTCACCATACGCCCAATGCTAAAGTTAGGTACAATATTTCCATTCTTGCCATCAGTTGTTGATATTTGGAATATATATCATCTACAGGTTTTATTCCTCGTTCTAGTCTGTTTACATTTTTAGGAACAAATTTTCTTAAATTTCTCATTTTCTTATTCAAATTTCTAGGCCAAGAGAGTTGGAGTGACGTGTATAATTTTGCCTGAGGAGAATAAAAAGGACTTCAATGACCTTCCAAAATACATTACGGATGGACTGGAAGTCCACTTTGTCTCCAACATCGATGATATTTACAGGATATGTTTTTCGGAGGATGGCAATGTAAAGCCTCTTGGTACAAACACATTTCATGTAGCTTCCCAAATTCCATTAACTCAACAAGCATCTTTTCTTTCGAGACATGATAGTACCTGAGAGTACAAAAGATCCTTAACAATCGTGTAACGCTACTTCGAGTATCAGTTTTCCTTGATTAAATTTAAACCTTTTTGTACTGTTTAAATATCCCCAAGGCAAAACTTAAAACGATTTTAATAATTTTGTATGTACTTATTTCGATGTATGCAAGTCTTTTTATACTTAACGGTATTAAAGAAAGTCGATTGATAAAAGTTTATTGTAAACGCAGTGCCCATTAGATCGCAGAAATTCTTCTCTTATTTGTTTGGAATCTCTACAGCAGTAGTCAAAAAGTGTGAAAAGGATGCCCTCCTTCACATTTTTGTACTTTATTCGTTCGAAGATTCCAGATGAATATCGAGATATTTTGGACGAATAGACAAGGCCTAATGAAAAGTAAGAAATTTAAGCGATAGTTTTGTATGAACAAAAACCTTTAATCGATGCATCTCCAACATGCATTTGAGATTTTTATTTTAAAAGGCATAAGAATGATTACAATTGTGTATAGAAAGTTGGCTTACATAGCTGTTAAAGCGTTCAGAAACTGTAGGTACTTCAGGATTGAATCTTTATAAGATTGCTACAATGTAAATATGTATAGTATTTGATGTTGACTTGCGTTATTTCTACAGATTCAAATAAAAAAATATGTAGATTTTCTGTTATGTACGTACTTTATATTCTATTTTCATCGAAACATGAGATCATGGTATTGGTTAGAAAGATTCAGATCAGCGAAACTTTACAATTAGATTAAGAAAACCTTGAATTTAAACAATGTCGAAGTTTAGGCAAAAGACTCCAGAAAGTATCTTTGGAAGAAAATTTAGGGGACTCTACATATATATATGGTAATAATTATAATTTTTGTAACCATTTTTTATGGTCTCATACAAATGAGAAATTTATCAATTATAGTAAACTTTAAATACGAAAACGAAGGACTTCCGTTTCCCGCGTCAAATTCTATGGTAGCGGTGATATTTGGTGCTGATTTTTCGTGATATTTGTCGTGAAATTTGAGGTGAGTAAATTGTGGATGTGTGCAGAGGGGTTCGTATGTTAGGGATTGATTAAGAGGTTGAAAGATTGACAAAGGGGCGAGGGTATTTTTGGGGATCAAGTCAGATTTGTGTGGAAGTTGAGGTTAGGTGGGTTTGAGGTTTGTGCACAAAGTAATAAGGAGACCCCACTCTCCCATGCAAAGATATTATAAGCCTAGATGCGGCACGGGGTGTCAAAGTGGGGGAACTATATATATATATATATGCAACGATTGTACCCAAAATATTCGGTACGAGTAATTGTCCTTGTGATAGGTGCTAAATTATCACTGGTTCGTAACCTTAAAGCCATACCCGCTTGCCAAAAATATGCCAAGGCACTTGCGAGATGGATGCAGAAAGCTGTCATCCTTGGGTCGCTTCGTGTCCTCAAGACACACGAGAGTTTCGCCGGCCTGTCGTTGTGATTTCGTCGTGCCCTGTGACCACCCATCTCACGGATGTGAGACGTGGCCATAGGTGTATTTTACCGCTGTTCTACTGGGGGCTATTGACATTTTCTTTTTAGATGGCAGTTGCTCTTATTGGTACCCTGCGGTGGTTGTTTAACTTTTTTTTTTAATTATATATATATATATATATATGGGACATCACATTTTCTGTCATGTAACAATCTGTAATTGTTCCTTACCGCATCGTCATTCAGTAGCAGTTCATAGGCTTTATCCGTCGACGATGCGTTTGAAGTCGCCTTCAGTCCACGTTATCGATAAGTATTATATTTTTTTAAAGTTTTTAATGTTGCAAGAAAAACTATTCCCAGATAGCACAACAGTTTGCGACAAACTTGCCTCAACCTTGTG
>CAKNXH010063397.1:117439-130421 GCA_932178445.1 Andricus quercusramuli
CTCTCTACAACTTCAGGTGACAGTAAAAATCAGCCAAACATCCCGCCCGCCTTCGTCCGCAGGACGGAAATATAACCTAGAGATTGAATGTTAGATATACGCTATAACAATGAGTAGTACACAAGGATGCAGCCTAGCCATCCGCCCAGCCTGGCTATGATGTCGCAGCACTTGGTGATTGTAGAGTGAGAGTACAAAGATTCGCGATGTGATGACGTAGGTTATTAGTGGCCGTTTTTACTATAGCCACCCTTACAATATTGTCAGGGTCCGGATGAACGTCAACAACGCGTCCCAAAGGCCACCTCGAGGGTGGATATCGTCCGCACTTAACAAGGACCAACTGACCCACAGCGAAGTTGTCGGATTGACTGCGTCATTTTTTCCGCTCCTGAATGTGTTGGAGGTATTCCAGTGACTAGCGTTTCCAAAAGTTGTCACGGACACGTTGAAGAAGTTGGAAACGATTCAGGCGGTTCTCAGGTATTTTTTGATTTCCAGCGTCAGGAAGGAGGCTTATATTGCTGCCAATAAAAAATGAGCGGTGCTTAACACTGTAAGGTAACCGTTGAACATCCTCTTGAGTTCTCGGGCAGCTCCTGGAAGGTTGTATCATTGTCGCTGTACAACTTGCGGCAGTCACCACGACGACCAACAAACTGGCGATATGCGGGCAGGAACGTAGCCGTGGTTGAGTCACTTACAACTTACAGATGAACTGCATGTGCTGCGAAACAAACAAAAAGGGTAATATGTCCCTTGTAAGAGCGATAACCACGGCACTTTGTCGTACGTATCTGGATAGGCGTGACAGGCGACCGCCAACACGCAACAGTCGATCCATCGTGTCCACGAAAGGATTCAATTTTCGGAGAGGATTTCGTTTTGGTAAAGAACCATTCGTGGTCAAAAGCGCAAGTTCCGTGCGAAAGGCGACCGCCTGAGCCACTCAAATGATCGCTGCGCGAGCGTCAGAGATCTCTGAAGAAGTCAGAAATGACAAATTAGGTGTTTCCCCCCCTCTTCGTCTGCGAAGATTCACCAAGGGGCGGCGACACCATGCCACTATGCGGATCAGCCGCGTTAGTGTCGAAAACCGTTTCAGTAATTCCGGTTCACGGATCTGCTCGCACGAGTAATATTCGCAAGGCATCCGGCCGATCTGGCCAATCCGACGAGGGCAGTGAGAGCCATTTTGGTCCATGCCACCATTTTTCAATACCTTTAAATTCATCAGGCCTCACTTCACGAGTGGCGAGATCAGCCGGACTTTCCTTGGAAGACACATGCCTCCATTCAGCCGAGGGCAGCTCGGTCTGAATGAAGGACACGCAGTTAGCAACAAAGCTTTTCCAATAACATAGGTGTTTGCGCAACCACGCAAGTACTACTTGTCTGTCAGACCAAGCAAAGACAGGTAGATATTTAAAGAAGGGCAGCTTCTGAATGTGACAGACAAGTCTCATAAGCAGAGCAGCTGCGCTCAGTTCGAGATTCGATAACTGGTGACGGCCGTCATCAAGCTGGATTACCAGATAAACCACTGCGGCATATGCGCGAAAAGATCCATCCCAGAAGCCATGAAGCTGCTACCGAGAGTCTGGAGAGGTTCCCATCCAGTGATCGATCGACAGTGTACGGATGAAGGTTATTGGGTTACAATAATCATTACATCGCTCTAGGATCTCCAGCGGCAAAGAAGAGTTGGCAACACTGAATCCCAACACATCCATCGCTGGATTCAAAAGTAAGCCCAACGTTTTAACGGGCTCATTGGGAGCACCTTTTTTTGGTTTTTTCCGGCTCCCCATGCCTGCTGCATCCAGAAAGCAGATCAGACTGGTTTGCTGTCCATTTATACAACTCGATGACAGTACAGAGCAAAATTGCAGCCAATTCATCTGGCTTTAGAATCGCAATATCCAAGGGGAAAACGCTGCTGCTCATCCTTTGTCAGCTGGGCTGGTGTGCGAATTGTCAAGTATGGGGCACATGCGGTCCCATAAGTGACCGTACTCAAACCATGATCTACGGGCGGATCCGCAGGATCAGGAGCCCAAGGAATTCTCTGCAGATCCTGCTCCTCAGTTTGAACGCGGATTTGGCGAAACATCTTTATGATGTCCGCTGTAAGAACAAAGCGGTATCTGTACCAATTCAAAAGTATCAAAGTGATATCTCCCTCAAGAGCAGGTCCCGGCATTGAGAATTCATTTACACATTGCTGTTCTGCGGTGAGTCGTGCGGCGTCGAAACAACACGAAGCTTTAGTTGATGCGGGCTGGACGGGATCATCACATGATGTGGTATATACCACGCTCGTGGATTGACCATTCGAGAAACAGGGACTCTTTCTATATGCCCCAACTCCTCATAAGCTTTCATGAATACACGATACGAGACCGCCAGGCGAATGTCCCGGGAAAAGCGACGGTGTGTCGTGGAAAGCGAACTCAAGGCCATTCGTAGGGTTTCAGCAGAGGCCTTCGGTGGCTCCGATCGCAACGGGAGCCAAATGATATATCAGCCATTGGGAGCGCGGACATGAGTATCAAGAAACAGTCGCTCGCAGGTCTCATCCTCAGGTTTTATTTTGGGACTATTATTAGAAAATTCTTCCAGCTTCAAAAAGCGTTGCAAAGCCTTCTGCAGGCAATTATCATGGACACAATGCCCAGCTGTAAGAGAGGCTCGTGATGGGGGTCCGCCCGCCGTGGCAGGACGGAGTGAGTCGATCCTGAAACTCTAACCCCAAAGCAGTATCCTGGGCAATTAAAGGTGAAGGTGGGAAATGGCGCAAGCCAGGTCGCAGGATCCGAAAATACACATCGGACATCAAGACGAAATCGACTGACTTGAGTTTGTAGAAGTAAGGATCAGATAATAAAAGGTCACCATACTGGCTTAATTCGAGGTCAGTGCTCAGATTTGAGGGAAGGTTTAAAGTAAGGCGAGGAAGAACCAAGGCCTTAGTCTCCAGATGGAATGAGGGTTTACTAATTGAGCGCAATGACAGATTTACAATAGCACGGGCTGTACCGGCGAGTGACGCACCCATTCCCGTTAATGGAATATTTACGCGGTGTTTGCGTAACTGGAGTAACTACGCAGGGGTCTTTTTAACAAAGGAGGCCTCAGAGCCTTGATCGACCAGGGCACGGTACCAAACCGAGGTACCCGTAGAACCTATCAGCATAATCTGGGCTGTCGCGAGAAATACCAGTTGTCATGTCAGAAAAACTTGAAGTTAACACGGATACATTGGTTGAGGGAGCAAGTTGCTTCTGTCCACTTGCGTGGACTGACACTTCTTCTTTTTATTTTTTATAGTTCGTTGTCTGCCCAGTGCGAGTGGTGTGTAATGACGAGTAGCGCTGATCTCGGCATTTTTAACGCCTATACTTTGATTTGCATCTTTGGAATTTATGAGGAAAGAATTTGAAGGAAAGAAGAAAATGAAAAAGACCGACAGGAAGAATGTAATTCTATTATGTGAGAAAAAACTATTTAAGCTTGCAAAACTAGGAAGTATAAAACCGAAAATCGAATTCAGCTATTAAAAGATGACATACATGTTAATCTAACCTCTTTTGACTTTGGTTTGTTTATCGTATCGTGCGTACGACATTATTCAGTGCTGCGTGCGCAATATTTCGTGAGACAGCTTGAAAATTTCTGAAAGGACAGCTTTCAAGATCGAGACAGCTCGGAGGTTTCTCAAAGGACAGCTTTGAGATTGAGATAGCTTAGAGATTTCCCGAAGGACAGCTTTGAGATTGAGAGAGCTTGGAGATTTCTCAAAGGAAAGCTTTGAGATTGAGAGGGCTTGGAGATTCCTCAAAGGACAGCTTTGAGATTGAGTTAGCTTAAAGATTTCCTAAAGGACAGCTTTAAAATTGAGAGTGCTTGGAGATTTCTCAAAGGACAGCTTTGAAATTGAGAGAGCTTGGAGATTTCTCAAAGGACAGCTTTGAGATTGAGATAGCTTAGAGATTTCTCAAAGGACAGCTTTGAGGAACAGAATGAAGATTCGACTGTACTTTAGCAAATCTGATCCAGAATCCAAATAAACTAGAAAATTTCACAACTATTTCATTTTCCTCGCAACCTCGCGAGACCTAAAGTTCACTATCATTCAGACCTGATGAGTTAGTTTTACAGGGTGTCCAGTAAAGACGCGTGATAAAATTCCCGTGCACTTCCCGTACATTTCCCGCAGACTTCTTCGAAATTCCCGTACATATACCAGACTTAAAAATTGCTTTGTGGTATGCTCCTGTAAAAATGACACTTCTTGTAAACTTAAAACATACACATGAAAAACTTTCAGATGGAAGTATAAAAATGAAACGATTACAATACAATTGTATTCTCTGTTTTTCGTTGATACATTAAAGTATATTCAGCCTATTGTTAGCAATAAACTTTTAGTTCACTTTTTCAGTGAGAATGAGTAATTTCAATAGATATTAAGAAATGACAAATCCGAATTTTATTTTTAAAAATAGATCTTTTCATTTAAGAGCGGAAGCTTAGTAGCCACTATGATACTTAGCAAGCATTTAAATGTTCTGAGCATATCGTTGTTGAAATGTACACTATCATACCAAATTTTAATGGAAAATTGAATAAAAAAGACGTGCCAGGTGCCGAATTACTGCCCAAAAAAGTAGACAACAACACCATTTGCAGTTAAAGAATGGTTGAAGTGCAGAAAACAATGTACCAAAGGAAAAAAGCAACAACTTGTAGACCGGTATGTAGAATGTAGACCATGCTTACATCGTGTATGGTCGCATAGTTCAAATAGTAGAAAAAGGGTGTTTTACATAGAAATGAAATCATCTTAAGGTTAATATACATCATATCATATACATACATATATATATATATATATATATATATATATATATATATATATATACACATACATATACACATGCATATAGACCGGTTGATCAAGCATTTTCAAAGAAATGCAGTTGAATTGTTTGAATTTCAGAAATTTAAATTTGTAGGTCAAAATTGTATTGTATTGAATGTTGAAGTGTAAATCACAAATGAAGAATTATTAATTTGTAGAGACTTGAAACTTTTATTTGCTTCATTTTTATTATTGTTGTTCTTGATTTAAAATTGCCTAAAATTTCTTCAATTCAAAATACTGAAAATGAAAACATGGATTTGTACTTTAGAACCAGGAATCTTTCAACTGTTTAATTTATAGAAGTTTAAAAGTTTTCGATTCAACGAAATTTTATTTTTTAATTATGTAATTGGAAAGTCTTAGACTTTAGAGGTGGATCAGAAATGACTATGTGTCAACCAGTTCCATGTGTTATTAAGAACAATAATGTGTTATTAACATGTGTTATTAAGAACAATAATGATAATAACTCTTAACAATATTATATATATACATTATAATTAATAATAATGATAATTCCCTACCCAACACACTCCACTCCTCACCCGGGGCACCAAATGTTTGAGCGATTGATCAGTCACTTCATTTCTAGTGGAGTGTATTGGGGTTCAAATAACCACAGCAGAATTTTACTTGCAAAGGAAAGAGTTTATTTTATGGCATAAAAAACCTCCACTTGAAGAGTGGAGGAAAAAGCCGAGAATCAAATAGCAATCACAATAAATAAAACAGGAATTACAGACCTTAAGATTGAGACTTATATTAATGGAATGGCAACCAGTCCGCCACAACTCAATCCATACAACGGCGAGCAGACGTAATCCAAAACACAATGGCAAACACACATATCCATCACAAAATGGCAAAAACGATATTCAACACACAATAGCAAAACTGATATATCCAAAACCAGACCCGCTCACACACCCGTACAAAACGGAACCTCTCACTACGAAGAGTTAACTAGGACTAACTGAACCTTTAAGAAAGTTACAATTACAGAAATCAAAACAAATTCCCTAATCCATTGCATACCAAGTCGTGCGAAAAGGTTCCATTCTACCTGCTCGGCGCTGACCTTCGAGCTACGCGCAGAGCTTACAGTTTTATTTTCAGGTGCAACCCCTTTTCCGGAAAATGAATCAATCAACAAAAGAAAAAGAACTAAGTCTAACTCTCTACAACTTCAGGTGAATGTTGTCAGGTGATGTTGTCTTTAATTTATATGTTAAAGAAAAATTTGATGATCGAATAAATGCAGTTGATATTGAGTCTGCCATATCAACTTTACAAGATGCAATAATTGAGCATGAAGTGAAGAATTTTAGTATTTCGCTAAAAGGTAATGGTTTTGACAGATTACCTTAGAATACGGTAGAGTTAATGTTTAGAACTTACTTTGGAAGAGGGAATTATACCATTACAGTGTGTACTGGGGAAGTGACGATCCCGCCCGAAAATAAAAAATTTCAAATTATTGAGGAATATTCCTCAATGGAACAATTCCCTGGACAATCGTCCAGGGATGGTCCCGAAGGAATAACCCCCAAGCGAAGGCGTGAGAACCGTGCCGAAAGCTGAATGGCACCTGGGTGAAGTGTCTCTAACGGTGATTCTGGGAAACCGGCGACCTCTCAGAGTATACAGCCTTATCCTTGCATGCGGGGCTCTACAAGGATGGACGAACCCTTTTCCCTAGCTGCTCGTGAGAACAACAATGACAACACCAAACATAGTTGTAGTAAGTGCGGTTCAAAACAATCGAACGCGCAGGGCTCCCGACAATGGGTCGGACAACAATGCCGACTACCCTACAGTTGAAGGGGACAATCAAGACGGAGTCAATGCGATTGACCGGCGGAATCTTGTTACTTTTAAGTGGACGGATCAACTCAATGACGGCCTGCTGGAGTGCTACGATGCCAGTATGGTCCCTGAACGAGAAGGTTACATGGCACGACTGCATGCTCTGTGGTGCGAGAAACACCCAGAGCTCTCAGACTTTTCGCAACAACGTCTGTGAAACCATGCCGAGAACCTCCGGAAAAGAGGTTATATAAGCGGAGTGCCTACTCAACCGCATCCAGAACAAGCCGGCAACAGAGGAAGAGAGGCGACACTGAGACCAACCGCGAACAGGCACCCAATAGAGGAAGAACGATGCTTCAGGACCCGGAGAAACATCAACATTCAGGTTTCTCCCAAGACCAAAGATCTGACTGAATTGGATGATGAACTTCGTGGAGATTTTTGCGAAGAATCCGACCTTTGGACTATCAGTTGTGGTGTGTACAATGCAGCTGATCATGAGACCAAAAGACGGATGCATCAACTCATTACAAGTATAGTCTGGGAAAAACATTACGCATCCAGTAGTCAATGTGTGATTGACTACATAACATATGGCAGGAATTTTACCGCCAAGGCTCGACAGTTCGCACGCGAACTGCGGATCCGTTATCATACACTTAATAAGTCAAAGCTGCTGACCATCAAGCAGCATATTGTTGACAGAATATGGGTACTATCTGACGCTAGGAGAAGTCTGGAGCGGAGGGAGAGGTGGATCAGAGAAAACCAACAGTTTTTGTCTGACCCATCTCGACTCTTCCAAGATCCTCCAGTTACTGCCGACCATCCGCCCAAACCAGAGGAGGTCGAAGCATTTTGGAGAGAAGTCTACAAAGTGCAGCATCCACTTAAAGAAGACGCAAAGAACATAAATAGCTTCAAGGAGCTGTGCAATGCCCTCATAACACATGAGGAGGAATGCCCACCTATCACTACCGTGGAGGTGAAAAACGTATTAAGAGGCATGAACCTATCATCAAGGTATCAAGACCTTCTGATGGAAGAAGTTTCCTTCAACCCACCAGCATCTGGCCTGAATTTTCACCTCATATCTAATGTCGGAAAAGCCTATTCCGGAGTGGTTGGTGGAAGGGCGCATAGTGCTCCTGCCGAAAACGGGCAACTTAGCTGACCCTAAGAGTTACAGGCCAATAACTTGTTTGAACACACTGTATAAGATCTTCACAGCCATCCTAAATGATAGGATTCTTCGGACAATTGAACCTGTGTGGCGAGAGATGTATGAACAACGTGGCTCGAAGAAAGGCGTAGCAGGATGTCGAGAGAACCTGCTCATCGATAGATGTATCTGTAAAGACGCAGCATCCTATCAACAATCTCTATCGATGGCCTGGATAGATTACCGAAAAGCTTTTGATTCAACCTTCCATATACTTATCATCTGTCTGTTGGAAAGCTTAAAGGTTCATCCACACATCGTGAAATGCATAGAGAGATTAATGCCGCTTTGGAAACCCAAATTTACCATCTTATCTGGAAAACATCGTGTGATCACTAACAGTATCACCTTTCAGAGAGGTGTGTTTCAGGGCGACACCATAAGCCGATGATATTTTGGGGAATTTCTTGGAGCAGCATATTGGATGACTTCGCGGACTTAGCCATGACCTTGATCTTTCCGAAGCCACTGCTGCGAACATCGTTAATATGGCCGAGAAAGAACTTTTGCAAAAGGCGACCGGTCGTATTGGCAGCAAGATCTTTTTTCACGTTTTGAGGGTTAATTTCCTGTTGAATTATGATTGGTCATACGCCCGATTCGAATTCGCTGTAGCGAAGCTGGTTGTGAACTTTAGGGAGCGATTTAGTGGATCTTGGGGCACCGAGGCTGTTGTCGGTAATGAGTTGAGAACCCGCGACTGGATCCGAGTTGTTTTGAGAGTATCGAGGATCAGGGGTTAAATCTGTATGGGACTTACCGCCGTCAGCTGTCACTGTCGTGTCCATTTTGTCATTGTCAGTTGTCTCTGTCATTTCCATAGAGAAGTCATTGAATTCGTCATCGGAGAGGAGAGTATTTTCCGTGTTATTTTGGGATTCTAGGTGCGTTTTGGCACGTTTGAGGTTCGATTTTGCATCGTTATTTCTTTCGAGGCTTCTTTCTCTGATTTTGGGAGCGTTGCCCGTCATGAACATGAGAGCTTTCGCGCCAGATTCAACATCCTGCGTGAGAGGAGGGTAAGGGGCGTAAGGACCCAGATAACAATCGTGCGAGGCACGTTACTCGCACGGCATGCGAGGCACGCCGTGCCTGCAGGATGCGAGGCATATGCGCTGCACTGTGTAAAGGGCACGCACGTGCGAGGCATATGAGTCGCACTTCGTGATAGGCATGATTTGCATAGTTTTCAATATTAATAATCATTATTACTATAATTTCAACTAGAATTATTGTTAAAATGGTTCATTCATGAAAATTGAAACATTTCCAATTTTATCGAAAGCATAAATTAGGAAATTTGTATTATTAACATTATTGATTGCATTTGTAAAATTGTTTGATGTGCAATGTATTTTATTTATTTTAAAACTATAATGCGCACGTGTATCACACGCTATTTTTTGCAACGCCCTTCCGAAAAAGTTGTTTTAGGAGGAGGTAACGAAAAACACTAATTTTATATTGCATAGAGTGAAGTAAAGAAATTTTGTTGAAAAAAAATTTTGAAATCAAAAATGTTTGAAAAAAAATTTTGAAGAAAAAATGTTCGAAATAAAAATTTGTTCGAGTTGAATCTAAATTTATTTCAAGAAGATACCAACGCAGTGTCTAAAGTACCTTATTTTGAAAGTGCGCATGCGCATCTTTTTCACCAGTTCCTGAAGCAAGCCATCTTCAAACTGCGCATTCGCGAAAATTGTTCGCACACAGTCTGCTCAAATAAGTTCCTTTAGGCACAATTTAGAAGTATGCAAACGTCAAGTCAATTTTTGAGGTGGGTATTGCCAAAAATAATTTAAAAAATTATTACACCAAGCAACATTCTTACATCGCAGTGTAATAATTTTTATAATAATAATATTATGGAATTGATTATTTTTCAACTTTGAATATTTTTTATTTGCGTAACTTCAATTTGTAGTTTGAATTTCATGTTTTGTATTGTGTACAGTTTAAAATCAAATTTGTAAGAAATTTAAAAAATGCGTATTTAAAACTAACGCGCTGTCATTGAATAATACATATGGCGTAGCAGCCTTCGTCGATCCAACGGAAATGCCCGACGCGCCACGAATGTCTCCGCGACTTCTATGGCGTCTTCTCGTCCCACGGTCTTGTCTGAGCATTTTGCTTCGTTTCAAATCATTTCTCGAGTTTTCTTAACGGTTTTCATTTTCTCTGTGTTTTCATCGTTTCACGCGTAGTACGCTGTCGAGGCACGCAGTAACCTGCAAAATCCGCGGTCTTGCTTGTCTAGCGTCCCGCAAGCACCCATTCCGTTGGCGGTTTTATGTGGTGACTTTAGTGGATTTCGTGAATTTGAATGCACGTGAATAGTGTTTATTTTGTTCATCGTCTGTGTCACTATTCAATATCGTGAATAGTGTTTATTTTGTTCAAAATATTTGCTAGAGCCCATTCATTTAATTAGGGACGTCGACACTTTGAAGTGTCCAGATCAGAAGAATGTGCATGATAACCTTTCAGTCCCAAAGATATAAGTTGGAAAAATTAATTTCCAGGACATGTTGTATCCAAACAATCACATTGCTCGAATTTAAATAAATGCTTTGAATAAAATTAATTTATTTTCAATTTTACGAGTAACAATATCATTTAAATATAAGAATTATCCTTCACAATGCAATCGCATTTTGCCCGCACGCGTGCGAGTCGCACGGCTTGCGAGCGATATGACCCTCAATTGAGGACGCACCTGCGTGATCAGGTGCGCGCACGTCATGCGGGTTTATCCGCACGCGTGCCCCCACCATGCGCGCACCATGCGCACATTTTGTTATCTGGGGAGGTTTCTGCGAGCAATTGTCCTCGTCACCAGACAATAATCCATTTAAGGAGGCCGTGCCTCCGGAAAGTTTGAGAAATAAGAATCTACGTTTGTATGAGATCAGAATAGTGGAATAAAATAAAAAATAAATTTAAAAAAAAGTCTGAGCACGTGGTCCTTTAAAAATGGCCGGCGCCGGCCGGCGGAAATTGTACGTTACTCACCACACCCCAGGCCTGTCTGCCGCTGCAGTCAACCTTGGGGAGAAAGGAGAATGGCCTCGAGCGCCGAAGCACCGGAGGCTACAAGCTCGATAAACACTTTTTCTCTTCACGGAGAAAAACACTAGATTTTATTCACTGAATTGCACGATCAATTCGTCATATGGTGTTCACTAGGGTGGTCCAAGAATTCGACTTTCGATTTTTGGTGATAAAACCCCCCCATTTTGTTCGTTTTCCGGAAAAATAAATTCCGTAAGTTTTTTTTTTTTCAACGTTAACCCGTGCCCCTGGGCTTTGGAAATTAACATGGGGTTTTAAATGGGAAAAGCTCGATTTCGAAAAGAATGGAAAAAAGAAGTACTTGTTATACATTTTTTGTCAATTTAAGTATTGCCACCTCTTGAGGAGTATTTAAGGAATAATTTTCACCCAATAGCTTTTAATTTTGACACACCTGAACCCCTTCCATTGTGCCCGGAAAATGCCCCAAAAAATGCAAAATAGCAGTTTTCTATAAAATTCATGCAAAAAACGGGATTTTTGAAAAAATTTTCGACATAAAATATTTGTAATCGATAAGTGACAAGTTTTGAAGTATATTTTAAATAATTTTAAATTATTTAAACAATTAGTATTTGTTTAAACAATTTTTTCCCCCCTGCAAATCGTGAAAAGTTATTATCTTTCCGAATAAATCGTACAAAGTTGATGAATGTCAAGAGTAGTAGTTCTTGTGTAACTTATTTGGTAATTATTTAAACAATTTTAATTTGTTTAAACAATTTTTCCTCCCTAAAATCGTGAAAAGTTATTATTTTTTGAAAATAATGACACAATTAAAGAATGTTGAAAGCAATACATTTTTGAAGGATGTGTGGTAATTATTTAAACAATTTTGATTCGTTTAAACAATTTTTTCCCCCTGTAAAGCGTGAAAAATTATTACTTTCTGGAATTAATAAGACAATTAAAGGAATTTAAGAGTAATATTTTCTTTCTATAGAATATTCAGCAATTTTTAAAATAATTTCATTTGTTTAAACAATTTTTGTTTGTTTAAAAATTTTTTTCTCTGCAAATCGAGAAAATTTATTCTTTTCTGCAATTAATGACACCGTCACATATCAAATTATCAACCCATCATATTATCTCTCCCAACGACCTTGGGAACGGAAGCAATTCAGCAAAAAATTGATAGCACTAGATCTTCGCACAGCCGCGCGGTGTGCGAAGTTCAGCGCGGAAGAATACGCGAATCGGTGAGACAGGCCCCGCGTTTCGACAGTCTCAGACAGTCTGAACTTAAACGTCTTGAGGTAGAGAACACACTGAGAGAGAAGGAAGCAAATAAGGAACAAGTACTGAATAAATGTCAAGTTTAAGTACATAAAGAAGGATAATCATTTATAGCTTATAGTTGAAACATAACAGTGGTTCCAGTACAGAGATTGAATAAAAGGAGCCTGAATTGGAATATATACTGAGAAATATTTATCGACCATGTTTTTTAAATTGGTAATAATCTGCATGTGTATGTAAGTAAACAAAATCATATCTATCCATTTCCATATATATGTATATAATTTGTCGCGATAAAAATTGAACCCCCGCGGGAAACTTTGAAACGCTCTACACGGTCAAGTAGACGTTTATCGCCGTATTCGGAATACGAAAAGAATATAACATCAGTGAAAAAAGAACAAGAAAAAATAAACAGTGCAAAGGAAGTTTCTGCACAAAAGAATCGGGTTAAAATATAAGAGAAGATTTCTTTCGGTTACATTGATTTCAAGTTTACTCCACTAAATTCAGAAAAAAACAAGTGTTCTTAAAAGTTTTGACTCAAACAACATCATGCCACAAACTCTCTCTGTGAAAGAAATTTTAATTCAAGTGCCAAGTTTCGATGGAGATTCCGAAAATGTCAACGCTTTTATTCGCGGGTGTAAAAGGGCAAGGGAAAAACTAAAAGACACCCCTATATTAGAATTTTTAGATTTGATTTCCAC
>CAKNXH010063397.1:130431-145983 GCA_932178445.1 Andricus quercusramuli
CAACAGGTGTTTATTCCAAAAGCAAAATACACAAAATTATTCCTGCTACCTCTTAAATAATGTATGAGCGAGAAATATATACCTACACTACCGTCGGAAATTGAGCGCACGACTCTTGTGAGCGCTATTAAAAATCACTGCTGACTTCGAACCACGATATTTCGGCGAAAATTATACGACATCGAGTTTAAAATCTTATCTTTAATTTAAGCCAAGAAAACTTAAAAAATCTTAAATTTTAGAGTTCAAAAAATTATTTTTAAACAATTACAACTCTTGCCGACTTTGGTCTTTGCCTCAAAATTTGTTTATACTCCAGGCTAATTTTCCGAACCAAAACCCAAGAAAAAATCTTTATTTAATTTGAATCAAAAAAAATTATTCACTTTTATTTCGACTTTTTGTCTGTAAAATAAACTTGGAAAATAACAAAAATTTAGAGCATGAAGCGAATTTGATCAGAATTTTATTTTCACACAACTGCTATATTATGTTTTTAGTAATAATGCGCTTTTTGTGCCGCAATCTTCAGTGCACGCTACATGCCGACATTTTGCCCTAAGTACCTGAAGAGCATGATAGACGCACGCTGTGCTGCATATCACGCAGACCGTGTGCGGGCACTATGCAGGATTACTTATAACGCTCAGAACGTGCTGTCACCGTGCTTGCATTGTTGCCGACACATCGTGCTTGCACGCCATGCGTCCATGTGCGTCCGCATGCATTGTTATCTGGGTATACTTTATTCTGTTTACTGTCAAAAGCTGTCTCACTTGCTTTTTTCCTGTGCGTGAGAAGAGGACACGTTGCGCTTGCGCACTCACAAAAGAGTGATTACGACTTACAGGCCTGACACTTACGGTGCCGTTGCTTCTAACAGATCCGAGAAAGTTTCACATGCCAGTTTGATCTCATTATTATTCCTTCGTGGTAACGGTAAACTGGGCGGTGTAGATATAGAGACAGAACGATCAAGAGCTAAGGAGGAGAAAAGGAGAGCGACTGCCAGCGAAGCTAATTCTCTCGGGTACCACGTGCTCTTTGTTTTGGTTCCTATTAGATAAGGATTCAAGATTCAAATAGAGCAGCTGATTAACAATCTAAATAAAAGAAAATTTTGACATCATTATAATTAAAAAGGATAATAATGAGATGAAGGGTAACACCGCATAAGGGCGTAAGTGCCAAAATCCGACTTTTACAGGAGGAACAAAAAACTGTAGAACTTTCACGCAATTAATTTAAAAAAAAAGAAATGCGAAAACATTTCGAGGTACTGTTAGGCTTTATCGATCTATGGAACTAACATCCTGAAAGAAGCATCCATATCCGAGAAAACCTTTTGCAAAGGAACGGAGCGTCCCCAAAAAATCTGATTTTGATACATAAAGAGTTGCATAAGTTTTTTATTTTTAAATTAAAAAAAAAGAAGAAAGTACCTTCGAGCTATTGGTTATCTCTATTGAATCGCGAAAAAAGCGCTCCAAAAAAGAATAACCATGTACGAGAAAACCCTTGTAAAATAGCGGCGCATCCTAAAAATTCAAACGTTGACACCTAAAAAGTTGCATAACTGTTTTATTTTTGCATTGAGAAAAAAACAAGAGAGTACTTTCGAGCTATTACTTCTTTATCAAACCGAATCTCGTGGTTTCTGAACGTCTTTAGGAGAGGATCTCTGCCATTCGCAACGATGTAAGCTGTACTTAAAACAATTCGGTTATGAAGACATTGGAGATTCAGAAGTCCGCGTCCGCCTTGACGACGTAAAATGTATAATTGCGGAACTGACGAATGGATATGCAAGCTTTTATGCATATACGTGTAGTGACATCAAGGGCCTTAAGCTCGTTCTTCGTCCATTGAACCACCCCAAACGAGTAGAGTAGAACCGGGACGGCAAGCATGTTAGTCGCAGATACCTTGTTCAACGCCGACAGATTGGAAGACCAAATCTGTCGAAGAAGATGCTTGTATCTGCTTCGGAGAGACTCCTTCACTGATGTTACGTCCTGAATGCGGCTTTGAGGCACACCCAGGCATGTATTGGTCTCTCCAGTGTTAAGATGTCTAATAACACTTATATCCACAAGATCAGGGTCCTTGGGAATGCCAGTAATCTTTCCATTCTTGAGTTGAATTTTGGCACACTTGTCCAAACCAAAGTCCATTTCAATCTCTCCTTTGTAGTTTTTGACGATATTTATAGCAGATTGAAGTTTGCTTTTACCAGAGGCATAGATCTTCAGGTCATCCATATAAAATACATGAGTGACCTTATGCTCGCGCTGATTAATGTCGCCACAGAGGTATCCAGGAGAATTTCGTAGTGCGAGAGTAGAGGCAGAAGTGGCATGCAATAAAGCAAAGGGCTCATGATATCACCTTGAAAGACGCCTATCTGGGAGATGACGTTGTTCGTTATCAGAACATAACTTCTAGATGAGATAGTAAATCTAGTTTTCCAGAGAGGCATCAATCTCTCTATGCATCTCACTATGTGTGGATGTACCTTCAAGCTTTCCAACAGACAGATGATAAATCTCTGAGAGGTTGAATCGAAAGCTTTCCGGTAGTCAATCCATGCGATTGACAGGACGCGCTGATGGGATGCAGCGTCTTTACAGACACACCTGTCAATTAGCAGGTTCTCTCGACAGCCTGCTACACCTTTTTTCGAGCCTCGTTGTTCGTACATCTCTCGCCATACAGGCTCAATTCTTCGAACGATCCTGTTGTTTAGGACAGCTGTCAAGATCTTATACAGTGTGTTTAAACAAGTTATTGGCCTGTAATTCTCTGGGTTGGACAAATTGCCTTTTTTTCGGCAGGAGTATAGTGTGTCCTAACACCAGCCACTGCGGAATAGGCGTCTCTGACTTAAAATATGAGGTGAGTATGCGGGCCGGCGAAACCCTCGTGTGTCTTGAGGACACGAAGCGACCCAAGGATGACAGCTTTCTGCATCCATCTGGCAAGTGCCTTGGCATATTTTTGGCACGCGAGTATGGCTTTAAGGTTACGAACCAGTGATAACTTAGCACCTCCGAGAGCACCTATCACAAGGACAATTACTCGTACCGAATATTTTGGGTACAGTCGTTGCAGCTCTCTTTTAAGGTCTTGATACCTCTCCTCTTCTTCTTTCTCCATTGCAGTGATGTTGTATTCGGACGGAGCCGGAAATTCGATCACGAATATAGTTCGTTTCTCGAAATCTTGGAGAACAATGTCAGGCCTCGAGTGCGCAACGGATACTGCTGGCTGAAAATCGTAGTTCCAGAAAATATGGCACTTCTCGTTTCGGACAATTGACTCTATATCCCTTGGAGCGTTCGGCAGGGCAGGGTCGCGACCAACGCCGTAAGAGGAACAAAGGTGGTAATAAAGTACTCTTAGGGCCGCATTATGTCTATAGATATACGTTGTTCCTGCGTGGGTCGGACACCCCATATATGGGTGATTCTCCACATACAGGGCACTTTTGTGTCTCGGATCTCTAGTAACTAAAGTAAGTAGTGTTTCTTTATAAAACTTGGCTAACGTATCCATTTTAGGATGATACAAGACCTCCGTAAAGAAAAATCAAGTCACATCATCGTATGTCTTAGCAAAATGCTCTCAAATACTCAAAAAATGCCTTTTTGGGATGTCTCTACGTACATGGCGCCAAGTTTAGAGACGTGTATTTAATACATAGTGAATTATCTTTGAAATTATAATTGATAGTTCGAAAGTATGACTCAAAAGCTATCAAATTCATAACAAATATTTTAATTTATTTGATACATTAGAAGAGAAAATTTAATTATACACGTGTCTCCCTAAATGTTTCCGATGGTTACGGTAAACGAATCTCCCATACCTTTCATCAACTTTTGATCATTTTCAAAGTCTTATCTTCTCACAATATCTCGAACAAACGTCACACTACTCATTCGTCAAAACTTCATAACAAAAAAGTAAGAACTTTTTTTGCAGAGTGAAAGAATGTAACCTAAAATGTAGCGTATTTTTATTAGTATCGGATACCGTACCCGATAAGAACTTTCATAATTCGTAGTAAATATCAATGAAAAGATGACAATTCCGTGCAGCAAATAATAAAGGAGTTTTTGTCAGGAGGATTTATTAATTACTTTTGTTTTTAAAGCGTAAAAAGTAATTTTGTATGGTTTTCGGTTACCGTAACATCGGATACCATAACCTGTTTTTCGCTGTCAGGGACGAAATGGAGCTAATCGAACCCCTCTTCCAAATAATTTTATTGAAAATTAACGTCAATCGAGAATTAGTTAATAAATGTAAAAGAAATGTAAGAAAAATCTAATTTGAAAAAAAATTTCAAATTTGAAAAAAATATATAATTTTGGAAAAACTTTGAATTTTTTAAAGAAAACTATTCTTCCCTGCCATGTTACGTTTAATGCGTGAATATTTTACAGTATTGTTTTACGTTACATACCATCAGAGAAAATCACCCGCAAAATCAAAAATTGAAAACGTTTTTATGTGCTACAGGTCCTTCAAGTGAGAATTAAGCGTGAATAATTCATAGGGCCCCTTTCTTAAAGGCCAATGAATCTAACCATTATGAAAAAAAAAATGTTTGAAACATTTTTCCAAAAAAAGTTGCCCTTGCCAAAAGTTCCCTGTCTGTGGAGAATCACCCATATATATTGTAACTGCCGGCTTTTGGCACAGTTAACTTCAAGAACAATTCAAAAATTGTTCAAATACATTTTTTTTTAATACAAGGGTTTCGCATGGAGGAAGAATAAGATTTTCTGGCTACATTTACAAGTGATCCCTGACACTGAGCTATCTTAAATTTTATGATTTAACATCGAATAAAATAAAACTTTAATAATGCCTTTGTATATTTGGTAGCAGGATGCGCTCTTATAATCTAAATCCTAAAAATGAAATCTTTGGAATTTTGTAAAAAGAAGTATTCTTATATGCATTCAACCGCAACGCACTCTCTTGAGTTTTTCTTATACGCAATACAACATGAAAATGTAATGAAACTAACCTATTATTATTTTTGTATAATTTTTCTCGTTAATTTTCCCTAAAAATAAATCAATTCGCTTCGTTAGCAGACAGGATTCTTTCCTGTGCAGAGACCGTTTGACCGAAATTACGGGCGTAGGTTTTGCTGTGGGCCTTTTTTCCTTTACTTTCTCAATATTGAAAATCTTATAATTCTATCGGTGTCTGCAAAGCAAAGACCCGAATGATAACTTACTCTATTAATGCACTTTGGCAATCTATTAGGTAAATGAGTTTTACGATGCTTTTATTTTTAATATAATGAGCCTAATTATCGGCTATTCAATGTTCTTAAAATTGTAAATCAGGTAAGAGTGGTCCCTGGGACTCTTCTCTTCCTACTCTTGGTAAAATAAAAGGGCCTGGGTCGAGTCGCTCTCGGGCCACAGTTGTAACTCCTACCTGCTCGAAGTAGAGGTGTAAGGGTTGTACAAAACCAATGTAAGAAATTTCGATATCTGGATTTTTCCAGTTAAGAGAATTTTACTTTCCGTGAGATTTATTACCAGGATAGAAGTTCCCTTAAAATCAGAGAAATATTCTCAGAACTTAGCCTTTAGACTTAGCCACTTTCTTGACACAGTTAACTGTGCTCCGCTCTTCTGCTAGGCTGGTGTAATTTCAGGTCGACAAGACTTCTCTTAAAAATTTGTCAATCACCAAATAATAGTTTTAACTCTCAAATTTATTTTAGTTTTAGGAATTTTCTCCGTTTCAAAGATCAAAATTTTAATACAAGTATCGCGCTCTAAGTCCAAAAGTGTTCCCGCAGGAAAGAGAAAGTTGAAGCCTTGAATGGCACGCACAAATATTCAAGAAGATAGCCTCTTGTGAACAGGGTGAGGAAATGCAATTTTCGTCCTCTTCTAGAGGGTCTTCTCTTTAAAGAGAGGATTTGAGGACTTAGGTTTTCAAGCCTAAGAGCACAAATTCTCCCAAGTTCTTGGAGAGAGTTACTAGGCAAGGATGGAGAAGAGAGTTCTCCAGCTTCCCTCGAGGTACTCCCCAAGATTGTTGCGTTTGCCACGCAACACCCCCAAATGCCGTTTCAGGCTTGCGTAACGCTTTTTATAGAAGCGTTACCCTTTCGACTCCCACTATTCGCGTGCTAGTAGCAAATGGGAGGCTTCAGAGCCTGCGTTCTTCTGTTGCTCCTCTGTGATGCAACAGAATACTCTATTTTCGAGCAAGTAGAGAGTTTTGCCTACTGAAAGGCTCTGTCACTGTAACCCACAGGTTACAACTGCCCCTCTTTGAGATTTGCAGCAGCAGCAAAATGTCAAAAAAAAATGCGTAAAAAAAATGTCTCCTTCTATCTTTCCTTGTTGCTGCGAAAATCTCAATCCCTTGTTGTGATATCTATTATTGCGATGGGGATTCTGCAGAGGGTCCTCGTATTTCTTCGTCCAGCTTGAAGTTAGAGGCCATTCCTGTGATGGTGACTATTCACCATATCGTGTCCAATCCTCGAAAGTTTCCTTAGGATGCATTCTCCAAATTGAGTTTACTGCCTTCTTTTCCAATGATTCTGTCCTTTGAGTGCTAGCCTTGTGTTTCATTTTAAGACGATGCTCCTTCCTCAGCTCAGGTAGTACCTCTTGTGTCTTTCTCACGGTCCTTGGTTTGAGAGAGAGAACCTTCTTTGCAGTGGGTTCATCTGAGTTTTCCTTCTCCTCTTTCTTCTTATTTAGTTTAGGTAAGCACCTGCGTTTCGCCGGCCTTCGGTTCTTGTCGTCATAAATATTTTCGACAAGTGCCTCTTGTCGACTTTTCAGAGGGGCATAATTTCCTCGTTTTGGTTTTGTCGCAACTTTCTCCATCATTGTTGCTCTCCACTCACTTTCGTCCTGACATTCCTTTTATTTTTCTTCACTTGATTTCTTTGATGGCGCTTTTGTTTCCGACGGTATTATCCTTACTGCATTCAGTGTTAATTCGTCCAAAATTTCAAGCTCTAGATCTGGATTTACTATTGGCTTTGGTGGTGAGAAATGATCGTGATGCGTGGAGGTGGTTGCTTTGGGTGTTAAACTTAGTGTTGCTACTGCTTCACAGACCTCATTGGTGTTTGTTAATGCAGCGTTTACATCTTGAGTATTCTCATATGTGGTAGTGGTTTGTTGATGTGTTGAGCTTGTTCCAGCGACTTCTTCCTGTGTTGAGGTTGACGTTGAAGGTTGTGGTGTAGAATTTACTGTACTTATTTCTTCACATGTGATAGGTGGTGGTGCAGGGCTCGTCATAATAACGTCCTCATGTGTTGATGTTGATGGGTGTAATATGCGGTCCTCTGGAGTGGCTACATCACTGGTTCCTATGCACATTTTCCTCATGTCCCTTGGAAATATCGCTGGATCAATATCAGTGACCTTCATCTTGGGAGCTCTTATTGCTCGTCGTCTCCTCGTTGTAATGAAGCGTGGTCGTGTGGATACTTCCTCGTGCATCAAAATTTCCGTGATGATAATGTCCGCCGTTCCGATTTCCAGGTTGCATTGTATTGCTACATTGCAATTGGTGTCAAAACCTTCGTGTTGGGTCTCTGCGTCTGGCATCTTTGGTCGTTCGATAGTTACTGACCTATCCTTCGTTTTCCGATTTTCCTGTGGTCCTAGGTCCGAGGGTTTCGGCATTTTCACTATCCCCTCTCTCCGTATTTTCCTCGTAGTATTTACGGAGATCGTTGGCATGGTATTGCCCTCTCTCTCGATCCTGTTCATCATTCCACAGGATGTACACGTTCGTGGCGATTTTCTTACGTACTCTGTAAGGTCCTTCATACAGTGAGAGAAATTTGGCCATTGCGCCCGTCAATGTGTTCGATACGTTGCAGGCTTTGACCAACACTTTTTCTCCTATTGCATAGGTGACGCCCTTTTTACTTTTATTGAGGCGTGCCAGTTTCTTCTCTCGTTTTCTTCGGATACGATCCCGTATCACCACTAATTGTTCCTGTCGATTGGCTTGTGGGAGGGGAGGTAATGCAGGTAGCAGGTCAGTCCACCATCTTTTGGGTTTTCTTCCCCATAGGGCCTCGTAGGGGGTTACCTCCGTTGCGTCGTGGTGAGACTCATTTATAATTGTCTCGACATTTTCTAATTGGGCGTACCACGTATTGTGTTTGTCTGGTGAGAGGAGCGTACGAAAGAGTCGTGCGAGCTCTCGGTTGACTCTCTGAACCATGTTGGCTTGTGGATGCCTAATGGATGTGAGAATCATTTGGATGTTTCTATCTTCCAGCGCTTTCTTCCATTTTTTGCTCGTAAATTGCGTACCTCGATCTGAGAGCACTTTTTGTGGCGCACCGACATTTTGTATGAAGTCATCCAATTTTTTTATCGCACTCTCACTATTTGCTTTCCTAATTGGATATAGTTTTGTACCTTTTGAGAATATGTCAATCGTGATCAGCAAGTGTTCATATCCATATTTAGTTTTGGTGAGGGGTCCAAAAAAATCTATGGAAATAAGTTCAAGAGGTGACTGCGACAGAACAGGTTCTTGTAAAGCTTGTCACGCTTGCGTTGGCACTTTATCACGTTGACACGAGTCGCACGTTGCCAAGACGTTTCGTGTCAATTTTGCCATGCGTGGGCTATAGAAAGATTCTTTTAACATTCTATACGTTTTTTCTATACCAGGATGTCCATACGATATATGACATTCTTTTATTAGTCTTTTCGCGAAACTCACAGGTACATAAATTCGGTATACGTTCCCGTTCACATGGTATAAAATGTCGTTCACAACTTTGAAGCGTTTTTGATCCTCTTGGTTTTCAGCGATTTCTTTGAGAAGTTTGACTGCTTTTTTGTCGCTTTTCTGTTGTTTTCGGATGTTCCTGATTTTGTCTTCAAATTCACGGGTCAATCCATACGTTAGTGCATTGATCACAACTCGAGTTTCTCCGCGATTTTTCCGGTAGCTCTCTTCGTCGTGTAGTCGGCTTAAAACATCGGCCATCACGTTCTCTTTACCAGGTAAGTGTTCTACGGTTATTTTGTAGTCTTGGATCGCTAGAATCCATCGGGTGAGACGCGCATTTACAAATTTACACGTTTTCAAAAAGGTTAAAGCGAGGTGATCTGTTCTGTTCATAATTTCGGCACCGTGTAGATAGGTACGAAATTTTTGTAACGCCCATACGATGGCTAAGAGTTCTTTTTCCGTTGTGAAGTATGCGAGTTCTGGTCCTTTTAGAGTTCGACTTGCCAGCGTGATTATTTCCTTTTCGGATTTGTCATTTAGTTGATAAAGAACTGCGCCGAGTGCGTAGTTGCTTGCGTCAGTCTCTAAGTAGTGTCCTTTTTTCGGGTCTGAAAAGTAGAGCATGATTGATGTTCCAAATAAATTTTCAATCCTTTCAAAACTTCTTTGTGCTGCTGAGTCCCAGTTCCAAGATGCTCCCTTTTTTATTAACTTCAGTAGAGGTACAGTTTCCGTGGCATGTTTATCACTGAATTTAGAATAGAAATTGATCAGTCCTAAGAATCCTCTGAGTTGTTTAACATTCTTCGGCGCTGGAAAGTCGTGTATGCATTGTATTTTCTCGGGATCTGGCTTTACTCATTCTGTAGTTAGAATGAAACCGAGAAATTTCGTTTCTTTCTTGAAAAAGTGTGATTTTTCAAGATTTAGAGTGAGATTATTTTCATTTAATCTTCTCAGTATTTCGTCAAGATGTTCAAGATGTTGCTGATTGTTTTGTGAGGTAATCAGAGTGTCGTCGACAAAAGTAATAATCTGCTCTCCCATTACGACGAGTGCATGGTCTAAACCTCGTACGAGTGCAGCTGTACTCGTTTTAAGTCCGAATGGCACGAGTTTGAATTCATAGCTTCGTCCTCTATATTGGAAGGCAGTATATTGTCTTGATTCGGGGTGAAGAGGCACCTGTCAGAAACTGCTAGTCATGTCCAGATTCGACATGATGTTCATGCCTTTACACTTCTGGAATAACACCTCTGCAGGTTCTGGGCATTCCCAATCTTCAATAAGGATGTCGTTTAGTTTGCGAGCATCCAAACATAAACGAATAGTACCATCTTTTTTTATAACTGGTACGATGGAATTAATAAATGAGCTATTCGATCGCTGAATTATTCCCAATTTTAACATTATTTGTATTTCATCGTCAACTTTTTCACGATGAGCCATGGGAATCGGATAACTGCGACCTACAAAAGGTTGCCCCTCTCGCACCTTTAATATGTGTTGATAGTTGGTCAGCAGACCAGGCTCCCGACGAAATACACGGCGGTGTTTCCATAATATTTTCTCGAGTTCCTCTTTGTCCGATTTTTCTAAGTCTGGATTTTCATCCACCTTTTCTTTGATTTCCTTCCATCCAATGTGCAAGGGGAGTGATTTTCTTTCAGTGGATTCAAAATCATCCGATGTTTCTCGTATTTCTTCAGTTCCTTCTGTAGGAAAATCTACGTGACTCAGACCGTATTGCCCCTCTGGGCCCTGATTACTTTGATCCTGTACGATCCTGACGGCAGGTTCTCCTTCTAAATACGGGAAGGTCAATATTTTATTGTCCAGGTCAATTTTTGTTTTATGTTCATCCAGTATATCAATACCAATAATGCATGTTCGTGATAGCTTTGGTACTACTAAAAATGCAAATTGTATAAGCGCGTTGGGGAATTGTACGTCCGCGTAGATTTGGCAATTGAGTCGAATAGCTTTGCCCCCCATGGGCCCTGACACCGCCACACCTGCCAGGGGCAAACTTGGATAGTTCGCAAATCGATGTCTGTTCGCGTTTAGGAATTCCTCAGATATACACGTAATTTCTGCGCCTGTGTCGATTAAAGCATTCGTTACGATACCGGCCACTTGAATGTTGCCGTGTAGCACTTTGACTGCTTTTTTAATAGAATTTCCTTGCCTTCTTCCAGTAACTCTTCCCGAGTGCTTGTAAGCATGTTTGCCGCATATACAACAGTCGTCGCGACGTCAATAGTTTTTTTTTCGTTTATTGACGCGGCTCCTGCTCGTTTCCCGTCGTGTGTGGAGCCTCTTCTGTAGTATACGCTGTCTCTTCGACTTCCAGAATTGGATCGACTTCAATATTCTGCACTCGATAAGGCGCTGGATTTTGTTGTTGTTGCTGTCTCCATGAATTGTTTTCCCAGGGAGTGCGGGGCCCCCCTTGACTTTGGCCTTTCCTCGGCCCTGGCATTCCGTTTGATCGTTGCATGTTTCCCGTAGCCGGCGGTGGCGTCCAGTTACCATGGTTACCCATGCCGCTGGCACCTGTTCGCTGGTGATTGCCTCCCGTGTTCGGCGCTCTCCATGCATTTTGCTGGCTACTAGAGTTTTCTCTGGGATTCGGCGTTTTTGTCCTCCATTCACGCTGTTCTGATACGTTGGTGTTGGAACTACCTATTTTATCGAATTCTTCAAGTAATTCGATAAGTGGTTCATATTTATTAATTCTTCGACCAATAATCGCATATTTTATCTCGTCGCTATAGTGTCGAGCGAGTTTCCGAATGACCTCTGCTTGCTCAGACATTGGTATTAATTCGTTACCACAAGCGAATATTTTTAGCTCATATTCTGTGCGAGATCGGTCTCGGTTCGGTTGATAGTATCCAAACTCAAACTTTTTCTTTACCTCATGCTGGGTCTGCTCTCCCCAGTACCTTTGTTGAAATTTGGCGAGGTATGAGTCTAGGCTTATGATGTCATCTTTTATGATAAGCCACCAATCATTTGGTGGTCCCGAGAGTGATTTTTCAATGAGATATTCGGCGTCACAGGCGCGTGGGCGTACCACTTCCCAGTATTGCCTTAATTGACGCACATATCGCATTGGGCTTCCTTCTCCGTTAAATTCCGGAAAGACGTACCTGATGTCTGGTTTGTTGATAGGTAACGAATCCATGACTCTGCGGTCGAGATCCTCGGTCATTCGTTCAGCTGTCCTTGCATGGGCGGTTTCCAATCTGTCGATTTGTGCTTGCATGCGATTTTCTCGGTCCTCCAGGCTCTGGGTTACGTTTGCCGTCGCTTCTACTAAGCGGCTAATGCTATTTTCGAGGGCGTTGAGCTTAGGGGCCTTCCATAAACCACGTGGTCTCTTTAGGGGGAGGGGGGGGGTTCCACGAAAGGCCACGTTGGACTACATGGGGGGAGGGGGTGGTTCTGAGTCCGAGCCACGTAGTTTTACATTCAGGTGTAGAAAAAAAAATAAAATGCATGGCTTAATCCTTTTTTGAAATAGCGCGCGGAATCCTAAATTCGATCCGTGCGAACTGAGCCGAGTTGAGTCGAGTGGGTCTTCTCTCCACTCCCACGTGCCCCTCGCCCAAATGTTTTTGTTTGTTTACATTAGTGAACGAGTCGGGACAAGAAAATTGGCCGCAACCACGTGCGTAGTGTTAAATTCAGTATTTTTCAGTGAAGCATTGTGTAAAATAATGTGAAAAATGTCGTTCTATAATAAACTTTTCGAGGCCTATCGAAAATGTTATTCAGGTGAATTTTCAAAATTGAAAATACAGAATGACGTGAATGTGCTGTGGAAATCTCTGAAGCAGGATAAAGGATCATTCCCTGCTAACGTAGAAAAAAAGGTGTAAAAGGTTACAAAACAAAACAAAGAAAGACGCATCACGTCTTCGTTTTTTCACTCAGCAGGTATGTTTTATTATTACATATTTTAAAATAAAATGCCGGTATTAAGAAGCTTGCATTAAAAGAAATTGAACATTTTTACTGTCTCATAATCTCTCTTAAAATGTAAGATGAACAAATTTGTGTTTAAAAGCTTTTTACTTCATAATTATTGGAAAAATAAAAATCAAAACTCCCAAAAAGTGGCAGTTTAAAAGGGATTTCGAATTTTATACTTGCCGGTTACTTTTAGGTATTTAGAAGTATTCAAATAAACTATTTTCGCTGCTGTGTACAAAAAGAGATTTAGTTTAAGAGATCTGAAAGAATTCGATATTTGAAGGGTGGCAGTACAGAACTAGATATTATTTTTATCGAAAATGAGTTTTTTATATGAAAGATTCTCTAAAATTAAAACGTACATTGTGTGTCAACGATTTTTCGAAAATTTCATTTTTCGATACAATAATTTTAAAAACATTTAGTTGAAATTTTAACGTAGTAATAATTTCTTACAGCCTTCTGACATTGATTTATCTTGAAATTATTATAATTTCATACAAAAAAAAAGAATTTTTTTCTAATTCTTAGCAAAAAAAATGGCTGTTGTTCGATATTGCCACCTTCAATTTTTATTCTTGCAGAACAGAAAAATGTTGTTGATTACGCCTGTTTTTTTTCTCATTCAGCATCCCCATATCTCGGGAGTAATTTTTAATTTATTGAAAAAAGAAGAAAATCAGATTTTTAATCGCTACCCAAATCCTATTTTGAAGCCCCACAAAATTTTGATCTCAAAATAGAAGATTTTCTCATAATTGTCTAACTTTTTCGCATCAACCTTTATTTAACCGTATTCAGAAATGTAATGTCTCAGAAGCATGTTTTTATTTTTTATTTAAACTTAGAATTAATTTTTTTATCGTTATCCGCAGGCGAGCCTGCTCTGATATGCAGAATGTTTACAGAATGTTTATTTCGCACTTTTAAAAAGTTTACATTTTTTTGGTAATATTTAATTCTGTAATGCCACCATTCATTTTGTCACGATCCCCTGCGAGCTTAAAATTTTTTCAAAATAATTTTTAATGCAAGCGTTTTTATACAGCGATTTTTACATAATCATGTTTGTATGTGAATGTAGATACATGTTATTGGGTTAAAATTATGTTTTTATCGTAATATCGTGCCGTCTTACGAATTTATTTTTTAGAAACCGTCGCGTGATAATGTTCACACCTCTAGCAATCCATCCACTTCTCATGTTGATGAATCCAGCGTTGAGCCTGCACCGTCATTGCCGTCAACTTCAGCGACATCCCCTTCAGATGTTGACATGCCTGCACCAACCCAAGTCAACAGTCCTGTAAGAGGTAACAATGGTAATTTATTACTTCAAAGAAATCATTGCTATCAGTCAATTTGGAGCTAACAATGGCTGTATGGATTTTTCCTGCTCAGAAGGTAAGCGTGGGAGGGTTGCACGAATTGTGACGAGCAGTGGCGAGGAGAGCGAAGCAGATCGCATAGTGACCAGCACCAGTACAACCCGTCAGTACACCACTCCTTCTCAAGATGTCCTTAAATCCAAGATAAATTTATTGGAGAAACAGCTTATTGCAGCAATTGAGGGTCGTGACTCTGGCCTCTGTAGACCTGAAATTCAGAAAGAAATTAACAAAATGAAGAAGGATCTAGAGACCAATAAAAAGACGTTGGCAAAGAAGGTAGCCAAAGCAAAGCGCCAAAAAAAATACAGACATGAGAGACGAGAAACTTTAAAAGTACTCACAACAGAAAGTCCGGATCTAGCAAACACACTGCACGTAAGCTGAAGATTTGGATTCCAACCATTGGCCATTTTTAAATGTTTCCTTTTATATTCCAGTAAATGGTTTGTTGAAAGTTCTATGAACAATTTTTATCCTACATTTTAGATCCGAAAAGGGCCAGGGCGACCCCGAGTTGAGGAGGATCAACCGGAGCTGCTGAAGGCGATCATCGATATCGCAATGTTTGGTGCAGCTGCTCAAGATCGGCGACGCTCCGAGTTAGTACGGAGTTGCAAAACATTGCATGACCTACACACTGAGCTCCAGGCGGAAGGTTTTAACATATCACAGAGTGGTACTTACCTTCGGCTTCTACCTCGAAACTCTACCACGATTGAGGGTAAAAGGCACGTCAGCACGGTGCCAGTAAAACTCTGCCGGGCTCAAGCTGACGCGAGAAAGGAACACCGTGACGGAAAATTTTGTACAGCATCTATAAAGTAATTGTTACATCCCTTTAATACGGGCAGCAGAGTGAGTTAATATCTCAAGATATTTTCCGCTCTCTAACTAAACTGTCATCTATTTACACAGGTCTGTGGAGCAATTAATATCGATTCTGGGCCCTAGTCAGGTGGTCGTCATCTCTCAAGATGACAAAAGCAGAGTACCTATTGGTCTCACTGCTGCAAATAAGCAGGCGCCTATGCTGATGCACCTGGAATACAAAGTAACGTTGCCAGACCATGACTGGGTAGTAGCATCAGGTCATAAGCTCATTCCAAGCGTTTATGCAGGAATCAAGATCGAGAATGGCAAAATCGGCGATCCGAAGACAGTTTCTTATTCAGGACCTACGAACATTGCCATTCGCAGCGCCAAGCATTGCTCTAGCACTGCGGCATCGCATGCTTTTGATTTCGAAAGGCTCCTACGTTTAGAATCTTTCAGGGATTTGTTTTACGGTAAACAGTCAAACAGTCAGAATGCAAAGTACGATCTCTCAAAAATGTGTAATTTTATTTAAAGTAATTTATTATTATTTAACAGGTGAAAATGAAAATGAAGTGAAACCAGTAGTAGTAATTATGTC
>CAKNXH010063398.1:0-27532 GCA_932178445.1 Andricus quercusramuli
CACCGAGGAGTGGGGGTAGCCGGCTGGCGAGCCATAGTTGCCCCTTACTACTGTTGTTATCAATTGCAGTGTGTCGTGGGGGCCCCCCAAATGTTGGGACGGCCTCGACGGCACCTAATATACACCCGGCCCTGCTAGATCTTTTTTTTTTTGACATTTTTGGATATAATTCCACCCCAGGAACTTGAAAATGCAATTTAAAAAAAGGTGTTAATGCAAGTATGATATAAGGGACTTTGCGTAGTTGATTATAAAAATGTAACGTTTTCGTGAGAAAATAAACGGTTATAATTGTTAAAGACGTCTTTTCGCAGCGCACAGTGGGACGAAAAAAGCTTTTCTGGTCAAATTATTCTAGACTGACTCTAGAGCTTAAAATTTTGATCCGATTTCCATTTTATTTTTTAACGAAAGCCAATAAAATTTTGAAGAGATGTGTGCAAGCCAATTTTCGAATATTTATTCTATTGATTTTTTATTTAACAACAAAGTTGACATTTTTCATTTATTTTTTTTTTTATAAACGATCCTATTTTTTGAAACTACTTATATTCATTCAAAACATCATGATATTAGTGACGGAACTCCTGAAAAATAATATTCAGGAAGTTTGAGATATACGTCAAAACAGTGCATAGGCTGCGTCTCGAAACTGAGACGAGACAGAAGCTAATGTCTTACTTTTATGGTCTAAGCATAGAAATTTCAAGTTGGCGTAAACTTGCCCCAAGACAAGATGAATGAAAAATTTGCAAATATTAAATTAGTTTTTTTTAATTCATAAATTCAGAACCTATGGGTCTGAACGAATATACCCCTGGAAAATTGTTTTCAAAAAAATTAAAATTGTAATTTTTTATAAGGATCTACTAAGCGATTAGCAATACGTAAAAACAAACAAAATTTTCGGTATCGTAGTCAATCAAGTATAGTACAAATGGAAATTTGTAAATGAATTCATTCAATATATAATTTTATATATATATATATCTATACACACACATATATATATATATATATATATATATATATGTATATATATATATATATATATATATTCAAAATTGCTTAATCATTAACAAAGATTTGCTTCTATGACAGTCAGAATTACCCTTTTCGTTAGGGCAGGTATATACTCGAAGTTATAAGCCGCTCGTCTTCTAGTCATAACAATTCGAATCGAGATATAATTATATGCCTTCAAGACATAGAAACTTGTCTCAAAGACATAAATTTAAGTCTGGCTCAGTCTCGAAAATGAGACATGCTGAAGTCAAAACGATTTCGGGATGTCTTGATTGGGGACAATTTAAGTCGAAACCAAGTCGGAGAATTTTTACTCGGATAATTGTCAATTTTATAAATGGCCCCGTTTGTATTTGATGCGGCGACTTCATGGACATCGGAATAGGAGGGGACTACTTCCCGACGCGTAACGTAGCTGGCATACTGGCGTCTTTTTGACCCCAAGCGAAAAAGGCTTCTCGCAAGAGCCAATTCATTATTTTGAGTAGCTGAATTTTTTAGTAACTCTTGAAGAGTTACTTCAAAGAATGCTCTGGGTTGTTTAGTTCAAAATTTATTTTAATTATGAAAAAAAGATTGTAAAATTTAAACAATAGCGAGAAGTGACATTTTTCACGAAAAAATTAACAACCATTATGACCATTTTCCATTTACCGTTAGTACCATTTTTAAATGTTGAAGGACCTTAAATAAGTTTGAACATGCCTGGGTTCTCTTAGGACCCCAGTGTGCCATGGAAGGGTTAAAGTAACAAGCGAGGCTGGTTTGGTGTGCTAAACCGGTATTGCGAGAGAAAGAGCAGACTGTTCTCCTTCTACTCTTACTTACTCCCCATGCATGCGGCTAGTCCCCTTCTATTCCTATGTCCACGAATGACATACATACGAACACACATTCCACTTTCAAAGAAAAAACAAGATGTAATCTTTACAGCGATTCCAGAGTAATCTTTACCCGCAACAAAAATTCACTTCTGTTTTTTTTTTCAACGAAAAAACTGAGGGTTCAGTGATGTTGCGGCTCAAGTAAAACTCGGGATCATTTAGAACTTAGGCTCTAAAAGCACTCCTATTGAGGGTTCCTTTTAAGTAAAATGATATCCGATAGATGGCCATCCGCGGATGCCGACGTTTCCAACTGCGCATGTGTCAAAAAACGCGGGCCTCTTTGAAATCAATAAATACTATGAATAGTATTACAGATAAATATTAAGAAACGTTTTTTTATCATTATTTAAAACAAATTAATTTGAATTATAGAAATACCTAGATTCTTAAGAAATGTCATAATTACTTAATATTGCAGGTGTATATTATATTCTTTCAAACAGTCCCGCGCTTCTCGTGCATGCGCAGTGGAAAACATCGATTTGTCAAATTAACCTTAAAAACTGTCACATTTCATGTGCGATATCTTTTTTCAAGAATGACTAATGTTTATGATTTTAGTTTCTTCAATAAATTTTTTCCAGTCCAATATTATTTAATTCGAATTATAAAGCAAAATGTGCATCATTAACTTGTAAAGTCTTTGAAGTGAGTTAAGGCAGAAGTGACAAAAAGGTTCTATTTGAACCTTTTGAATCCATACTTTGGGTTCATTTAGAAACCATTCATCATTTTGGGTTTCTTTTCAGCAACAGAGGTTTCTTTTTGTTGCAGCTTCTCTGGAACCAGAAATTGGTTCTAATAGAAACCACAGTTTCTTCTGTTCGGACAATTGGACCTGTGTGGCAAGAGATGTACGAACAACGTGGTTCGAAAAAAGGTGTAGCAGGCTGTCGAGAGAACCTGCTAATTGACAGGTGAGTCTGTAAAGACTTTGCAACCTATCAGCGTTACCTATCGATCGCTTGGGTTGATTACCGGAAAGTTTCGATTCTACCTCTCATAGACTTATAATGTGTCTGTTGGAAAGCTTGAAGGTACATCCACACATAGTGAGATGCATAGAGAGAGTGATGCCTCTTTGGGAAACTAGATTTACTATCTCATCTAGAAATTATCGTCTGACAACGAAAAACGTCACCTTCCAGAGGGGCGTCTTTCAAGGTGATACCATGAGCCCTTTGCTTTTTTGCATCACACTTCTGCCTCTATCTCTCGCACTATGAAATTCTCCTGGATACGTCTGTGGCAACACTAAACAGTGCGAGCATAAGGTAACTCATGTATTTTATATGGAGGATCTAAAGATCTATGCCTCTGGTAAAAGCCAACTTCAATCTGCTATAAATATCGTCAATAACTACACAGGAGATATTGGGATGGACTTTGGTTTGGACAAGTGTGCCAAAATTCATCTGAAGAAAGGAAAGATTACAGGCGTTCCCAAGGACCCTGAGTTTGTGAATATAAGTGTTATTAGACATCTTAATACTGGAGAGACCTATACATACCTGGGCGTGCCTCAAAGCCGCATTCAGTACGTAACATCAGTGAAGGAGGCTCTCCAAAACAGATACAAGCATCTTCTTCGACAGATTTGGTCTTCCAATCTGTCGGTGTTGAACAAGGTACCTGCGACTAACATGCTTGCCGTCCCGGTTCTACTTTACTCGTTTGGGGTGGATCAATGGACGAAGAACGAGCGTAAATCCCTTGATATCACCACACGTAAGATCATGCATATGCATAAAAGCTTGCATATCAATTCGTCAGTTCCACGATTATACATTTCACGCCGCCAAGGCGGACGCGGACTTCTGAATCTCTAGTACAGGTTACATAGTTGCGAATGGCAGAGATCCTCTCCTAAAAGTGGTCAGAAACCACGAAATGATTGGCGAAGGAGCGTTCCTTTACAAAGCCGCGGAGCAAGCGGCCGAGACCCTTGGCCTGAATTTTAACATCAGAAGTGAGGAAAGTGCATTACTCCATTTAGATGCTTCACGTCTAAAAGCCGAAGTAGAGAAAGCAGAGGTTAGAAAATTTTACCAAGAGCTACTCGACAAGCATATGCACGGAAACTTTCACAGAAATGTAGAAAAACAGTCCTTGTCAAAGGAGCAAACTTTTGCTCTACTTAAATCATCAGGACTCAATCCAGGTACAGAGGGTTTTATTTTTGCATGTTAGGACGGTGTAATTTCCACCTTAACATACCGTGACCGCATTTTATGTCAAGAAGTTCTCAGTGATAGGTGCAGAGCATGCCATGCACACGCTGAGTACCTAGAACACATACTATAGGGGTGTCCGACCCACGCAGGAACGACGTATATCTGTATACACAATGCGGCCCTAAGAGTACTTTATTACCATCTTCGTCGCTATTACAGTGTTGGTCGCGACCCTGCCCTGTCGAGCGCTCCAAGGGATATAGAGTCAATTGTCCTAAACGAGAAGTGCCAAATTTTCTGGAAATACGATTTTCGTGCAGCAGTGTCCGTTGCGCACTCGAGGCCTGACATTGTTCTCCAAGACTTCGAGGAACAAACTATGTTCGTGATCGAATTCTCGGCTCCGTCCGAATACAACATCACTGCAAAGGAGAAAGAAAAAGAGGAGAGGCATCAAGACCTTAAAAGAGAGCTGCAATGACCGTACCCAAAATATTCGGTGCGTGGAATTGTCCTTGTGATAGGTGCTATGGGATGTGCGAAACTATCACTGATTCGTAACCTCAATGCCATACCCGCGTGCCAAAAATATACCAAGGCACTTGCGAGATGGATGGAGAAAGCTGTCATCCTTCAGTCGCTTCGTGTCGTCAAGACACACGAGGGTTTCGCCGACCTGCCGTTGTGATTTTGTCGTGCCCTGTGACCATCCATCTCACGGTTGTGAGACGTGGCCATAGGTGTGATTTACCGCGGTTCTACTGGGGGCTATTGACATTTTTTAGATGGAAGTTGCTCTCAGTAGGACCCTGCGGTGGTTGTTTAACTCTTCTTTCTAATTATATATACCGGTATATAGCGGGTGCTAATCTGAAAAATTACACCCGTTCCCACCGAAATCGCGGTAAAATTTCAGCTGTAACCACGTCTCATGACCGTGAGATAGGGGCTTACAGTCTGCGATGAATTCAATACGATGATTCGGCAAAAGTCTCGTGCACCCTGAGAACACTAAGCGACCCAAGGACGACCGCCTTCTGCATTTTCCCCGCAAGTACCTCAGCATTTTGGTGACACGCAGAGATGCTTTTCAGGCTATTAACCAGTCGCAAATCCCTTATAAGATCTTCATTCCTCTCTTTCTTTTCTTTCTCCTTGGCTGTGACGTTTTTGTCAGCTAATACCGAAAATTCGATAACGAACATGGTTCGTTTCTCGAAGTAAAGGAGAACTATGCCAGGCCTCGAATGCGCAACATAAACAATTGTCGAGAATATGAAGTTCCAGTATATGCGGCACTTCTCATTTTCGACAATTAACTCTATTTCCCTAGGAGCATTTAGCGAATCGTTATTTGGGCTAATGCTGTAAAAGTGACAGAGATGGTAATAAAGCACTCTTAGTGCCATATTGTTCCTTTGGATGTAGGTCGTTCCCGCATAAGTTGGACAACTAGATAGTATGTATCCTAGATGCTCGGGGTGTGCATGACAGGCTCTGCAGATATCATTGGGAATTTCTTGGCTCAAAATGAGGCGACTGGCTGCTACAGTGGAAATCACACTGTATTGACATGCCAAAATGAAACCCTCCTTGCCCGACTTCACTCTGGGTGCTTTAAGGAAAGGAATCGTTAGCTCATAAGACATCGACTGATCTTCTACATTTCTGTGGAAGATGCCGTGCATCTTCTTGTCGAGGAGCTGTTCGCGGAAATTTTTCTCCTTTGCTTTCTTAATACGGGCCTTCCGGAGTGAGTACTTAAGATGGATAAGATTTGATGCATTTTGCTCACCCCTGATATTTAAGTCAAGGCCGAGTCTTTCAGCAGCCTCCTCCGCTGCTTTGTACAAAAACGCCCCTTTACCCACTTCTTCGTGTTTCCTGGCCATTTTGAGAAGAGGGTCTTATCCATTTACGACTATATGTGCTGTACCCAGAATAATCCTGTTATGAAGACATTCAAGATTCAGTATTCCGCGACCACCTTGACGGCGTGAGATGTAAAGTCGCGGAACAGAAGACTTAAGGTGCATGCTTTTGTTCATGTGAATAACCTACTGGGACGGCAAGCATGTTCGTTGCAGATACTTTGTTCCTCGCCGGCAGTTCGTAAGACCATATGTGTCGGATGAGACGTTTGTATCTGCATTGGAGAGTATCCTTTATAGATGTCACGTCCTGAATACTGCTCTGTGGCACGCCCAGGTATGTATAGGTGTCTCCAGCGCCATGGTATCGTATAGCGCTTCTATCGACAAGCTCGAGGTCATCGGGGATGCCATTAAGTTTTCCTTTCTTCAAACAAACCTTGGCGCATTTCTCTAACCCGGACTCCATTCCAATATCTTGAGTGTACTGTTTGAAAATGTCTAGAGCTAGATGTAGTTTCTCTTTATTTTCAGCATAGATCTTAAGATCATCCATGTAAAATACATGAGCGACCTTATGCTTTCGATCTCCAGGTTTGCCGCAGAGGTACCCTCCGGAATGGCGAAGGGCGAGAGATAGTGGCAATAATGTGAGGCAAAAGAGGAGAGAGCTCATGGTGTCGCCCTGAAACACACATCTCTGAAAGGTGACACTGTTAGTGATCACACGATGTTTTCCAGATGAAATAGTAAATATGGTTTTGTAAAGCGGCATTAATCTCTCCATGCACCTCATGATGTGTGGATGAACCTTTAAGCTTTCCAACAGACATATGATAAGTCTATGGGAGGTTGAATCGAAAGCTTTCCGGTAATCAATCCAAGCCATCGATAGGTAACGCTGATAGGATGCTGCGTCTTCACAGACACATCTATCGATGAGCAGGTTCTCCCGACAACCTGCTACGCCTTTCTTTGAGCCGCGTTGTTTGTATGTATGTCGTCTGTGGACATAGGAATAGGAGGGGACTAGCCGCATACTTCCTAACTTGGGCGCTGGGATTGATGATAAGTTAGACGAGGGAGTCGACTATGTTGGTCTGCAAAAGCACGGGGGAGTGAGTGAAAGAAGGAGAACAGTCTGCTCTTTCTCTAACAATACCGGTGTAGCACATCAAGATGGTGAACCGCCCCGCTTGTTACTTTAAGCCCGCTACCATATATATATATATATATATATATATACAGAGCCGGCGCTATACATTTGGCCGCCCGTGTGCAAAAATTTTTTCCGACGCCCCCCCATTCCCCCACCCTTTCCCTTTTCTTTAAAACGAAAGAAAGTACATTTCCTACATGCGTATGCTCTATTTTTATTGAAACATTATTAATATTTTTTACATTATTAATATCACTTACATTATTATCATACACTTTATTTACATTATTTAGGGGAGACCATCCTACAATAAATAATGATCCTGCAGTAGATAATTACTAATTATAAGCACAACTGTAAGTCAAATAATCATTTCTAATTATAATATATTAATACTTATCGCGTCTGAACTATTAATTAGATTAAATAATTATTTTACTTGAATTAGTATTTTAAATTAATGATTATCTACTGTAGGATTATTATCTACTTCAGGGTGGTCTCCCCTACATATAATAAAGATTCAAGAGAAATTGGCTCGCCTTGCTTTAATCTGGGCAAATTCTTCCACCAGTTCAGACACATTTAATAAATTCGTAATCACTCGCTCAGTTGATGTCATAGTCAAGTTTGACAGTCTCTTTTCTGCCATTTCTGTTCGCAGGTCTTTTTTCATTATTTTAAATTTTGAAAAGGATCGCTCTGCGCTTGCGATGGATACAGGCAAAGTGTTTGAAATTCGGTATGTTATGAACGTGTTTGAAAACACGAGATGCAAGTTTTCTTTTAGTATGAACAGCAAAATTTCATTTGCACACATGTTTGGCTTGAGGTAAATTCTAAACGCAATAATTTTATCATACAAATCCACGGCTACTATATCTGAGCTACTATACTATATCTACTATATCTTTAGAAGGGTAGTGCTGTTTAATGCAAAACCGAAAATATTTTCGAATTGTTTAATAAACTCAAAACGCTCTTGCAAGGACATGATTATTACGTCCAATATTGTGAAGTAGAAATCAACTTTGAAACTTCACCTCGCACTTTTGTTCGAATGCAAAAAAAAAATCTCGAACTTTGAGCAAAATCGGTTAATATTTAAGGGTGGCGCAAATACCATGAAGTTTTCCATTGATCTAACATGGGAAAAAGTCAGCTTTTTTTAAATATAATATTTAAACGCGATTATATGTTAAAAGTAATTCTGTGTTTCAGTACATTGTTCAGAATTCGTTAGAGAATAAGAATCAATCTTAAAGTTTGAGGTTGTATAATTTTAAGCCACTTTTATGGGTCCCCAAAGAAAACCCCGTAAGTGACAAATTTGAATTTTACGTAAAAATACAGTTTATTGACGCTTTTTGAAAGTTTAAAAAAAAATCATTAATCGATAATTTAGGAATACTCAGTCATTGTTTAACGAATATTCCATTTTTTAAACAATACTAATTTGTTTAAACACTTAAGGGTATTTTCAAAAAGCAAAGTGAAACATAAAAATATTTCAATCTTTAGAAAAATAGCAAAAATAAAATATGTGGACAAAAAAATTGTTCAAACAATTTAAATTTGTTTAAACATGTACGAGTATTCATGATGAAAAAAAAGGACTTAGAAATATTTAATTTTTTTTCGAACATTTAGTGAGATAAAATATTTTTCCTGCTTTTTTTCAGGTGGAATATATACTTGAACTAATACGTATTATTTAAATAATTGTTAAATTATTTTAACAAATTATTTGATTGTTATCATTGATTATGCAGGGTGTCAACGCCAGGGCCTACCAAAAAGTATGCATCCCGCTATACACGGCCATAAGAATAGCATTGACGTGTAAGACGGGTTGCATAATTTTCGGTAAGCCCTGGCGTGGACACCCTGTGTAATCATAAATTCTAGAAAATACGTTCATTTCGCGAGTTAACTGAAGAAAATATATATTTAAAAAATTAAAATTGTTTGAATAATTGAATATTATTTTAAAAATGACTTGGTATTCTTAAATTACCAACTAATGATTATCTATTCTCAATTAACTTTTAAAAAGCGTCAATAAACCGCAATGTTACGTAAAATTCAAATTTGTCACTTATGGGGTTTTCTTTGGGGACGCATAAAAGTGGCTCAAAATTATTCAACCTTAAAATTTATGCTTGATTATTATTCTCTGATGAATTCTGGACAAGATACTGAAACACAGAATTATTTGTAACATATTATCGAGTTTAAATATTAGATTTACAAAAAGCTGACTTTTTCCCATTTTAAATAAATGAAAAACTTCATGGTCTTTGCGCCACCCTTAAATATTATCCGATTTTGCTCAAATTGGAAGATTTTTTTTGTCATTCGAAAAAAACTGGAAGGGAGGGGGGGGGGGGTAAGAGCAGAGAAATTCGGAAAGTTATAATGTAGATACTTCGTTTTTTTAAGAACAAAATTCTGTGTTCCATCTTTATGATAAATTGTGAATATTCAGAAAAATGTACCTTTGATGTCATTCTTAATCGTTTTAAAATAGTCTGAAACATCTAAAGAGCAAAATGTTACACGAAAGTGTTTCAAATGCTCATTACAAAAATGACATTCTATGTCATTTTCAAACGTTATAAAATTGTCTAAGATGCGAAAAAAAATATTACAAGAAGAAAAATTAGTCACAGTGGGCGCCTAAAAAATTTTTTTTTGAAATTGTATAAGAAAAATTTTGGAAAAATGTTTGAAAAAAATTGATAAAAAAAAAGTTCTTATAAGAAATTTGTTGAAAAAAAATTTGTTCAACAAAAATTTAAGGGTGTCAGCTCGGGGCTACGAAACCCTAAAACTTGTGATCGGTTTGAATTATTTATTTAAAAATTATATAATTTATATTCCCGTCAACAGTTAATTTAATTTACATCTACATGATGTTGCATAATAATACAAAAATTAATGAGAAAAAAGAGTTCACAAATCGTTTATTTTAACTGCTTTGAGCTGTAGCTTATGAGGATGGTTTTTTCATTGACTTTCAATTCTTCAAGTATAGAGTAATGGGTAAGACTCTCGACTGCTAGGCGATAGATTCAGGTATAGGTGTAGGTTCGAAACCCCGTAGCGTTAGAAATTTTATTTGTAATATAATGTTCAAAAATGTAATATATGTATTTAATCTAAGCAGTACCATTAAAATTTATAGTAAAAATACTCGCAATCAATTATTATTTATTTTTTGAATACCTATTTTGTGTATTTCCACCTGTGTAGTACGAACCTTCAAAATCAAAGTCGGCCCCACATTGTTGTCCAAGGTTGGGCCGACATCATCTTAATAGATGGCTCATATATGGGACCAAATGTCGGGCCGACTTTAAGAAGCCAAAGGCGGTTGACCGTTATCATTTAGCTGGTTGGCCCGACCAGTGGCGCACAAAGTTGGACCGACCGTCCGTCGGTTGACCCGACCCTGGGCCGATGGTCAATTCGCACCTGGGTTCGAATGCGAGGCCAGAGAACATCTCGTGAATGCGAAGAAATACTTTTCCATCAGACGTTTTTTGCAGGGTTAATAGTTAAACAAATATAAACGTCCGATTGAAACTTTATAATCTATTTTCAATTTTAAAACAACTAAAAATTAATAGATTCATAATTAAACGCTTGTATATCATTTAAAATTTCATTCAAATATTGTTTCAGTCTAAAATATTTCATTTTTAAACTATTAAATTTGAAATTTTTGAAGTGAAACTTCTTATGAAACATCCCGAGTCAAAATACTTTCAGTTGAAGTGCAAAATGGATCTCGACGCTTGGATGTCAGTTGTGGTGTCACACTCAGCAATCTCTGTGGCGGCTCCGCGCGACGCGTCGGAGATTGTCGAAGTTACAATCGAGTGAACAGTGCGATCACGGAGCATGGGAATAACCCTGTATCTACATGGGCACTCTGTATCCGTGCACTCTCCGTGTTTCTCAGTTGATCGGAGCTCGGAGTGCAGACGGCCAGGGTAGGTATTCACTTGTCCGAAATTTAATTTTCCCTAAAACTCATTTTGCCGAAAAAATCACCAGATCCCTAGCCGCCTTCGAAAAAATTGATAGATGGACTTCAGCTTGCCAATTTTAATTGGCCAAGCTGGCATGGGTCAATTGACCCATGCCGGTAACAGACTATAAAAACTCGATTTTTTTTTTAAAGTGCGCATCCAAAATTTCCGAAAAAATTGTCAAATACTCCCATTCATAAATAATTAAAAGTCACAAAACGCCATCTCTCTGCAAGCAACCGCTGCGGAGATTTACCACTTTAAAAATCGAAAGGGGTCAATTGGCCCAGGCTGGTACTACTAGTGTTAAACCTACGCTGCTAAAAAATAATTTTAAAAGAGTTGTTTGACTGCAATTTTTTTAAAAACTTAACAAATTTTGTTTACTACATTGTAATTGTTTTCATCAAATGTACATCAACATTTTCTAGGAAATATAAAAAAAGCTTGAGCCAATATGAAAACCTTTTTTTTCTCATTTACTAAAACTTAATCCATCCAGGTGTGCAAACGTTGAGATTTAATTTCTTATTTCTCACACGTATGTGTATAATATAAACTGAACACTGCACTACTAATACATCTATATTTTTAAATTTATTAAATTGAGAAAATTACGAAAAGTTGAAGAATCTATTAAAAGGAAATTACAATACAAATTTGTCGAGATTATTATAATAATTTGAAAAATAAAAAACTCGTAAATTTTTCATTTTTTGTGAGATTTATTGAATCGCCATTCTTAAGTTTGATTTTTTCGGAACAGAATAATTTTGTTAGATAAAACATTTTTTTCTGCTCATGCAACATCCCATATATCAGTAGAAACATTTTATTTATGCAAAAATTTAATAATTCGTCTGTTAGTCGCTATTTAAAGCAGTTTTGAAAACCCATGAGATTTTAATATCAAAATTCTTGGTTGACTTTTATGAAATTGGTTAAATTTTTCACATCAAACTTTATGTACCCATAAACTTAATATCATGGAAGGATGATTTTATTTTATTTTCAATCTAAAAATTGAATTTTTCATCTTAAACCGCAGTGAAGCCTGGTTCAATTTTGTATCTGTTTGGCAAAAACGTGACATTGCATGTGCTTTGAAAACTGGCGCGGCTACAGCCATCTTGCGAACCAGCAGTGGCTACCTAGGGACATTTGATCTCCGCGCAAAGTAACCAAGACGGTTGGCCGCCTGCGCTCCGAGCTCCAATCAACCGAGAAACACGGGAGTGCACGGATACAGAGCGCCCATGTAGATACAGGGTAGGGCAGAGATATAATATCTTTGGTTAGGGGCGAGGGCGCCGGTCTACTGAACATAACACAACCGTAAGTGCCAAGATGAATGTTGCCCTCGTATAAAAAAGACCAACTTAAGATCACAGTATAGGCAGGTATATTCTTGTCCCGGCAGTTTGAACCCTCAATGTCTCTTCAATGCGACTTCGAACCTTTTACCAGCAAGTGCAAAAAAAGGCTTTGGAGTGGTTGAAAGGCTTCAGAGTCGTTAGCTTCGGAGTTGTTACATATTTGCAATTTTTAAGTGATATAAAACACACCATTTTTAAAAATATTTCCAACTTCGGGAAAGTCTTTTGTTCCATCAGCCCTTCAAAATTTATGGGGAATTTTTTTTCAACAAAAATTATTTTGCGCTTGTACCTCTATTTTTTGGGAGGCTTCGGAGTTGTTATTCAGGTTAACCGATAATTTTTCCTATGTTCTTAGAAAACTGACGAGGATTTAATCAATTTTGAGATTCTGAAAACGTCATGTGTTTGCAAAATTCGATAGAAACTACCTATTTTTCATAATTATAATCGATTATAATACGAATTATCACCTTAGATTCGTTGAAATTATAGAGGCTTCGGAGCTGTTAACAAACCGAGGGACAGAAATACAAGCGTGATTATTTCAGTCAGTATTTATAATCTCTAGCATGTTAGTATTGAAATTTGAACTGCATCATATATTTAAAAAAAGTGCCCAAGGCCAATATTATAAAAAAAATTACCAGTCCTCTGTCACATTTCAAGTATGTGAATCCGCAGGGAGGGAGACTGTAGGGAGGGTAAAAACTGAATACTTAATTACCAAAATGGTATGCCTAACTGTAATTTTTTTGCACTTTTTCTGTATGGACTAATAAAGTAGGGCCACCACACGGAGAAAATTTGTTCATTAAAATTTACCCAATTAGTTAGGTAAATGGTGGACATTACTGCATTTAGATAAAGTTTACAATTATTTTAGGATTTAATACAAAACAGAACTATAAATAATACAAAAGAGTTATGTAAAATCTCAAGTCTAAAAGTGAAAATTCTGATGTTCTGAAATTCTGATACGCTATTTTATAATATACTGGTATTACACCAGTATATCATAAAATAACGCGAAGTATTGTACATTTTCATCAAATGAATGATATAAAGACAGTTTACTTTTGTGTGATATTAACGATTCACTTAAAAGAAAGTATAGATTGCAGAATTTTTAAAGAGATTTTCACATTCATTAGGAGAGGAATTATACAACTGTGAGGTAAAATGAGAGTCGCTAGGGACGTCAACATTCTCAGGGCTGACGTTTAAAGCCAAGTCCCCCGTAGACAGTTTAACATTTTTAAGTTTCGGTTTATGTTGTAGAATTTGAGAAAATATTCAAATGTATAGACTATCCTTTTCTCTCAGTAGATAATACTCATAAAGTCACTAAATCAAAGTAGAACTAATTTAAAAATTGACGTATAAAGATGCGGGTGATAAAAAAACCTTGGACGGCACTGGACAACTGACTTCGAACTTCGAGGTGGGAGATCCCCGAAGACTAACGTTTGAAAACAAGGTTGAATTTATAACGAAAAAATATGAATTTTCTACCTAAATAACTGAATTTCTCATTAAAGAGAAAATGTTTCTAACAAAATAAGTGAATTTTCAACTTGAAAAGATTAATTTTCTAGTAAAAATGAAGTAGCTACCTTTTTCGTTGTAAACATTATTTTTTACACAAAAAAAAAAAAAATATTTTCAATAAAATTTGTTCAATTTTCAACAAAAGAAATAAACTTTCAACTAAAATAATGCATCTTTAAACAAAAACAAACAAAAAACAACATTTCACCAATTAGGTGAATTTAAAACCGAAAAGATGAATTTTCGATGAAAAAAAAAGACAAATTTTCATCTAAAAAATAAATTTTAAACAAAGAAACGATAGTTTAATTTTCAGAGAGGGAAATAAGTTTGTGAAGAAATAAAATGAATTTTCAACAAAATAGTTAAATTTTCAACCGAAAAGATATAATGGCTATAACAAAAATGAAAAATGGATTATATTTGAATTTTTAGTTGGAAAAATTAATTTTTAAATTTTTATCTAAAAAAGTTAATTTTCAATATAAAAAATAATTTTCAACTGTAGAAATGAAAATTTCAACCAAGAAGATTAATTTTCTGCCCGAAAAGAATAATTTTCAAGAAAATGCATGAAGTTTCCATTAACATTTACCATTTTTAATGGAATTTTCAACCCAATAGTTGCCTCTTCAACCAAAAAGGTTGAAAATTACCAGAAAAAAAAATACATTTTCAACTAAATGGAATAATTTTCAACTAAAAAACATACATTTTTCACAAAGTATAGAATAGTTCAATTACTAGTTTGGGAAATAAGTTTTTACGCAAATAAAATGAATTTTCATCTGAACAGCTGAATTTTTTTACCAAAAAGATTAAATTTGAATGTGAAAGAATCTCGATAAGAAATTGAGTTAAATTTTTAGTTTAAAAAATCAGTTCTCAATCAGAAAAAACTATTTTTAACCAGAGAAATTGAATAAAATACATGAATTTTAACTAAAAAGGTCAATTATCTACAAAAAAAGACAAACTTTCGACGAAATAGATAAACCTTTAACTGAAAAAGCTAAATTCTCAACAAAAAATATATTACTTAAATTTTCAGATAGAGAAATAAGTTTCTGAGCAAATAACTTTAATTTTCGTAGAAGTATTTAAATTTTCAAGAAAATAAATGAATTCTCTACCAAAAAGATCAAATGTCTATAGAAAAATTTCCAAACAAATTCGAGTTGACTTTTTAGTTGAAAAAAAATGATTACCAATAAAAAAAAACTAATTTTCCACCAAAAGAAATAACTGTAAGTAAGTGAAAAAAGTTGTCATTCTTATTGAATTCACTGGAGGAATTTCCTCGCTATAATAAGAAAACTTCTGTAAATCATGTACAACGTTCTCAAATAATATAACATTCTCTGTAAAATCTATAAAAAAATATTGGAAAATGAACCGAGTTCTTTTTCTAAAGAAAGGGTAATTAGTGCACCCGTAGCAAGCATAATGTTCTATTCTTTTTAAAAAGTAGACCATGCAAAAGTTTAAAGTATTGAAAATTAAATAATTCAAAGTTTCAAGGTTAGAAAATTTCAAGTAAAAAATTATTCAATGTTTTTATTTACTTCCGACAAATTTATAAGCCCGCTAATTAATAAAATGTTACAATAACAAATTTCGATGAAAAGGGGACATTAACTATATAGCCGATATTTTTTCCCGATATTCTAAGTGTTAGGATAGCCGTGAGGTTTAGTTGTTAGGGATAGAATGCGTTAAACGCAGCTTAGGTGGTTCGAAACCCGTCACAGCGTTTTCGATTTTTAATAGCGTGAATATCGTTAAAATCGTGCGACTCTATCGTATGTAATGTATCGAAATTTAATGTAATTGCTTAAGTTAAATTGTTTATATGTACCAACAATATAATTATGAATTGTACGATATGTGTAATCATGTGTTTGTAATAGTGGATGATCTTCCACAGAATCAGTTTGTAGCAAGAATGTTTTTTTTTTGCTGTACCTAACAGTTAGACTCATTTTACCTAACTCGTAGGTAATCGACATCTCACTTTACCCAACTGTCAGGTAATCTTTAATATCTTGTTGTATTATTTCTTACTGAATCGCGAATTAAAATTTAATGAATTCATTAATAATTCATATTTTCACATAAAATATTACCCTATTTCATTTTACATGACTGAAAGTGAAATTTTAATATAATGCGGTAATGTCCTCCGTTTACCGAACTAAGTTATGCAAAATTTAACACACAAATTTTCTCCGTGCGTATGTCCTGTAATCCCCTTAGTAGGTCGAAAATGTTATAGGATCATCTAATAAACATCGAGGGACATACAAATTGAAATCTATTTGAAAATCACCCATATAACTTTCAGCGCGGTAACGAGAATATTAATGAGAATATAAACGGCGGATATATTCTTTAGGAATTTATAAGAACGATCCAATGTCAATATAACCTCAAATTTCAACTCAATTTTCGATGAATTGGCGGTAAATTAAAATTTACATAGTTAAAAATACAAAATTTTAATATTGTTACAGCAGAACTACTTCTATGTGTTTTATTTATAAATATATATTCATATAAGTAAATAAATCATATTTAACTTGGAAAATTACGTAAATAGTAACAATATTATTGAGAATATTAAATTCTCTTAAATTCTTTTAAATTATGTCATATTCTCCCTTATATAACCCTAACTTAAATTCTCGAGACTTTGTAAGAACTCTACACTGAGAAAAAAAATTTTGGATCCAAAGAAATGGATTTCTTTGATTGTATTCCTTTGAGTCAAAAAACAGTTTCCTTAATTGTACTGAATATTGTTTAAAAGCAACAAAATCGTGCATTGATTCAAAGAACTCATTTCTTTGGGAGCCATTTCTTTGAAATAAGAAATATTTCTTGGACTCAGAATATGAGATAATTAACTCAAGGAATTGATATCTTAAAAACTAAGAACCCAGTTTCCTTGAATCTTGCTTTCGCATCCAAAGAAATATTCGTTTAGTTCAATAATTTTGAGCCTTTGAATTAAAAAATATTTTATTTGAAATGAGTAACTCATCGATGCGTGAAAAAAATATTTTGGTTTCTTTTAATCAAATAAATATTGACGTGAATGAAAGCAATATTAATCAAGTGAAAGCTATATTTATTTCATATAAGGGGATTGATACTGTTGTTCTAATAGAATGTCTCATTAGTCGAATAAAGTAATTTGCTCACTTGAGTTATAATTTATTCACTTGGAAGATATGTTTCTTTTAATAAATAGAGTGAAGCGATTTATGACCAATAAATATTTTCTTCAAGTGAAAAAATACATTTTTGAAATAACTTCATACACCATTCCTTCGAAAAAATATTTTGGTAAAATTCCTTATTTGTACCGAGTAGTTCAGAACAATGCCGCCAGGTGCGCAGACTTTATAGTCTTACAATAGAAATGAATTCTCCAGTCTTCAAGTTAGCCATTCATTTTCACCGAAGATATAATCTGAAATATGTGGTGATTGGTGTTTGTCGGTCTTCCTAATTTTTATACTTTAACTATTCAAAATTTTTAAACAATAGGAGAACTTTCTGTTTGAGTTAATTGTTCTTTGACTCAATTAATATTTTCTTAACTCTGATACGTCTTTTTTTTAAACAATATGCCGCATCTTAGAAACAAATAAATAATTATTTCCCTTGGAAAAAATTTCTTTATTGCAAAGAAATGTTTAGTTTACCAAAAAATACGCTTATTTGAAACAAAGAATCATACATTTGGTTGAAAAAAAACTTTTACTCAGTCCGAGTTACACGTATTTGTATGTAACAATTATCTTCTTGAACTTACACCATACTTCTTTACATTACGGAACTCACCTATCATATCAAATACTTATTTATTACAATCAATAACAAATCTATTTCACTCAATGAATATTTAACAGTGTTGAGTAAGTATTTCTATGCCTTAAGCATGGCGTTCCTCAGATCCAAACAAAAGATTTCTTCAATCTGAACAAATATTTCTTCAGCCATATTCTGCTCTACCATTTCTTTGAATCAAAGAAATTTCCTTTGATTCAAATAAGTTTTTGTTCAGTGTACTTGTGCACACTTAAGAGTTCATTTTGATTGATCGATGTGGTTATATATCGTGCAGAATTCTACACCACTTTCTCCTCTCGTGGTTATAAAAATCAATATCTGATAGATTTAGCAATATTGTGGACATTGCATAAACAAGTGACCGCTGGGGTCGGCACTTTATTACCGGCTGACGTTTCTAAAGGGTTGTTCTCTATTTCTCTCTGTTGTGATAATTATGGTAATTAAGTAGAGAAGGACATGATTGTAATCCAGATATGTAATTATTACGGAAATTAATTTTATTCAGGAAAAACAATGTATTACATTTTATTTAAGAAGAAAAACAGAAAACCTTACAGACTGCGATATGAGCCAAAGATAAATCTGAACAATTTACCGAATAATTAATCGAATTCCTAAACTATTTCCCTAGTAAGGAATGGATGCAATTTCTTATAAAATAAATAAATACACTAAGTAGGGCCCCCATTGTGTGCCAAAAAGCTTGGTTCAATTAGTTGTATAAATTATAGAATGAATTGTTTTCCTTCAAATAGATTCAAGGCTGTCTGAATTCTGAATAAAATGAGCACAGGATGACGTCTTTTTGCGAGGGGCTGATCAGTGAAATTTCATGTGACTACCAGATTTTCAAACTAAAGGGAAGTCCCTGTGTCGGTCAGTAGGACTCACGTCGTCGCTTGGTAAGTCATAGAGACCCTCTAGGGAGTCTAGAGCAGGGTTCACCTGAATGGAGCGACTGACAGCCAAAAGAGTAGGTGAAACAGTCCCCAATAAATTTTCGTCGAACTTGTCCTTCGACTGGTGCCTGGTTCTTCGCGATAAACTAAAATTTGAAATCAAATATATTGTAAATTCAAGTAGAAAAAATTCGGACCCCCTGGTATCAATGACGAGCCGTAACGAGCCATAACCGTAACGACCGTAACCCTTTGCATGATTCCTGGAAAACGGAGGAAAAAATGCATCAAAACTTTCTATCAGTGAAGCACGTGTCGTGGCAGCCAACACCTGCTCAAAGTGGTGGGCCTTGCTCTAGAGAGATTCTGGAAGTTACGTTAATTTTAGGCACGAGGTTCAAATTTTATATTATAAATACATATATGCTACCACTTTTTCCATTGGATCGGATGTGGAAGTAACACGTTTTTAGAAGAGAGTTCAAATTTCAACAAATAAGCGATTGCGGTTCCTGCAGGACATTGGTGGTTGTAGAACACCAATCACAGTTTGACCATCGTTGTGCAGACTCCCCCTACTATCCGTTCACTTTACGTAGACACTTCTGAAAAAGCACTACGTTTTATAAACCTTATTACTGGAACACACAGTTTATTCTATGATAAAGCTTACTTAATCACGCATAAGTCAAGTCGACATTTTTTTATGTACGATATTTCGCTTGAAAAATATCGAAATCAGTAGAAATACCCTACGACGCGTCATTTATACGCGTGAATCCACATAATTTTATCTGAAGCGCGGTCGGAGGAAATAATCAAAGATATTCGTTTGAATATATCCTAAAGGTAACTCCGAGGTGGGAGAACAGGATTCGATTAAATATTTTTTCGGAAAGGGGGAAAATATTTTATTAGAATTTATTAAGTGCACATCTGTCATGAAAAAGGCATAAAATAAATTTAGTTTGGTTTAATAAGAAAAAAGAAAGGCTTACTAGATGGAGAACATATCCGATTACTCCAGAGAATGACACTAAATTTTCACTCACGCTAATCACATCACTTTCAGCTACGCAGAATTGTTTAATTGTTGGTTAAAAACGCAACCAGTAGCGGAAATCGCAAATAATTCGTTATTGGGAACTACTTGATATATGAAAAGTGTCCCGCCTGGCATATGCTAGAAAGATGCATGCACATGCATCTCGCTACTCGAGAAGACGCTGAAGAAATAGTTGATTTATCACAATTATTCTGATTTTATTATTTTATTCAAGTTCTCAAACAATGATTTCATTCAAAAAAATGTATGAAGTATTCTTTTTATGTTTCTAGGAGGGAATAATTGAATATGAAAAACAAATTTATTTGTACGAAATTAGAAAAAAACCATAAGGGTCGATAAGGTCGGTTCCTACTTTTAGATGTTCGTATGAGCATAGTTGAAACTCGTTTGCCTAGCCTGAGTATACACTCGAGTACGTAAATATAATGTATTTTGCACTGTTCTCCCTTCAAGAAGTTCTAAATATTTTTCCACAAATGTGTTAAATAAACTTATGTTCAATTATGCTCTTAAGAGTACATATCTAAAAGTAGGAACCAACATTGCCAATAATCGTGATTTTGTTCAAAATTGTTTTGTAAGAAATTAGAAAATACTGTAATAGTCTATAAGGTCGTCTTCTATTTTTATAAACTTATCCAAGTATAGTTCAAATTCGTTCCTATAGCCTCAGTATAGATCTACTTACACGAAGAAACTTTCGGTTGTAAAATTTGATATTGTAATACTTATTTTTACAACAATACCATAGCAAGCCAGGATATAGCGTCACTATTCCGAAAATTACTAATATGTATATTAAATTGTGACGTTGATAAGTTAATTGAAATATAATAATGAATGATTATGTAATTGTACTTATAACAAAATAAAGTTTGTATAATTCATAGAAAAGCCTGTAAAGTTTACGAAACGAAATAGAAAAGACATTCTTTTTATGTGAATTCTACGTCTTTCTAATTTTTCCTATAGAAAATAGAAAAATATGCCATGGTCGGAAGAAAAAAATTAAAATAATTTTGCATTCGCTGTTATATATTCGAAAGATTGTCATAACAAAAACTGCGGGATTTCGCCGGGAGCGGTTTACATTCTAGAAAATGGCACCTGGTTCTGACAAATTGCGGTAAAGTTTCAGCTGTAATCACGTGTCGCGACCATGAGATAGGTGGTTACAGCCTACGATGGACTTAATAAGACGATCCAGCCAAAGTCTCGTACACCCTGAGGACACGGAGCGACCTAAGGACGGCCACCTTCTGCATTTCCCCCGCAAGGTCTTGGTATTTTGTTGACACGCAGGGATGCTTTTCTGACAATAAACGAGTGAAAGGTTGGCACCTCCACACGCACCGATGATCAGGACGATTAGCTTAACAGAATATTCCGGGTATAACAGTCGCAACTCCTGTACAAGGTCTTTATACCTCTCTTTCTTTTCATTCTCCTTGGCTGTGATGTTCTTGTCGGCTGGTGCTGAGAATTCGGTTACGAACATGGTTCGCTTCTGGAAGTCAAGGAGAACTATGTCAGGTCTTCCGAGAGCGAGAGACACAATTCTCGAGAATATGAAGTTCCAGAATATGCGGCACTTCTCTTTTTCGACAATTGACTCTATTTCCCTAGCAGCTTTTAGCAGAGCGGTATTAGGGCTAATGCCGTAAGTTAGACAAAGATGGTAATAAAGCACTATGAGTGTCGCATTGTGTCTGTGAATGTACTTCGTTTCCGCATAAGTTGTAAAAATCCACAAAGATAGACGAACCCTTTTCCGTAGCTGCCCATGGGAACAACAATAATAAAAAGAAATAGTTGTAAGTGCGGTTAAAAACAATCGAACGCGCAGAGCGCCCGACAATGGGCCGGGCAACAATGCCGACAACCCTAGAGTTGGTGGAGCTTATCAAGACAGAGTCAATGCGATGGATTGGCGAAATCCCAATACTTTTTACTGGACGGATCGATTCATGGAAGCCCTGCTGGAGTGCTACGATACCAGTATGGCTTCTCAGCGAAAAGTTTACATGGCGCGAATGCATGCTCTGTGGAGCGATAAACATTCACAGCTATCGCACTTTTCACAACAAGAGACTGACCGCGGGCAGGCATCCAATAGAGGAAGAGATTTGCTTTAGGATTAGGAGGAATATCAACACCCAGGTTGGTCTTAAGCCTAAAGATCTGGCTGAACTGGATGACGAGCTTCATGGAGATTTTTCCGAAAAGTCCGACATCTGGACGATCAATTGTAGTAGTCATGAAACAGCGAGAACTTTGGCGGATGCAAACCATGAAAAAAAAACTAATGGCCAATCATAAGACCAAAAGATGCATACATCAATGCAGCACAAAGATGGGCTGTGCAAAACAGTGCGCATCCTAGATTCAGTGTGTGATTGACTGCATAAAATCTGGCAGGAAGTTCACTGCTAGGGCCCGACAGTTCACGCACGCACTACAGATCCGTCATCACACACTCAACAAGTCAAAAGCTGCTTACCATCAGGCAGCATATTGCTGACAGAATACGGGTACTATCTGACGCTAGGATAAGTCTAGAGCCCAGAATCCACTGAATGGAGAGTCGAATAACACAAATAGTTTCGAAGAGCCGTGCAGTGCCCTCATAACACCTGAGGAGGAATGTCCACCTATCACTACCGAGAAGGTGAAAAAAATATTTTTGCGATTATCTAACGCACGTCCCCATTCACAGTGGTACTTATGTGGCGAACCCGGATATCGAAAGGATAAGGTCGTTCAAGTATTTTACATGGATAATCTCAATATCTACGTTTGAAAGAAAGAGGAACTAGATTTAGCTCTGCGGATTGTCAAAAAGTACACTAGGGATATTGTAATGGAGTTTAGGTTAGAAAAAGCACTAAGGGTAATTTTACGCAAGGACAACTTAATGGCATCCCCGAAAACCGTGAGCTCGTCCACAGAAGGGCTTTACGACACTTTGGCGCGGCAAAGACCTATACATTCCTGGGCGTGCCACAAAGTCGCATTCGAGACGTAAAATCTATAATGAATGCTTTTCTATGCAGATACAAACGTCTTATCCGACAGATTTGGTTCTCCGAACTTTCGGCGAGGAACAGAGTGTCTGAAACAAAGATGCTTACCTTCCAGGTAATACTCTACTCATTTGGAGTTGTTCCATGGACGAAGGACGACCTCAGATCCCTCAATATCGGGTCAAGAAAGGTTATGCAGGTGAACAAAAGCATGCACCTTAAGTATTCTGTTCCGCAATTTTACATCTCACGCCGTCAAGGTGGTCGCTGAATACTGAATCTTGAATGTCTTCACAACAGGATTATCCTTGGTACAGCACATATAGTCGCAAATGGACAAGACCCCCTTCTTAAAATGGTCAGGAAACACGAAGAAGTGGGCAAAGGGGCGTCTCTGTAGAAAGCAGCGGAGGAGGCTGCTGAAACTTTTGGCCTTGACTTCAATATCAGGGGTTAGCAAAATGCATCAAACATTATCTATCTCCAGTACTCAATCCTGAAGGCCCGCATTAAGAAGGTGAAGGAGAAAAACTTCCGCGAACAGCTCCTCGACAAGAGGATGCACGGGATCTTCCACAGAAATGTGAAGGATCAGTCGATGTCGTATGTGCTAACATTTGCTTTCCTCAGATCACCAGGGCTGAAGTCGGGCACAGAGAATGATTACTGAGAATGAGACTAAGAATGGTTTTTCACCATCTTTGTTACTCTTACGGAATTAACCCTGCAACCGCTCCGCCAAACGCTCCTAGGAAAATAGAGTCGATTGTCGAAACTGAGAAGTGCCGCATATACTGGAACTTCATATTCTCGACAATTGTTTCTGTTGTGCATCGAGGCCTCACATAGATCTTCTTGACTTTGAGAAACCAACTATGTTCGCTATCGAATTCCCGGCGCAAGCCGATAAGAACATCACCGCGAAGGAGAACGGAAAAGGAGAGTTGCGACGATTTTACTCGAAGTACTCTGTTAAGTTAGTCGTCCTGATCATCGGTGTTCTTGGAGGTCCCAAGCTTTTACTGGTAAATAGCCTGAAAAGCATCCCTGCGTATCAACGAAATGCTAAAACACTTTGGGTGAAAATGCATAACGTGGTAGTCCTTGAGTCGTGCCGTTTCCTCAGGGTGCAAGAGACTTTTGCTGGAGTTCCGCGCATTATAAATTTTCTACATTGAACATACAATCAGATATGAATATTACATTCTGAGCTAAAACAGAAAAAATCGTGTTTTAAGAAAGCAGCCGCCACTGGTATGCTTTTCTTTCAAATTCTATGGTTAGTTTGTAGATTTTTCTTTCCAGATCCCAGTTTTCTGTTTCTTCCGTGTTTGGTTTTTGTGATGGTTTCTGTTCTAGTTAGCCACCTACCGAACCCTCGTCTTCTTGAAGTTTCGTCTGATGGTCTCGTGTTTTTAGTTCTATCGTGTAGCCACCTTCGTAGCCCTCAAAGATTGAGTAGTGTTCTTCTATTTTTACTGCTTCGTATTCTTCTTTGTCTAGGATTAGCAGGTCCCCATGATTGTGGTTCCCTACTAAACCTTCATTTTGTTTGATTTTTTGAGGGTTCCAGTTTGTGTATCCTCCCACTGCGTCTTCTTCTGGTGGACATTCTGTGGCCCTTGGATTTTCTTCCTGTTTTTTTTTATGGCCTTGCTCCTCCTGTTTTTCTCCAAACCCGTGCTTTAGTTCGTCGCTTAGCATTCGACGGATGAGGCGGTGTGGGTGATACTTTTTACAGTTTTCTGGTATTCCCGCTCTGCGGATGTTTAACCATTGCATGGCTCTGCAGTTATTGAAGTGATCTATTATGGTTGGCTTTGAGTTTATGAGTTATGAGTCTGGTTGTGTTCTTAATGTTATTGATCTTTCGCCATTTTTGCCTTCGCCTAATTCTAAATGCTCTAACCTAATTTCTAGTTATACAAATGCCTATTTCTCATTATCAATGTTTGCGCTCTTTAATTTAAAATCGTTTATATTCCATTCGCCTATACTCTTGCCTTTAAGATTGTTCAATTCGTAAATGAGTAGGAAAATTTTCTTTTTAATAATAAAAGGAACTTCATACTGGTCATATAGTCTTCCTGCCTTTTTATCCGCTATATTCGATAGTTTGGTTGCCCTTTTTAAAACCCTATCTCCTATTTTAAATTCTAACGGTCTTATTCTTGAATTGTAACTGTTAACTTCTCTTTCGTTTGCTTTACTTGAATTTTTCTGAACTTCTTTTATTACTAATAACCTTTTTAGTCTATCTGTCCATTTGTGCACGCTTTGAAACTCGATTTCGCTATCGTTTTCTATATTTTTTCTGAACGGATAAATTGGTTCTAGTTCGCGAGCTAGATTTAAAAATGCTAGGGGAAATTGTGTCGACGAATTTTTGCTAGTATTTATAGCGAACTGCAAATCGTCTATATGCTCGTCCCAGGTGGAGTGATCATTTTCTATGTATGTTTCAATTACCTGTTTTATCGTTCTATTGTATCGTTCTGCCGGGTTAGCTTGTGGGTAATATTTTGGCGTTTTCGTGTGTCTAATACCGAATTTTTCCGTTAATTCCCTTAAGGCCCATGCACACTCGAACGCGAACGCCTACGCGACGCACTTTGTTACGCATTTTTGAGTTATACTGAGTAGAGGCGAACAGCAAAACTCGTCGCGGTCCACTGCAGTGTGGCAACCGCACAGGGCTTCATCAGGAATGGATGTTTGCAGGAGGATGAAACCAAATTTTATTATAGCTACCTTCAATTGAAGATTCTTCGTCGGAAAATCATTTTAGCGATTTCTCGGCCGTTTCATTTTGTGTTTTGTATTTTGTATTTTATAGTGTCTACTGACGGTCTGTCAACCCACCTTTGCCTACCTGCGTACCACATACTTTTATATTAACTAGGTACAGCTTCTTTCTCGTTCTTTGACTGCACATGTGCTTTGCTACTCAAAGACTTTTAGTTACCTTTAATTTATACATATTTTTACGGCTTGTACCGTAAGCCGCTGCAATATCCGACAGGGATTACATTACTAGAATGTGAACAATCATTATGAACAATTATCTAATAAGTTCATTGTGATACAATAATAACCGTTTTTACAACGTAAGGGACCAAAACCTTAACAACAAATTACACCCTCTTACCAAGCAAGAGTACTTCCAGAATACAAATAATTTGATTATTGTATGTTTTAATTATTGTAAACAAATAAAATGAACAAGTAGCCAAATATCATACTTGCGGTTGAAAAACATTTGTTTTCAGCCAAAAATGCATTAAGTTATTGTGAGAGTGATTGTTAGTCAGAATATCCATAAATCATTAACAATTAGAATAGTTACAAACAATGTTAGGCATAAATTTGGAATTTATGGTTTTTTTCAACTGTGTTTTGCCTTTTATCATTTGCATTGATGCAGATATTCTTACAAATAATATATGTTCAATTATATTTGTGAAAATACAACAATTGTTGATGTTTTAAACAAATATAAAACCTCGGCACTTTAACCTGGAAAATAATGTTCTGCACCAGAACTGCTTTAAATTGTTATTATTTATTGTTATTATTTCATTCCAAATATCACGAAATTTTCGTATATTAAAAAAATATTGTAATTTTTGTATAAAAAAATTTTTCTTATCTGGAAATACTTTAAATTATTGTGAGAGTGATCGTCAGTAACAATTTCTAGGAAAAAATAAGAATTAAAATATTTATAAACTATTGTTGTTGAAAACGTTGTAATTATTGGTTTTTACATTCCTGATTTTCCTTCATCATCTAAATTTATGCAGATATTCTTGAAACTAACACATGTTCAATTATATTTCTTAAAATGAAACAATTGTTAATCTTGTAAAGAAATGAGATAAGTAAACATAAAGCTTCGGCACTGTGGCCTGGAAAATAATTTTTTTGCACTATAACTGCTTTACATTTTGGTTAGAGAGATTTGGAGTCAAAAAATTATGTTCAGGGCCAAAGTGCTAAAGTTCTATATTTATTTATTTCATTTGTTTAAAGAAGCAAGAATTGTTGGATTTTCACCAATATTATTGAACATATATTATTTTTAAGAATATCTGCAAGAATTCAGAAGCTACAAGGAACACCGCAATTGAAAAAACTACAAATTTCATATTTGTGCGAAAAATTGTTTATAAAACTTGCAATTGTTAATAATTCATCAATATTCTGACTAACAATCACTCTCGCAATATTTTACAGCATTTTTAGGTAAGAACAAATGTTTTCCAACTACAATTACGATATCTGGCTATTTGTCAATTTAATTTGTTTATAATAATTGAAACATATAATAATCAAATTATTTATATTCTAGTAGTACTCTTTGAAACGTGCTCTTTGAAATTTAGCGCTCTTCAATTAACAACGAACAAATCGCAAATCGGGGCAAAATTAGACTTTGTAGACTTTTTTGAACGAAAAATATCCCTTTGGTCCCACTATGTCTAGCACATTGGAACGCATCTACGCGTTTGCATTTGCGTTCGAGTATAAACCAAACCTCACCCAGGTGCGAAGGCGTACGGTCAAAACTGTGAAACGCGTCAGGTTAGACTTTTTGTC